>OX637585.1:6585275-7118742 GCA_951800085.1 Comarum palustre | reverse complement strand
AAATAGGATTCCTGGTCAAACTAGGAAAAGACCAAGTCGACTGTGAAATGACTAATATAATGATTTGTTGTACAGTCCCTGGTTGCACGTGAGACGGGCTCGACTACGTGTTAGTTCGAGGGTTTCGCTCGAGGAGCTTTCCGAGCAGGAAGAAGGTCGCAAAGAGTACTGTGAGTGGACTTTGTTTTAAATTAAATTGCATGCTTTATACTTGATTGGTTTCTCCTGCATATATATAATTTCCTCTATTTGTATGATTTACGGTGATTTGGGAAAAAGGGGATTTAAGGATTTTAAAGGCAAACAAACCGGGAAAGAGGTTCATACCCATCCCGTGATTTTAAAGGATTTTTCCCGGGGTATGTTTTATTGTTTATCACCGTTTTGGGAATATGGAGGGGGATGTTTTTAAAGGAGAAATGTGGCTCACGGATTTTAAATGGGGTTTTCGATTTATTGTTTCCACGAGGTTTTACGAGGTATTACAGGTTTTACAGGTTTTCAAGGGATTTTGAAAAAGGGAAAAAGGGAAAAGGATATAAGGATTGTTTGCTAGCATGGACCCTCTCCAGTTAGAGCGGGTACCATCTTCTGGGTAGAGCAGGTCAGGGACCTTCTCCGGTTGAGCTGGTCAATAGACCCTCTCGGATAGAGCAGGTCGGGGACCCTCTTCGGTGGTAGCTGGTCATTAGACCCTCCCGAATAGAGCAGGTCGGGTTTTCTCGTGGATGAGGTTAACACCCCACATAATTGTTTATATTTCGAGCCAATGCATTGTTTATGTTTTACCTGCATGCGGATTTTCCTTAGAAAAAGTAGAGGGAGAACATTAGAGGAATAGAGCTTTTAAGTTTTATTTTTGTCCACTCACCCTGACAGTTTTTCAATGTTTCTCCCCTGGGCCCTTCGTTTTCAAATGCCCAGTGGTGCAGGGTTCTCGAGCGGAGGTCGTGCGCGTACAAGAGTCGAGGCATAGTCGATCAATCCGTTGCCGTTGAAATTCTTTAGGGTAATCATCCTAGTAGACTGCTCTGACTAACCCAGTATAGCTAATTAAGTAGGTTAGGGAGCAGGATGCCTTCATGAGTTAGGGTTTGTTGTAGATACTCATGGAAGTGCTGAGTTGGATTATAGGAAGGGTTGGCCATTTCAAGGGGGTTTCGGTAAGAAGTTCCCTTGGGGTGGTCCCCGCAGGATTTACTTCGAGTTAAAGGGATTTAACTCGGGGTGGGTCCTGACAATTGGTATCAGAGCATTAGGTTATCGTTTCCTGTTACTACCTCATATACTTGGTATCACTTAGTGTCTATAGAGTGATGGTCCGACCGCGGCGGATCCATCGGCATTTTATGCTTTGGACGCTTAGTGTTTATTAAGGATATGAGTTAGTACTTTCTGGTTGAGCTATGGACCGAGTGGTCCTATAAACATTTGAATCCTCAAGACTATGCCTCAGTACGCCGACCTCAAAGAGAGCTCCTGTAAGGAACAAAGTAAGCTCGTTATGTAATTACTTTTATGAGTTTCCCAATGAGATTTGAGATTTGAGTTGGGGATCGAGCTGGAAACTCGCGTTGTATAACATTGGTTGAGCAGTTGGTGTGAGTGCTCGGTGGTGAAACAGTAACTTCATGCCTAGAAGGCTGCCATGTTGTTGGCAGGAATGTTTTAGAGACCTGAGGCGAGGCCTTAATGTTCGAGTTACGAGACTCTTAGAAGTGAAGAGTCGTAAGAGTTGATGAAAGAGGTTGCATCATGCGATGGAAAAAGGAGCTGAAGTCGCCCAACGCGATTATTTAGAGAAGATGAATATTAAGATTTGACGATTGCCAAGATATTGTGGATGTTCGTCTTTAGTGTGGTTTCAGAGAAACCAACGGACATATGAAAGTGGAATGACTCAAGGAAATTGAGTGTAGTCATTTTGGGACCAATGGACTTGTTTCTGGTGACGAGTCAATGATGTGACCCTACTGGAAAATGTCAAGGAAGTAAAGGCTAGTTGGCACTTGATGCTTGAAGGGACAGCCACTGAAACTGATGGTTTGGGTCTCCTGGGTGCTGACATTGTTGTCGTCAACTACGACCAGATCCTCTTCGCTCCAGCCACCCATGATTGGAGTACTAGAAAGATTTGAATTGTTAGTGAGTCCAAGCGTGATTGGATTGTTGGTGACAATGGTCATTAGGCCATTTATCGAGGAGGCAGAAATTAAATCGTGTCACCAGATCGTGGGGCTCATGTCAACCATGAGGTGAGTTACTCACCTGTGGTCAAAGTATTTAATTAGTACACCTATGGAGGGGTCTCCAGGCTGGCTGCGTTAGAATTCGATTTTCAGATCGAGCGAACGTTACTAGTGTAATTAAAAGTAAGCGGTTTCGAAATTCAAAGGAACATGTTGGAAGTGGCAACAAGCCACCGGGTCATGGACTAAGAATGCTTGGGGAACCGGAGATAGTGATACGAGTCTTGATTGACTTTGTATTATTGTGGTGTAGGAACCGGTGGTTGTGCAAACGGTATTGTTTCGACGGCCGAAGTTGTACATGGGAATACCCCACAGAAGCACGTGTATCCTCCTGTGTAGGGAAGTGGTAAAGCTGAAATTTGGGTAGCACATACATGTAAGGCATAATTATTTTGTGCAGCTGTGTGGTTAAAAATGATACATCCATGTATTTCAAGAATGTATTGTGGGAGTCCCATATTTTGAAGACGGAGGTGAAGGACGTTTGCCAATAGTTTTGTGCAAAACGTCAATTAAATGGTCTAACCGTTTAAGAACAGGTCGGAAGTGGGTTAATGGTAGACGCTTCGACTTTCAAGATGGTTAGTTAAATTGTTACCTGTTGTTAGTAGGTAGTTGATTGCATGCTGTGATAGATGCACGGGAATGGTGTAGTGACAGCAGTGGGGCAAGATTTACTGAATCGTTGGATAGGAGTGAAATGTTTGTAGATGGTCAAGCTTCAACCTGCAACCAAAGTTGTCTGTTATGACACTTGGTTTCCTCGAGGGTGATTAACTGAGCTTGATGGCATGGGAATGTGTACACTCACTGGCTGTGGTCTAATCAAGTGTTGTAATCGAAGGTGTACTTAGTCGTGTTTGGGGTTCATAAGTTACACCTACTGCAGTGACATGAAATATTCTCAATTTGATCTGGGGAATAAGGATTAAGATCTGGGAGATCAATTATTGAGGTTAATTTAAGGAAATCCTAAGAGGATTAAAGTTTTGTTGGCGTTGCTATGGTCATTGGTCATTTGGGTAGTGACCCCACTTGTTAGGAAATATTGACATAGCGGCCACAAGTGTTGAGTAGTAGCAAGAAGGGTCATTGGAGGTGACCCTCAAAATTGTCAACATTTTCGGTGAGTGTGAAAGCGGTGGAACTAGGAAAGGTTTTCCTTGATGACTCGAAGGTTTTACGAGTCTAATTGTGGTAATATTTGTTACTGAGATTGGTAAGGTATGTTGCTAAGTTGAACAACACTTCATTGGAAATCGTGGAGTGATTAAGCCACGTTCAGATTAAGTTATGATCTGAGGGGATGTTAACGTGTGGCGGTGGATCTTGTAATATAGGATCTGGAGTGGTAATGTGATTTTCGGTGCACGCAGTTATTTTTTTCCTCTTCAATTAGAATGGTAAGTGATTGGGAATCCTGAAGCCTACCAAATAGAGGATGCGGTGGTTGGTAAACTTGCAGAGTGTGGGGGACAGTTTTGTTAGAGACTGTCTAGTTATGCGAGTTGACTCTGTGAAGTTGACACGCCCAGTGCGAGAATGGTGTTTGATAAGTTGTGCCTTGATAACTAGATGCTCGGTGATCATTGTGGTTAAGTTCGGAGTGGAATTAATTCCCGATGCTTTAATCAGGGGTTACTTTGGGTGTGCACCAGTGGCACTAAATTTTATGTAGATGTCTGATCTGGTTAAATGTCCGAAGTTGTCGGTTATTACCAGACGAGTTGGTAATGGAGGCATCTATGAAGGAAATGTCCTTGTTGAGCGGGTAAGGCTCTGGAATTCTTTTAATGGTAAGTCTATTCCAGATTGTGTTGCGGATAAGTTTATTAGACGCACAGTTATGGTTGAAGTGCAAGTTCTGCACTATGCGTCATTCCAAGTTAAGGTAAGAGATAGGGAGGTCAGTGGCACCTCACCTATGAGTAGTACGGTGATGTATTACCAATTATAAAGTATGCTGTAACCCCACAAGTGATAATGGAGTTAGCGACTCTAATGTTTGGGGTTGTTGGTAAAAAATCAAGATTTATCCGATCAGAATAGCTTTGTAGGCAGTGTGAAGCCTGATAATTTGTCTTCATGCGAGGAATAAGTATTGTGGATCTCGATGTCAGGAGCGTTTGGATATCCCTGATTTAAAGGCTATTGTTTTGGATTTACGCTAAAGATCATGGCAACTCATATCCTGCGTGTACCAGTGGTTTGAGTAATGATAGAGTGAGGGAAGACAATTACTCTACAACAGGACAACTTGACAGAATGGTTTCTAGGAAGCGTAAACCAGAGTAGGGAGCCTTGTTCAAATGAGGTGATGGTTGGTGTAACACAAGTCATCATGGTTTTCTCGTGGACTTGTTGTCAGTAGATTTGACTCCACGTGGTATTGTGTTACCAGAGGATTTAAATCCATTAGTGACATCGAACCCTACTCCTCAGGTGTGGTAATCAGTTCCTGCATAGGGAATGTGGGAGATGATATCTAAAGTTCAACGAAAGAATACAAGTATTCTTGAAGAGATTTTACTCGCGGCGAGCGAGGGGTTATTGAATCAGAATGATTATTAGCGGCATTGTGACAACATCACATGCGGTTGGTAAGGACAGTTGTTGGTGTTTGTTTGGCTAAACGAGTAGCGATAGGAGGTTGGTTATTGGTCGAAGTTGTTAGGTTGTGCAGTTGGATTTTCAAGGATATGGTTATAATCCGGTATAGGCAACAGGGAATTGTTGCCAAAGGATGTTTTCAGCGCAAGAACAATAGTGATTTTCACGAGGATTACAGATGGTGGATCAGAGATAGGCGGTGTCGTATTCCACCTCATAAAGGAGATGAAGTACAGTAAGAATTCGATGATTCAGTTAATCAATGATTCAAGAGAAAATCATTGTGATCCACGGTAAGACCTTATGCTTTAGTTTTTGACCTGAGAAGAGTGGTCGGGTGTCAGAAAATGAGGAAGTATTGGAGGTTATCATCCACGTAGGAAGGAGTGCTACGTTGGCTAGATGTGACACGTGACAATGTTACATGAGTTTGAGGAATATGTTGGGTATCCTTAGAGTTAATGGATACCTAGTGTCACGTATGTCCATGTTACGTAAATAAGTTTACTACCTTACATCCTATGTCAATAGACTTCTGGTTGGTACTGGAAATTGGCATTCAAGGAGGAACAGTAAGGATGTTGATCGTAAAGAGCAGGTGTTTAGGTTTTGACAATGCTTTTCGTGAGGCGTCTCAGAAGAGTTCTCAGAAGGAAGTGGATATTGGAGAACAATGTTATTATTTTAAGTGGTACTATCCCCCTCTGTGTTGGACTTTGAGTATAGAAATTTCGAGGACGAAATTTTTATAAGGTGGGGAGAATTGTCACACCCCGATTCTAGAATTATTTTACGGTTGGTTACTTTGGTCTTTTACCATTTAAAGTGACCGTTACTTTGTTCTTTTACCATTTAAAGTGACCGTTTAACCGTACAATGATCGTGAAGTTGACTTTTCGTTAAGTTAAGAAATTGGGAAAACTTTCTTCTTGAAAGTTGTAGAGGGCGTCGTTACGAGTTCATGGACACGTAGCACGCTCAAATCGGAGTTCGTATGGGAAAGTTATGAACAAAAGTATAAAGTTACTGTGCGGTTAAAATGCTATATATAGGAGTTACCGGGGTGAAAAATCAGAGCCTTTCTTTCTCTCTCCCCGAGAGTTTCTCTCTCCCGATCGGCAAAACGCTGCCGGAGCTTCCGGCCGCCACAGCGCCGCCGTCCGGCCACCAACCGCCGGCGCACCGGTCCCAAAAGCTCGGCCTCCGAGTCTACTTCAATCCTAGGTAAGCTTTCCGACCTAACTCGCCGTAAATCGGGAGAAATTCCGATTTGTTCTTGGTGTGTACAGTAGATTTTCGGGATTGAATTTCTCCCTCCCTAGATCACCAATTGTTGAGTTCTTTATATGTTTAGGATGGGTTTTAGGTGTACTACAATCCCCTAGAATTTGGTAGCTTGATTTGAAGTGTGTAGGGAGAATTGAGGATTTGAAGTTTGGTAGTGTAATTTTTCGGGGTCTACTGTTCATCGAGTTTTTGACCTAGTTAGAGGCCGAATTGGCCTTCGAGTTGAACTAGAAAGTTGTCCCAATTGACGAGACGAAGCTACTGGTAAAATTTGGTGGCGATCCGAGGTCGCCTGAATTTTTGCCGGAATTTCTGCCGGCGGCCGCCGGTGGCGGCGGAGCTGGCGGCGGTACCGCCACTTTTTGGGCAGTTTTTCATGTCCATTAATTAGTACATATTGTGAGGAGTCTATGGTTAAAATTTGGTAATTTTTGGAGGTGTTTTGGTTAGGTTTTGGAATTGTTCTAGTTTAGTATTATTGGCGGATAATTAAATATTATTCCGACCATCGATTATTGCCGGTTAAAGTTTAAGGATTATTTTAAGGACTCCTAAGGTATTGGTGAAATGGTTGAATGGGTGTCCATAGTAATTCAACGAATTAATACGTGACACCCTAACGTCAAGTTAAGTGATAAAGGAAAGTTCGGAAGCTGAGTCGGGCTTCCGGTAAATTGAGTTAAGAGTCGATAACCGGGAAAGAAAGTCAAAAAGGTTAAAGTGCTTTAAGAAAGGAACTTGGTCAACATGTGGTCAAATAGGATTCCTGGTCAAACTAGGAAAAGACCAAGTCGACTGTGAAATGACTAATATAATGATTTGTTGTACAGTCCCTGGTTGCACGTGAGACGGGCTCGACTACGTGTTAGTTCGAGGGTTTCGCTCGAGGAGCTTTCCGAGCAGGAAGAAGGTCGCAAAGAGTACTGTGAGTGGACTTTGTTTTAAATTAAATTGCATGCTTTATACTTGATTGGTTTCTCCTGCATATATATAATTTCCTCTATTTGTATGATTTACGGTGATTTGGGAAAAAGGGGATTTAAGGATTTTAAAGGCAAACAAACCGGGAAAGAGGTTCATACCCATCCCGTGATTTTAAAGGATTTTTCCCGGGGTATGTTTTATTGTTTATCACTGTTTTGGGAATATGGAGGGGGATGTTTTTAAAGGAGAAATGTGGCTCACGGATTTTAAATGGGGTTTTCGATTTATTGTTTCCACGAGGTTTTACGAGGTATTACAGGTTTTACAGGTTTTCAAGGGATTTTGAAAAAGGGAAAAAGGGAAAAGGATATAAGGATTGTTTGCTAGCATGGACCCTCTCCAGTTAGAGCGGGTACCATCTTCTGGGTAGAGCAGGTCAGAGACCTTCTCCGGTTGAGCTGGTCAATAGACCCTCTCGGATAGAGCAGGTCGGGGACCCTCTTCGGTGGTAGCTGGTCATTAGACCCTCCCGAATAGAGCAGGTCGGGTTTTCTCGTGGATGAGGTTAACACCCCACATAATTGTTTATATTTCGAGCCAATGCATTGTTTATGTTTTACCTGCATGCGGATTTTCCTTAGAAAAAGTAGAGGGAGAACATTAGAGGAATAGAGCTTTTAAGTTTTATTTTTGTCCACTCACCCTGACAGTTTTTCAATGTTTCTCCCCTGGGCCCTTCGTTTTCAAATGCCCAGTGGTGCAGGGTTCTCGAGCGGAGGTCGTGCGCGTACAAGAGTCGAGGCATAGTCGATCAATCCGTTGCCGTTGAAATTCTTTAGGGTAATCATCCTAGTAGACTGCTCTGACTAACCCAGTATAGCTAATTAAGTAGGTTAGGGAGCAGGATGCCTTCATGAGTTAGGGTTTGTTGTAGATACTCATGGAAGTGCTGAGTTGGATTATAGGAAGGGTTGGCCATTTCAAGGGGGTTTCGGTAAGAAGTTCCCTTGGGGTGGTCCCCGCAGGATTTACTTCGAGTTAAAGGGATTTAACTCGGGGTGGGTCCTGACACTAAGGACAACCCCAACAAAGGCAACAGGGGAAACGTCATTCTGTCTCACATACGACATTGAAGCGGTCCTCCGAATAGAGATTATGTGTCCAAATGAGAGAGTCGAGATGTTCAATAGCGCCACTAATGACCAGGGTCTTCTCCTCGACAAAGATTTTGTAGAGGAAAAACATAACCTCCACAACTTACAAAACAAGCGGAAGGAGACAACTTATTACTACAAGAAAGTTCGCCACAAAAGCATCCACGTGGGAGACTAGGCCATGAAGGAGGTCATCCCAAAAGCCAAAGGGCTACGCCAAACTTGGGAATGACCTTACCAGATTGTTGAAGCAATTAGCCTAGGTACGCTCTACATCAAAAATAAGGGAGAAAATGTCTCTACACACCTCTAGAATGCACAACATTTAAGACAATGTTATTCACAATATGCTTAATTCATTGTTCAAATTTAGTTAGTCTTGGCTGTAAATCAAATTCATTGTTCAAACCCCCTGTTTAATGTATTTAAGTGGACCTAGTCTTTCTCACGAAAAAGAATTTGAACCACTATAAACTTTATGTCACTCACTACAAAAAAGATTGCATTCTCTACCCTGACTTGCGTCTGCATACATTTGTCGACGATAAATACTGACTTTTCACTACGGCAAAGTCTCACCGTGGTAGATTTTGCGACTAAGTTATTGCCCGTCGTAATAAGGGTAGCCAAAGGCTCATATTTCACTTCGGTATGTATTGGCCGTCGCAGATCTTTCATAAATTTGCTGTTTCTAAACTACCGTCGCATGAAAGAGTCAAAGAACTACGGTGGATCTCTAATTCTCATAGAATATATCTATTTTCTAACTCTATCCTTCCAATTGTTCACTAGCCCTCTTTCTCTTTCTCTTTCGATCTCCTTACAAATTTGAGCATCGTAGAAATTGAAAATTGGTGGCTGAAATTATAAATAACACTAATGATATCGATCACTATCATTCGAGGAGCTGCAGCCAATGGAGCAGGTAATTTAAGTGTTCTATTTCTTTTGTCATTTTCAGGACAGTTTTAATGGAAACTTAGTACAACAAAATTAGATTAAGGTAAGCATATATATCTTTGTTCTTAGTGACAGTGACTTGAGAATTTGACAGCTAGACATACATGTATGTTCTTTTGAAGTTCTAGACAAGTTTCACTGGAATATTAAGCTTCAAATCTGAAAAAAAATCCAGGTTTCGTTATTAAACTTGATGTTAGATTGCTAAATGTTGATGGCCATGTTATGTATTTAACTCTCTTAAGACTTGGATCCCTTATCATCTCATACATGGGATTGCAGATTTCTTTAACTGGAATAGAGTACTCATTCCAATTATACTGTCTTTTAATCCAATTATACTTGCATTTAGGTGTTCTCTTTGTTTGATATTGAGCTCTCTAAATTGACTGACTTTTTAAATGAACTATGCTCGGGGTAAGTCCATCACTTCTTCACTCTTGTTATAATTCAATTAAGGTTTATGTTAATCCTCTGCTTCAGATAAAATCATCTAAGCTCTCTATACCAAAAACGTTGACTTTGCCATGTCCTGCACACTTTAATTACTTTTTTTTTTCTGCAAATAGTCTGATTATGTATACCTTGTGTATACAGGTGAGACCTTTATTTTTTTTCAACAAGCAAATTAAGGGAAATAGGAGAGAGCTAATTTAGTTTGGAATTCCAATATTTGGACAGGTCAAAGAGGGAGCTACAAGTAAGACTCGAACTATCAGTTTATTCTGAAATATTGTTGCTTAGTTGGTTGCTTTATTATCCTCAGTCTTGTCAAGAAATTGTACTTGCTTTTATTCTCGGTTGAAATGTCGTTTGGCATATATATATATATATATATATATATCGGATCAGGAGCGGAGGTCCGTTCTTAAGGTTAGGAACGGATTTCATCATTTGACCCACTTCGCGATCGAATTTCCTCAAACTTCCTTCTAGACATATCTATATCATCTAGTGTAGATCATCTCTACAAAATTTCAGCCAATTCGGTGATCATAAAGGCCTTCAAACTTGCGTTACAAAACTGACGGACAGAATTCTGTCCAGTTTGTCCATCTTTTTTGTAACATAAATTTGAAGGTCTTCCTGATCACCAAATTGGCTGAAATTTTGCAGAGATGATCTACACAAGATGATATAAATATGTCTAGAAGGAAGTTTGAGGAAATTCGATCGGGAAGTGGGTCAAAATGATGAAATCCGTTCCTAAGCTTAGAAATGGACCTCCGCTCCTGATCTGGACTGTGTATATATATATATTCTCCTCAGTCTTGTCAAGAAATTGTACTTGCTTTTATTCTATATATATATTCTCCTCAGTCTTGTCAAGAAATTGTACTTGCTTTTATTCTCGGTTGAAATGTCGTTTGGCAATATATATATATATATATATATATATATATATATATCATTGTAGATATGTTTAATTGGATGAATTCTTATCTTAAATGGTCTTTCATTTCCACTCATCTCTAGGGAATTCAATTGGACCAAGATATAGTAGCCAATGCGTATTCTGATGCTTCTTAAGTGTGGATGAGTAGTTCTGGAAGGATCAGAGATAGATACTTACTGGAGTATCTCCATTATTGGGCTGGTAAGTTCAATTCATTGTATTCTTTTTAAAAACTAATTCTATAGATACCATTTTGGGCTGGTATGCTACTGTCTGAGGATTGTAATAAGTATGGAGCTGAAAATGTCCCTTGGCAATATCTTACCAGTGGTGCATCTATATATGGTGATGTTGTAAGCATCAACATTAGACTTGTATTAGTTATTATTATCTTCATAAGTATATATCTTATGTTGATGAAATCAGTATTGAAAGACTCCTATTGGTAGCTTATAACTATAGCTTACTCATAAATAAAAAAGAACTAATCTATTTAACTTATATATGCAGATACCTAATGAATGCAGCTTTGTTTAGTTGCATGCATTATTCCAAAATCGAGTGAAGATAGAGGAAAAGATGATCTATACTTCAGATGTTGCACCTTAGTACATACTTTGTTTATAAGCATTAATTTTGTACTTTAGTTTTAAACATTGATGAGATGTATTAAACTGTAATATTCTCTTATCGTCGAACTTGTACATAATGTAAATAGTTCTCTTTTATGGTTTTTATGCAATAAAAATTTCCAATTTATATTTGTATAGCATAATTTTTTATTCATAAATAGCTCTTTTGCCCGACGTTGTTACCGTCGCAAAGCGTTGATCGCAAATACTGGCGTCACCAATGTTATTGCGACGACAATTATACCGTAGCATTTTCTTGTGACGACGTATTTGTCGTCGCAAATAGTATTGGTGACGCCACTATTTACGACCGACGCTTTGTCGTTGCTGCGCCGTCGCGAATACTCTTTTGCGACGGTAAATTGGCTTTTGACGACGGTTTTGCGTCGTGGCCAAAATACATTCTTTTGGTAGTGCGGCCCTTTACATATTTCGCTAGCCCAACCATATTTCGCTATCTATAAACCACTAATTTGGCTCAACCATATTTCTATGAACTGGCTTAACGCCATTTACGAGTGAATCGAGTATTATCTAAGCTATTGTTCTTAAGTCAGTGTTTTAATCTTGCCAACGATACTTAAACCACTAAGAACAAAATAATACTCACTAGTGATTTCATTCACACAAATAATGGAAGACCAAATTTATAAAACAATATATGCATGTAAACCCACAAGTACATAAAACAAATTGTCAAATACATAACGTTGTTTGATAGTTAAAATACATAATAGTGCTTATACAACGAACAACAAAAAGATGGATTTACGTAGGCGCGGTCTTAACACTTAGACTCCTACCATTCCCGCATCCCTATCTAAAGTCGTCATCTCATTCATCAGTTCTTCCCTCTCTGTCGCAGCCGACGTCACTGTCTGATCTCTTCCTATGGAGTGGGGGAAAACGTTTCAGAGTTAGAATCTGATCTACCACTATCACATGACAATACAACATGATGAAAAATGTTTACCTTCATTTCCTAGAGGGGATTGCAAACCGCTGGCTGCTGTCAGCTAGCCGTCACGCCGCTCAAGCTGTTTGCCCTCACCCTTCTGTGCTCTCTGAGCCTGGTCTCATGCTAGATTCGTGTCATATTCAATACAACCGATATCCATTACAATACAACCGATATCCATTATCTTTTGCATGTTATCAAAGGCAACATCATCAATCACTTTCTACATTTTCGCCTCATAGCCAGCGACAACCCCCTACATTTTTAACTGTGTAAAACGTCATGTACGAAAATTAAGCTTAACCTATTAGTTAATGTACTAATGTGTTATTTAATAAAGTTCAGACACCTTAATAATTATGAGTAGAACAAAGTTGATATACTATTTATATAATTTTTCCAAGAAGTTATATTAAAAAGCGTGTCTAACATGAACTAGGTTTCACTTGAAATAGGTTAATTTTCACTTGTAAATCATTATCAACCAATCACTTCAATATTTTGCTTATTTGGTGACAAGCCTAACCAATTGATCAGATTGGTGGACACAACTAGTGCTTATGAACTTTTGAGTTCTATATGTATTCCCAATTCCCATCAGCGACAGGGACTCTCCCAAGTAAAAAATTTACGAATAATAAACCTAAATAGTTAACCTAGCTCAGTTGAAGTAGTTTATGTGGGAGCTAGAAAATACAGGTGGGAGGGGCGATATAAAATGATATTATTGACAAAATAACATACTGTAATTTAATAAAGTTATTAAATAGGGTTACACATTAAAAATGGATTCGTCGCTTCTAGTTATCAATAATAGAGTCTATGTTAAACTTTTCAACGATTTCCTTTTTAATGTACATAATTAAAGAATCTGTAAGAAAATCATCCTCTATTTAGTTTTCAAGTTTAGTTTTCACCATTTTCATAGCTGAGAATGATCGTTCTGTTGTTGCCGTCGATGCAGGAAGAATGAGCACCAAGACAACCACCTTATAAACCAGTTCACCAACCACTGAGCCATTTCAGAAATAGTTAACAAAACTTTAAATTGTGAAAGTCAAATAACATCATTATAAAAATGTTGCAGTTATCCTTTGAAGCACATCTTCTCATGGTCTTCAAGTCTTGTAGAATTTGTCTACTAATTCACAAACATCATCAATTCTAAAAGACTTATAGATTTCACAAGAATCTATAGCTGAACCGAGGACAATCAGTTTAACTATATTCTCATTAAATCGAAGTAAAACTAAGAATGACATATAGTATATATAAGATAGAAGAAAACAAATAATTATGTATATGTAAATAATCAAACACTTTACTTGATAATGATGTCTAATTGTGAACTCATCTAGTTGACCACGTGTTTTTACCATGTCTTCCAACATAATGGAGAAATTTTGGAAAATGACCATATTTGGGTCTTCAAAATGATTTTTAACCTTGTTTTTAATTTTAGTTGAAAAATGACCACATAGAGGAATAAAATCTCATAACTACCCTCATCCCAAAATTAAACTTATATTATCTATCTTTTCTTTTATGCTTTTACTTCTTGATTATCTCCCTGTTTCGTTTCCTCTCCCACAGTGATCTCATTTTGTTTCTGAAGTGAGTTTCAGTAAATTTCTATCAATCATACATGTATATATGTTTCCAAGTTCTAACCATTTGATCTTGTATTGGATTTCATTTTCCTAATCCAAGATCTGGGATTGTCAATGCTCATGCTCTGAGTTTTCGACTTGCACATTTCTGTAATATGGCCTCCTTTTCTGCTGCTGCTTCCACTGACATCCCCCTAAAAGAGAAGTATGATGTCTTTCTCAGCTTCAGAGGCCCCGATACCCGCGAGGCTTTTACCAGCCATCTAAAGAAGGCCTTGGATGATAAGAAGATGGATACCTTCATGGATTACGATCTTAAGAGGGGAGAAGAAATCGCACCTGCCCTTCTAAAAGCAATCGAGAGATCAGTGATTTCCGTGGTTATTTTCTCAGAAAACTATGCTTCTTCGCGATGGTGCTTGGACGAACTTGTGCATATAGTGGAATGCTTGGAAAAATGCAATGGACGACATGTGATACCCATCTTTTACAGAACAGTTGCATCAGATATACAAAACCAGCGCGGGAGTTATGAACTTGAAGAACGTTTCAAGGACAGAACACAGACTGACCATCTCAAGTGGAAGTATGCTTTGACCAAAGCAGCTAATCGTTCTGGGTTTGAATCAAAATCATTCAGGTACCTTTGCCTCTGTAGTATTTTCATACACACACAATAATATAAGTTTAATTTTAGGACGAGGGTAGTTATGAGATTTTATTCCTCTATGTGGTCATTTTTCAACTAAAATTAAAAACAAGGTTAAAAATCATTTTGAAGACCCAAATATGGTCATTTTCCAAAATTTCTCAACATAATGAGCATCCATCTCGGGCGAATCTATATTGCGTTTTTCTCAAAATGATCACATTCAGCGTCTCTCAGTTCTTCTAGATGTTTCTGGGTAGATTCAACAAGACTCATGACACGTAAAATATCTTGAGATTTACTTTGTAAAGCCCTACATAGCTCATCCATGATCTCCATAATTTCTTTCATAAGATGTTAAATGAAAAAAATTCAAATGTAGTCATCTCATCATAAACTGCATCTGCATTTCTTACTTGTGAATAGGTATTTCCATCATCAATTATGTTCAGCAGTACCTGACATGTTGCACTAAATTTGTCTATGATGCTTGCAATTGATCTCAAGTGAAAACCCCAACGAGTATCTCTAGCTCGTGGTGGTAAAGTGCCAATTTGGTTAAGTCCTCTTCCTGTCTCAAGCTCATCAATAGAAATTAGATATGCAATATCATCAGCTTGGGCCTTTCTAAATTCATCATATATTTCGCTTATAAGAAACACTAACGATATTAATACAGGCTTAACAGCGGCCAACTTATTGAAAAAGTGGTGAACATGAACAACTTTTCTTGATGATGTAACTAAAGCCAATTGTAATGGATGTGCAAAGCAATGAATGTAGTAAGCATATGGCCAATTTTATAAAATTAAAGCTTGTAATCCATTCCACTGACCTCGCATATTACTAGCACCATCATATCTTTGCTCTCTGATATTCTGAATATCAAGGTATATTCTACATTGTCTCATCATGACCTTGATATTCAGAATGTAAGGGTGTAGATTTTCTGTCATGGGTTAATATGTATATTATGTGTTAAAAAATAAAAATAAAAACTCACCATCATATCTTTGCTCTCTGATATTCTGAATATCAAGGTCATGATGAGACAATGTAGAATATATATATTCTTTTGCAAGGTTAATGCAGTTGTTTCATATACGTGAACAAGCCCAACAAATCACTCTTGAATAAGTCCTTTGTCGACAAACTGTAACCCTATTACCATTTGCTCCCTCTATGCCTCATCGCGAGCTTCATCTACAATTATACAAAATTTTTCATTCCCAATTTCATCGAGAATTGCCTTCCTTGTTCTATTTGAAAAAACATGTAAAATCTGCTTCTGAACTTCTGGTGATATGTATATGAGGCATTTTTAGTAGTTCTGTCTAAAATCACTTCAACAACTTTTTCATTGTGCATATCCAACAATTTTAACAAGGCCCTATAATTTTTCAAGAATTATGAAAGTAGGGCTTTCATCATGACCTCTAAATGCACGTCCTTGAAATGCTAGCCATGTAGCTGCCACAATTGAAGTTTTGACTCATAGCTGATGCTCTATAATTTACTGAGCACTATAAGTTTCAATCACCCTTTGAATATGTTGAGATTGATTCATCAAATCTAAACAAGAAATCTCTGCAACTATGTGTTTAGAGTTAGGATGCTTCCCCTCATGGTTTGCAAAAGCACATTCTTTCCCATCTCTAATTTTTTTTCCAGTTACGGAATCCAACAACAGTGAAAGCTTTGTCACTCGGATTCCTAAATGGCTTATTAAAAAGATAACATGGTAGACAAAAAGTTGCATCTTTTTCCTCAGAATATTCTAACCATGAGGAAAATAAAGAGTACCACGTACACGTATATTGAAAGCTGCATAGATGTTTTTCTTATCCTGATCATGGATACTTTTCAACTAAGGCTGTTTTGAACCAAATTTGATGTAATATCCACGAACCTCGTCTTGCTTATTAACCGGATACTCCCATATTTGTCGTCGTCCTGGATCACGTTCTAAAGAAGCATAGTCAATTTCATTCTCATTGGAACTAATTTTTGGCTGATTCAGGAGGAGGATTTTCAGGAACTGCTGCTTGTGTATCAGTGTTAGGTAATTGTGGAGGGGGATTTTCAAGAACTGCTGCTTCTGTATTAGTGTTAGGCAATTGTGAAGGTACTGATGTACCGGGTTCAGATTCAGTTCTTTTTATTTTAAAAAATCCATCAATTATAGACTGTTTACTCATCTTGACAGACAAAAAAAACAATGTTGGAGTTGATGTTTTGTAATATGAATATACTGCTATCAGTCTCATTATTTATATAAAACAATACTCATTGGTGGGGTGAGGTGAGGTACAAATATAATTTTATTAGGAATATATTTAATAAAAAAAAATTATTATTCTTTATTAAACTAAACAACTACTTTTTTTAAAAAAGAAAATTTTAATTATTTTCGTTAGTAAATCAAGACAAATCAAACTAAATATAGATTGAGAAATAGTTGGGATCATGTCAAAAATCCAAGGTTCGGTGGTAATGAAATAAAGACGTACCAAATTAGATGTGTTGGGACCGAGGGTGCTGGCATAACTAAAGCTTATAATCTAGCTAGAATACAAACACTAATTGCACATGAAGCCGAAAATCTAGGGGATGACAGGTACTCTTTGGTCTCAATGTACCTCTGCCAGTGTTTATGCATATGATATCCTACCAATCATACTTCATATATGTTTATGAGATTCAAAAAATGGTAGTCGAGTGAGCTACTATTCTGAGTCGCTAGAAGGGTTAAGGTTAGAGCTCCTCCATGTGATTCTTTACCATGCGGATGATCGAACTAGTGACCTCCTTACTATCAGGAGTATCACTGTGATATTCACCTAACATGGTGGATCTAGCCCCGACCACTAGACCAAATCCACATAGAGGATTGGAGGATGCTGGAATAAGCTTCTCGATCATCAAAACTAATTCGATGACACCTTGGCTACTATAGGCTAGAAGATACAGAAAAATTAAGGCAACAGACATCAAGAGCGAGAAAAATCAAGATTCAAAATGTTTAAGAAATGTAAAATGAACCAGCTCATGATTCGAGAGATAATTAAGAAGAATGGACTACGAAAACCTAAACCCAGATTCAATAATAATCACATACTCGATCGACCTTCAACACGTGAAATCCAACTTTCATGTTGTTTTCAAAATCATTTCGATATATATTGAAAGATATATAGTTAATTATGCGGCATCAATAACTTACAAGTTACAAAGTAATTATCATGACACGAAGAATTAAAATTTGTATGTCTTGATGTGCATTTTTCCCAAATTAACTCGTGTTGTTCATCAACGACCCGATATATGATAATGAAACCCCCATAGTGACTTAACTAGCAGAACTAAAATAATGGAGGTTGAAGTGGGATCCTCATCACCCCAAATCGGATCGTCAGGACCGTTCATTAAATTTTTCCCTTGAAGCTATATAGTTTGCCATGCATGATGCAAAATCTATCTACCAATTTGGGAACAGAAGCTGGCCACGAGCTCATCTAACCATGAACACTCAATCACTGATGACCATAAAAGTCTAACCCGGCCAATCGCTTTTACAATAGTCCTTTGCTGTTATATGTCAAGATCTTACTGTTTGAAACAAGCATGGTTTTTCTCCTTAATTAACAATACTATTTAAACATGACCCGTTCACCAATTAAAGAATCTATTTGCTCGGCCATCATGACCCGTTCGCCAATTAAAGAATCTATTTTCTCGGCCATAATTTGGGACATGCAGACAAATTTTTTGATCATTTTTAAATTAGAACCTTTTACTTTTTTTTCCTGATTAACAAATTTCATAAATTGTTTCAACGAGACTATTGTGAGTCGAACTCATGATCTCACACTTATAAAAATAGACTGATACCGTTAGACAAATGGTACTGAGTTCAAATCGAACTCAAAACATTTTACTTTTTAAAGATTTAAAATAAAACCTTTTCTTTTGGTAATTGTAATGTATATATATATATATTCAACCTAAATTGAAATAGGTACTACTAATAGACTCACAAATGGAGTCGGATAAACAATCCCAGAACATCAAACTACAAGCTTCAACCACATACAGTGGCGGAGCTAGAAATCGTACTTTGGGAGGGTCCGAACATAAACAAGATATACCAAGATGATTATTTTGAAAATTTGTTGATCAGAGATAATTTCTAGATATCAAAAAGCTTTTTAACATCTTATTTGTTAAGTTTAAACATTTTATTTTTTTATTTTCAAATTTTATACGTCTCACTGGATCAACCAAATCACTTTCTTGTTCTTTGTGGATGGATACCACAAATTTATAAGATGAGAAAATGGAAGACTAAACTAAACAACAAGTGTATAGTTCTGTGAGTGTGCTAAGGGTAAGGAGGGTTCATCTGTTGATTATATTCATATTCAATTCCATTTAGCAATGTTTTAGCTCTCTAAACCTGCTAAAACTGAACTTGCACAAATGATGAGGGGGTCCGGATCCCTTCAAGCAGCAACATAGCTCCGCCCCTGACCACATGTATGAGCATACCAATCAAGAGCAAGAGGCATGATGAGACGTAGTCGCCACCAACACGGCCCAAAAAGTACATAGGACCGACCCTCACCAAATCTGCAGGTGAAAACTCAAAGTAAAACCAAGACAATCCCAAATAATTAAAAGCAATACAAATTCCATCCAACACTGAAACTTTGCACACCCAATTTTGACTAGGACACTAGTAGAATCTGAGATCTATGTAACGAAATTTAACAATTGTCTCATAAGTTTCAAGCTATGCCACGAAAAATAATTTTGTCGTCAAAATTATAACTTATGAGACGAAAACAATAATTCGTCAATTAAGTTGTTACCTATGCGACGAATCCATAACCTAAACGATGAAAATAAGTTTGTCTCTTACGTTTATATTTATGAGACGAAAAACATATTTTTCGTCGCATAAGTTTTCCACTTAAGCGACGAAATTATATTTTCGTCGTATAAGTTCCAAGAAATTGAAAAAAAAAATTCCGGCAAAAAAATTTAGAAAATTTGAAAACCGGCCCGCTCTCTCCCCCTCTCTCATTTATTTCCCATTAAACTATCGATCTTCAACCCAGATCGACCCTCCACAATCCCTCACCTTCTCCCCTACCACCCCTCTCACCTTTGCCGCCACCTACTCCACTTCCCTCACCCCCACAACCCTCAATCCCTCTCCTCTGCCTCTCCACCTCCCTCACCCTAGCTCCACAACCCCCCAACTCTCCCTCATTGACGTCAACTCCTTCACCTCCTTCCGCTCTGATGGCCTCCTCATCGCTACCGTCGACCTCTTCGGCCTGGTCTAGTACGTCTTCGACGTCAAGACCTGCACCGCCCTCTGCCGCTTCCGCTCCCACACCCATCAGCCACGACAAGTTCCCTCTCCATGACAAGTTCCACCTCGTCTCTGATGGTGATGATGTCGTTGTCAAGTATTGAGATGTCGCCGGTGAGACCTCCATGTGCGACTTTCTAGTGCACAAGGACTATATATGTCCGCTCCGACGATTGGTGATGGAGGTGAACCATGGCAAGCCGGTCAGAGGTATTTTACTGAGGAGAGTGACGGTGGGTTTGGTGGGTAGATGTCGATGGTGGTGGTGGTGGTGCTTTCAGACCAAAACAAAATTGCCCGACGAAAAAGAAAATTTCACAAAAATTTAGCAGGAGATTTTTTTTGAAATTTTGAAATACTAAAGCGACGAAATATTTGGTCATTTAAGTTGAGAAATTTCGTCTCTTAAGACTATAGCGACGAAATTTTTTTCGTCTCATAGGATTGTTCTGTTACGACGAAAACTTTATTTTTATAGTATATGTCCTGGTGTGACGGTAAGTATGCTACGACACTTATACGACGACGTTTTCGTCGTTTAGGTTCATATGCAAAGAAATAGTTTTGTCTCATAAGTTCCGGATCCTACTCGTGACACGTATTTAAATGTTTAAAAAAGTTGTAATTTCACTTATAATTAAGTCAATTCGCCCAACTAAGTAGTTTCTAGAAGAGATGTCACTTCCTCTCTCATTTTCTTATGAAAAGTGTAGTAGAAGCTGGAGAAAAAAGTGATGTTAATAATTTGTAATAAGCGTTTAATTAGGAAATCTAATGACTGACCTTCCTTACTGACCTTTCTTCTGTCTTTCCAAACTGTTTGGTATGTTTTCGAGAATCTAATTGTTCGCAAAGAGATGGCGGTGTCATACATGAGACAACTGATTCTTGTTTTATGCCTATATATTTATATTGCATTTACAAGTGTCATGACCTGATCGAGATGAGTTATAGTAATCTAACTGTCGCTTTCCAGATCTTTGTGGAGAAGGAAGGAAGGAGAGACAATTGTTCATGTACCTTTGTGTCTGGGTTTGGCATGATTCTCATTCTCATTTTGCTTACATTATCATGATAAGCATCCATATTCTACCGTACCCTAGCATTATGTTTCTTAAGTACCATTGGTTCTCATGATACACTAATTTACTGTTTTCAAAATTTATAACTCTTACATGTGAGTCTTAGTTTTATTTTAGACAAACGTATTCGATAATGCATGTCACATAATAAAAACTGCAGGCATGCTCATCTAAGAGATAATTTTAAAATACACAATTGCATCTCAATCACATGTATTTAATTAAAAAATATAACTAATAACAACTTAAATTAAAGCTATGCATTTGATCTTGTCCGTGAAATCACAGTCCCTTAAAAAACTATATATCCCTTAGGTGAACAAATCTTACAAAAACATAATCACACATGAATATGCCTGGAGTAAGAAGTATATATTGATTATAATACCATCTAGAGTATACGATCAATGTATGTGAGAGTGAGACAGCTGGTAAGTGATTAACCTAATACATCATTTGTGTCACCAATTAAGGAGCTTGGGATTGGTAAGTGATGAAACTTAACTTGAGTAACGTAAAGACTTATTATTGGATGTAAATTGTTTATAAATTGCCACCATGCATCATCATGGTTTCTACCATATACATTAACAAAGCTCAACATGATCGACTACAACAGATTCACAAGTTATTATTATTGAAACATAAACAGAATTCTTGACTACCAGAGCTAGAAGGTAAGCACGTGAAGACCTAAGATTCAATTTCAAACACTAAAGTACTGACTGAGAGATCGATAACCCTTCTAGCTTGCAAACAGCAGCATTCTTATTCTCTATTTTATTCAGATCAGAAGCGACTCAGCAAACGAGTCTAACTCAACCTGATAGTTCTCATCTTGATCTGTCGTCTTCAGAAGGGCCTGCAGATATTCCTCGTAAATATTCTCTAGACTGTGTTCATTACCACCGGCGGCGACATTAGGTATTATTCTCGACTGATCACACTCGAAATCAGATGAAGACCCGTCACCGACGGAGAAGACCACCCCATCTTCTTTAAAATGAACATCAGACCAAGGAATAATATTGCTAACATGATCCTGACTAGAAGAGACAGTAGTGCTAGATGTGGTGAAGCTATCTTGTCTTGGTAGGTTAACAAAGGAAGTGACCCTGGTGGGTTTGGGGAGATGGACCTTAGGCTTTTCAGGAACTACTGAGCGTTTCTCATTCTTGTTCATGTTCTTAGCTTTGTGGTTCTGCTTCTTCTTTCTCTTGTTTTCCTTGGGGGGCGGAGGCTGGGATAGTTTCTGGAGCGTGTTCGGGTCAATTCCTTCGCTCATGAGCCTCTTGCTCAGATGGGTGTTCCAGTAGTTCTTGATTTCGTTATCGGTCCGACCCGGAAGTCTACCGGCTATGAGAGACCAGCGGTTTCCGAGAAGTGAATGCAGTCGGATTATTAGGTCATCTTCGTCTGGAGTAATGTTTCCTCTCTTGATGTCTGGCCGTAGGTAGTTCATCCATCTTAGCCTGCAACTCTTCCCACACCTAAGGAGGCCTTCATGCACAAAAACACAAATTTAGAGTACGTACATAAGACCAACATTACCAACTTAAAAAAAAACAAGAAACATGTTCATCTCTGAGCATCAACAAAGAAATTTCAATATTGGTTTGCAGAAGTAGTGTAGCTAGCCAATCCTTGATCTAATATCAATTATTCTCTATATATTCAGGACGAAAAGAAATTAGATATCAAGCATATGCAATAACAATGTATACCAGCTTTTTTGGGCAAGGATCTCCAATGGCCTTCACCATGAGCTTCAATATATTTGGTGAGCAATGTGTCCTCTCTGGGAGTCCAAGGACCTCTGTGCAAACCAACCTTTGAACAACAAGGAGCTCTTCCCATGTCTCTCTCTCTACTTACGAATATGAAGCACCAGATCGAGAAATACTGATCTCTCTCTCTTTCTCACCAAGATAAAAGGAAGCAGGAAGAGACCGATGCTCTCTGACTAGAGGCACAGAGCATTCTCAGACATGGTCCTTTTTTATTGCAGGGACGTGGGAGCTAACGTACGCTAGGACCAGAAGAATTTATAATTCGCTACAGACTTCTTCTCTTTTTCCATTTTTAAAAATAGTATATAGTTTGTTTAGTAGGTACTATTCTCTAATAATTGGTACCAATTTGCTTCCGACCGTTGGATCTCCCAGACATTTTGGAAACTACCCACGTCTTAAGCATTAATGATTAACATGTTAATTGTTTGAATTTTTTTAATGAAAAATTTTAAGATCAATACATGAAAATTTCTTAAAAGGTTATTGAACTTCTCAAACTATCAAATAAGTACATCAATTAATCAACCTAACTTAACAATGGTACATGCCGCGAACT
Source organism: Comarum palustre (assembly GCA_951800085.1). Classification (NCBI taxonomy): domain Eukaryota; kingdom Viridiplantae; phylum Streptophyta; class Magnoliopsida; order Rosales; family Rosaceae; genus Comarum; species Comarum palustre. Next base: position 7,095,499 of record OX637585.1, on the reverse strand, counting down.
CATCTATTATGGAGTATGCCATTAACCAATAAACGAAGGGTACAAATGTATTCTACATACCACTCGTTCTCCTCAGTCCTCACCTCACCATTCTCTGTCTCTTACTTCCTCCGTTGAAGACTCGCATAGGTTGGCGACGACAAAGAAGCGGTGAGACCACTTGGTGACTTTTGGAGAAGGTAATCTCTGGCGGTGATCGGCTTGGAACTGGGTCGTGAAGAACCAAATGCACGAACTGCGTGTTACTACTTCAAATTGGATTTCGATTGATCTCTCAATATGGAGTTGGAGAAGAAAAGCATCTGCATATGGGTTCATTTTGGGTTGGTTGAATATATATCTATATCTATATATATACACATATATAGCTTGATTGATTCATCCATTTGAGCGCTGCGAATAAGGTTTTAGGTGTTCAAATCTTCAAGAGAGAGACAGCTGCTTATAGTGGCAGTGAAGCGAAGACCCTTTTTAAAGTTTTTTGAAAGGCCTAACAATTTTTTGTCATGAAGAGACCGATTTGTCCCTAGAAATATGATGGAAAACCAAAAGTAACGGAATAGATGGCTAAATGTACCTAAATTAGGTTGAGTTTAATAGTTCATGTATTTATGTGATACTTTTAAAATTTAAATGACCTTACTTATCAATGGAGAAAACTTTGTGTACTGTTCTTAAAAATTTCTCTTTTTTTAATTTATTTTTTAGGAAACTATCATTAATTTTATTAAAATGAACAATATTAAAACCATAGAAGATCTCGACGATGGACTACAAGTCCCTACACTCTTTCCTACCCACATGGTCACATACCAGCAATTATATAATCATGAACCGAAACGGGTGCAAAATAATTAGAGGTGGCCAATAATTAAATAAATATCAAGATGCTTACGTTTTTGGGAAAATTACATTGATTTGCTCACGTAACTCAACGACTCTTCTTGCTATCTGCCCTTCTGGTCCTGACTCCCTGCAGGGTGCAGTCATCTCTTCGCGTTCGAGAGGTGAGTACATAAATGATCGAAGATACTGTAGGCTTCTGTGATCGTGTACGTACGTTCTGTCTATATATGCAAAACTATCTCAGACAACAATTAGAAATTATATATCTTTACCAGCTATGAACATACAATCAGTTGATGTATGAGAAAGATGGTCAAAAACAACAATTTGAGAAGCTAAATATGTAGAGCAAGTTCAGTTAGCCTTCCCTTCAACATCATCAGTGGGTGTTGATATGATTGTATGATTCAGAAATAAGAATTGACGATAGTAATTTAACCAATTTTGAATTTTTAGCCACAAAACTAATGACTTTTTTTTGAATAATGATATTTCATTTCAATCTCAAATGTTAGAGACAAGAACACATACATTCTCTGCTAGCACCATCTCATTTTACATAAAACTTATTTTAAAAAAGAAAAAGCAGCCAACCTATGAAAAAATAGAAAATAGACATTTATTTTAAAAAATAAAACATATTTTTTAAAAGACCCTAGGGTTTAAGCCCAAATTTAGATACAAAGACCCAAACCAACCAAGCCCAAAATCTTGATTGCATCCCATCCTCATTTGCTAAGGGCACCCATTGTCTTGGGCACCAATTTCTCCTGCTCCAGCCGCCGCCGTCATCTCCGGAGGGTGACTCTGCCACCACACCAGCACCACCATCTCAAGGTTGCACCCCCGATCAAACTAGCCACGCACAAAAATCAACACAGATCCTTAGATCCCACAACAACAATCTGTGCTAGAGCAGCACCGATCTTGAACAACTTCGTCGATCAAAAGCCACCGTCAGACAAACACTTTCTGCGCACAGTCGTCGAAGCCACCGCACATATATCAACCAGTCCTCGTACTGCTGCCACAAACCAACGTCAGCAAAAACGACACGGACCCTTAGGCGTTGCTGCTACCGTAGTCGAGATCTACCTCCACGATCTAGAATCAACTCCGCAAGCAAGGAAACCCAAGTGAGTCCTTGCTGCCACCTTGATCCTCGCCGCCAAACCAGAACACAACCAAATCTCGTCTCCCTACCGCCGTTCCCTGCATGATCCAGGGACCGTGAGATCCCGTCGCCGCTAAAGAAACCCTAGGATTTCAGTTCTGGATGCACTCTGAAGGATGCGGAGCGATCGACCTTAATATGTAAACCATAGCAAAACTAAAGATTAAAACATGAAGTGCATGGGATACTACTCCTTGCCAAACAGGTTAACGTGAATTTAGTGAGTTTTTGTATTGCCCTATATTGCTCATGTGGGAAACTAAAAAGAAAACCCAAGTTTCTGATAATCAAACAATTTTTTAGAGAAACCAGCTCGATATCAGCTATCCTCGATTTCTATCTTTCTACTCTCTGTAGTCCTATCCTCTCGATTCTCACAATATGTATTGGATTAACCCCAGGTCAAATTGGTGTCAGTATATAGACAATATCCGGGAATATTCGTACTATTATTAGATGGATTCAACTGAATATATCACACAGAAGATCGATCAACAATTAAGTATAAAGTCATGATTCAAAAGTGGAAAACACATGTGATAGAGGTCGATTTAGAAGGGAGAAACAACTCAATTTTAGAAAACAAGAAAAGGAAATTGTATGTACACAAGCCAGAGAATTCTCAACTTACAACTGGCAATGAGTATGAAAATTTTTTAAGGTACCTACCTATTTATGGTATTTATATTTATCAATATAACAATAAATTTGCTGTTATTTTGGTAAATGTAGTTATTATTTAGGTAATATTTGTTCTATTAAAGGTAATTACTTAACATAAAACAATTTACAAGTTTATATAAAATTTGTTGTCATTGTAGTAACTTGGTACAATTATATGTAAATGTATAAAATAAATGTAGTAATTTTGTTATGAATGTTGTGAATATTGTAAATTTTACTCATTTAACTACTTATTTGTATTCAATTAATGGTAAATGGATGTATGGTATACATCACAGTACCGTAGACAACCCTCAATGAGTCCACATTATTTTTTTTCATAACTGATAATTTCTTATTTTATCAATATCTCATATCTAACAATTTTTTATATTTGACGATTTCTCAATTTCTCATTGTCAATGTCTCAATTTCTCATATCTGACAATTTCTTAATTTTTTATAACTCGCAATTTTCAATTTATCATTTTTTGACAATTTCTCATAACTGATAATTTCTTATAACTAACAATTTCTCATATATATATATATATATATATATATATATCTGACAATATCACATTTTCTCAATTTCTCAAATTTGACAATTTTTGATTTTCTCAAATTCTTGTATCTGTTAATTTCTCATGTTTGACAAAGTCTCAATTTCTCATAACTAGTAATTTTTCATTTCCTCATAACTGGTAATTTCTCAATTTCTCATATCAGGAAAAGTTTCAAAGTCTCATAACTGACAATTTCTCATTTCCTCATAACTAACAATTTCTCATATCTCACAAAATCTCAATTTCTCAATTTCGCATAATTGACAATTTCTCAATTGCTCATATCTGACAAATTCTCAATTTCTTATATCTGAAAATTTCTCATATATCATGTTTTCTCAATTTCTCATGTCTAGCAAATTCTCATTTACTCACTTTCTTATATCTGACAATTTCTCATAACTCGCAATTTTTCAATTTTTATTTCTGACAATTTCTCATAATTGACAATTTCACAATTGCTCATATCTTGCAATTTCTCATGTCTGGTAATGTTACATTTTCTCATATCTGACAATTTATCAATTTCTTATAACTGTTTAAGAAATTATATTTCCGTCCTTTTGTTATGTGTCTTGTCCTAGTACTCGTAGGATCGGTTGATCTGGTTTCCTTATTAGTATATGATACAATATTGATAAATGTTTTAGATCCTTCAGGAGACACTATGTATTGAAAATAAATAGGTCTTCTATCAATGAATGAGTAGACCGTTATTCTCGTTATACATTCTTCTTAATCACGTTATCAGTCTCTGGCTCTGACCCTAATTAAGTTCATAGCCAAAAATACCCCGAAAAAAACCCTAAAAATATTTTTTTATAGTTGCTAATTTGCTGTCCCCTCCCATCTCGAAGCTACACTCATGCGCCATAACCCATCCCAGCCGGACCTGCCCAACACCAGCAGCGAGCACACCAAGCCCAACTTCCTCGCTAGTGACCTGAAGCGCAAGCCCCTGCGCGCAACCCAGACAACATCTTACCGCCTGACTTGGCCACACCAGCACCGGTTAAGCAAGCTGCTACGCTGTCCCGATCAAGCCAGTCGTCTGCTGGGCACCCAAAAATCTGATATGGGCACCCATCATCAACGACGGCGACCACCTGCCTCACTACCACTACTCAGCACTTCCTCCCTACCTTGGTGAGCCAGACTTGGAAGTACCTAGAGCCCCGATCACCGATGATAGCTTCGGGCACCACCTCCGCACACCAGCTAGCCTAGATTTGACTCAGATCTTCTCGACTCGGATTTAAAGATCTGATCCACCTTGACCTACCCGAGAGCGCACCGTTCTGCTTCTGCACAACCGCTGACCACCTCGAGCCTAGAGCTTGGCCGGCTTTTCTTCCGAGGATGAGAATCTGCTCTGGTCACCTGAATCGAAAGGAAGGACCTCGGTTTATTTAACAAACAAGCAAGTAAGCTTTAATTTAAAGTTGCCGCTTTTGAATTTTAAATTCATAGACAGGCTTATTAGCTTTCTTCTACCACCCACATTTCTTATAACGTGGGTTAATGTGAGGACTTGGACCCTTTATATAAAAGTTAAAATTTGTAACGGTATTAAAAGTCATTATATTATGACAAAAATATTGCCGTTGTTAATAAAGAGACAAACATCGATTTGCGATGGAAATTATCGTTGTTAATATCGAATTGTGATCAAAATTGTTACGGTTGACATCGATTTGTGATGAAATTTGTCATGGTTTAAATCGAATTGAGTTACCATGAAACATTGGTTTTAATCAAATTTAGTATTTGGAATTCATTATCATATATTGATAATAGTTACTTCCATCTTGTTGTTTTGATGAAATTGACTGAAACATGAGCCTCAAATTTGAAAAAAAATGTGACGAAATTCATGTCACGCACTTTGGAAAAAAAAGAGGTGAAGGCAATGCCTACTACCCCTCATATATTATGGGCTAGTAAAAGAAAAAGCATGTTATTGATATGGTTTTACATCGGTTCACTATTTGCAACGAAAGCATTATGACATGGTCAATATACAAGAAATATATTGACTTCTTGAAACAAGAAACTCATTATATGGAATAAGATGAGAATATTATTCTCACAGTTACGGATTTTAAAAGCAATTGGTACATTGCGAAAAATATGAAGCGCATGATTTCGATATGACAGTCTAATTGACTACAAATCCATTCATTTTTTCAAGTCTTGTGAAGGCATACACCTCACATATTTGACTATAGTTACGTAATCGATATATTTAAAATGGTCAAGACCTGGATGCAATTGTTGGCAATATTTAAATTTTATTTTGCATATATGGTTCGATTTACATAAGTTATATGCTAATGCAATATGCCGCATTACGACCACATGACACTACATTGGACTACAAAAGACCACCAATTACTATAAAGTGGCGTTTCTAAAGGCTAATATCATGATGTGGCGCAATGCACATCATTTTTAGATCAAAGAGAATTCCTCTTTTTTTCTCTACAAGATCCAATAATGGGCAATTGGTGGCGGTGCCGCCTCTATATAGTGGTCACGACTTATTTTGTCTAGTTTTTGCATGTTCCAAGCCTTGTTTTGTCTATTTTAGTAATATTAATTATATGTCATGTAATACACTCTAAAGGATTGCAATATCATTGTTTCAATCTGGTATGCTTAGTTTATTGCAAGATACAAACATTCATTCAAGGATTTTGTGTTTTATAAATCCGTCGTGACCACATAATCAAAGAGCGATTGATGCTTAAGTTTTAATGCCTAATGGCGTTATGATTCAAGTCACATATGCAATTTATGCATAAAGAAGCAATTGAACCATGTTATGACATCATGATATTCATGTCAACGTTTATCACCTGAAAACTCATTATGATAATTCATGAGAATACCTTATATATCACTATAATGAATGAATGCAACATTCATGAGTCACTATGATTCTGTTAATTGAATCGGTTATTGTCACCACGATTCGGTTCATCAAATCGATTACTGTAAAAATTAAGACATTGACTCATGTAGGCTTTACATAAATCGTCCGGGAAAGTTTTGGACGTGTTTTGATGATCTGTATACTAAAGAAATCATGGACATACTTTCTTTTGGGCAAAGAAATCATTGAGATCAAATATCACCCAAATACAAATTATGGATGGCATTAAAGCCATATGCGTCATCCTCCTATATAAAATGGAGGCACTACTCATGCTTTCACAAGCACATATGACGCAGAAAAACCCCCACGATCTCTCATTGGCATGCTCGTTTCTTGTAAAGCCTATTCTTTAGTAAAGATTTGGAGTGATTTCTCCTACGCTAAAGAAAATGATATGTAGAGACTAACATAAACAAAATGCTAAGTCGTTGTTCACTAAGTAAGACATTCTATGAGTGATTCTACAAGAATGATACATAAGATGTTGGCCTAGATGACTTCTTATTGTTCACTTTAAGTCATAATGATGCTATGATGATGTTTACAATGGTTTAACTCAAGCCATAATAATTGGATGTTATGAGGAACCTTACCAATGATTGAAAAGTTAAAAAAACCTAAAATTTTTAGTTTTTCAGCTTGCGGACCAGTCATTGTGAGGACCGGTTCACCAACTTTTATACCGGTTTTTCAGATTCTGTTTGCTGCCACTGGTTTCTAACGTCATGCCTACTTACACACAAAATTTGGTGGCATATGAAGACCTAAAAAGTGGTGAACCACTCGAAATAATTGTTCACGGATGTCCGGTGACTCCGACGACCGGTTCGGTATGTTTCTCGCCGTTCTTACACGGAGGCCGACGGTTTTAGATTCCTAACTCCCATATCTACATGTGCATAAAATTTGGTAGTGTTTGGATCTCTGGAAGATAGTGAAATGTTAAAGGAAGTGTAAAACAAAGGTCCGGTAATGCTGACAGTTGGTTCAACTGGTTTCTTTCTAATCGATCCCGACAGTGAGGTCAGCGGTTTATGGACATGTAAGACCAAATAGCTACAGCTTGTAGCAGGGTCATAGTTTTAGTTATTCATCTTTTCTCACCATAATTTAACTCTTTTTGTTACAATCGTAACAGTATGCATATTGTTAAAGAATTGAGTTAACGCCTGTCGTCCACCTATTGTATGTGCCAAATTACACCTCCACAAGCGCATAATGATGGGTTGTTTATGATGAATATTGTCTTTAACTAAGACATGAGCTTCCAACTATAGTCCGCTTATATAGATATCTTGACAGGCGATCTCTTTAATGTCACTTTGATGAGACAGTCTTCTCGTCGTTAGGGGAAGATAAGAACATGAATGTTTAAGTAGAACGACTTTGAATTGTCATGGTTTGTCCCTACTGTGTCTCATCAAGTTCCATAAAGTGACGAGATCACATATACATGCTGTAAACATGCATGTAAGGATTGATGTCTGGATAAGAGGACAAGTTGATGTTCAGATAAGAGAACATGTTGTTGTCCGATTAAGATGACATGTTTTCACCCATAGATGGTAGCATGGTGACTCCACAAATGTGGTAGATGGTGTCACTAGGCCATGACTCTCACGGATTAAGGGAGGCCACTTGGTTCGATAAATACTCGCCAAGGAAGAAAGCGAGTTTGGCACAACTTGATCATTTGATCATAACACTCATTCGTCTCATGTGTTATTTCTGGATTATGGTCATCATTAGAGGACGCCTCAACATCAATACCAATTCATATAGAGATCTCTACAGTTAGAAAATAAACCGTTGTACATGTTGACATGGTTTAATGAGTTTGATGTCGAACTATACTTCGTTGAAAATACCAACGGTGTAGATTGGCCTAAATGGAAAGATGTGATCCAGTTTAAACAAAGAGATAGCGTCTTGGTCAGGCAAGGATAAAACTATTAGTTATGTCTTTGTTAGAAAGTGTAGTGAGAAAAGAGCTTAGACTCACGTTCTGGCGCAAGGTCTCTCACAAACGCCCTCGAATCGACTACAATGAGATATACTATCGTAATTGATGTTGTTGCACTCCACTACCTTGTCAGTTTAGTAGTTTCCAAAAACTGAATAGGTAGCTTGTGGTCACAACTTTTCTCTGTTGGGAAATAAGAGATGTATATAAAGATTTTGAATATATCGGTTTTCACCCAAATCAAGTGGCTCCTAACCACGGATCGCATTTGCAAGGTATTTGCTAAATATCTACTTGATTAATGAAGAGCGCATTTGCAAAATAGGTTCCTTACCGACGAACCTATTTTAGTCGGCTAAGAAAATCATAGCTGACAGAACAATTTCGAGTATCCGTCGGTTAAGGATGATAATCCACTAGTGTGCAAATGCTTTTGAGTATTATTTGTATTTTCTATGTTGTATTTGCATAATGGTTTAAGCATTTCTACTGCCACTGTCTATTTTTTTCTCTTTTGAGATGACAAACCATTTTAGTGTTTCTGATGTAATATGTGACAATTATTTTTGTATATTAAATGGATTTTGTTTATTTAATATTCATGAAATGAACTAATATAGTACTTTGAACTAACATATTATGTTGAAAAATGTTGTACATCGAATAAAGTAGCACATTTAATTATATATACTTAATAAATTCGTCAATATTCAACAATATTATTTTTCTTGACAAAATAAAGACATATTTAAGAAATTATAAAAATATTTTGATAAATTAATAAGTTATTAAATTATCGATAAATTAATATCTCTCTAAATTAATAAATTTACCGGTCCTGACGTTATTAATTTATCGAGGTTTAACTGTGTATGACAATTTCTCAATTTCTTATATCTGACAATTTTTCACTCCCTTATAACTAACAATTTCTCAATTTTGCACATCTACCAATTTCTAAATTTCTTATATCCGACAATTTCTCAAATTCTCATAACTCGCAATTGTTCAATTGTTCATAATTTTTCAATTTCTCATATTTGTCAATTTCTCAATTTTTCATAACTAGAAATTTCTCATATCTAACAATTTCTCAATTTTTAATTTCTAATAACTGGCAATTTTTCAAATTCTTATTTTCTCATAACTCGCAATTTTTCAATTTCTCATATCTGACAATGTCACACTTTATCATATCTGGTAATTTCTCATATCTAGATATTTCTCATTTTCTCTTAAATAACAATTTCTCAAATTCTAATTTTTTTCATAATTGACAATTTTTCAATTTCACATACATTTCAATTTCTCAATTTCTTAATTTCTCATAACTGACAGTTTCTGAATTTCTTATATATGACAATTTCTCCATTTCTTAATTGTCATTTTTTTCTTCAATTTCATAGTTTTTCATATCTAACAATTTCATTTTCTCAATCTCCCATATCATGGCAATTTCTCATAATCTATAATTTTTTATATCTGATAATTTCTAAATTTCTAGATGGGGGTGGCATGGGCAGAATCCAAATTGCATTTCACATTATGGGCCAACTAATTACATAGTCTAGACTCCTGATCATTGGAATTTGGAAGAACATGGTTCATGTTGATACTCCCGGATAGAAAAGAAATTCATATGCTCCATTACAATCTACTCCAGTTACTGACATATGATCCTTACATGTGATTAAACTCCAATGTAAAACTTCAATTAATGGAACTTCCAAAATGGAACATATTAAAGCAAAATCAACTTTGTGAACGGCCAGACAAAATGCAGGCCGGAAAATTAAAGTATCCCCAATCAACATAAACATATCATCGATCAGAAGAACGCATGCATCCTTATCTATGTATCACCAAAATCAATGAAAATAGAAGCTAGACGAAGATCATACAAGTCTACGCTATCATTAGGCAAGTTCACTCGAAAACATCCAGCAATTTTCGAGAACTTAATCTTTTATATATATCAACATGAATACTGTGAGACTAAACATAATTGATCTGAACGTAATATAGTCGATGTGAACAACTTCTTAACTCACACAGATGTCTATGAGATACTCTAAACCATTCTCTCACCCACTACTGTGCGGAAGACATTGGACGCCGATTTTAGTGTGGATAAGTGATAGCAATTCAAAAAAATCTGCAAAATATTTAAGAAATTCATCTGCAATCAATTTTTCTATTGAACATTTCAACAATATATGTGAATTCATTACAACCCACTGAAGATACAGAAAAATAGCTACATGATGAATCTAAGCTTGAATTTTCGTTTCCCTAGCACGTTCGACAAATTCGTTGATCTGCAAAAGCATTGTTGAAACAAAATGAGAAAAATTCTTAAGACAATAATAGTATATTTAATGAAATTATAAAATCTGCAAAGCCAAAGGAGAGAAACAAGAACATTGAATGAAATTAACTAACATGTGTTTGCTTGACTTTATCATCTTTCAATTGCTCAGCTTCCTTAAGCTTCAACTCGTCCAGATCTGGCTTCTCATACATGATCACAAGTTCACAATCAAATTTTATATCGATTTTACAAACCTTTGAAAGTTAACGGATCTAGAGCAATTCTTTGATGATTGGGTTGCAATTATCAATTTCTTGTACCCATATGCATACACAGAATCATTGCCTGCAAAAATGAGATTTCACACACCTTTAAAATTCTACAGATCTAGAACTATCCACCACAAACAACCGGAACCAGAATCACATAAAGAAAAATATTCAAGATCCAATAAATAAATTGAACATACAATATTCGGATCAAATAAAATAATATACCCGAAATCGATCTACTTTTTCTTAAATTCGAGATCGGTTTGGGCGTTTGAGCCGACAGAGACATGGTGTTCGTGTGGAAGAAAGATAGAGAGAGAGAGTGGTTGGAAGGAAGAGATGCAGAAGTTGGCGTCTTAGGGTACGGTTATAACCATGAAATGAAAATCTTTAGCGTGGATGAAAATCTTTACAGTTTCTTTGCTCTAGTTTTATCTTTTAATCAGTATTTCACATATAACAGTGACTACATTTCAGTAACTAATATCAATTGTTATGGAAAACAATAAATATATAACTAATTTAAGGGAAGAAATTATTTTTTTTAATTTGTGTGAGGAATATTACACATGTGAGAACATGTATTATATATTTCTTATTCACACATTATTCCATAACTAATAGCTTTTCACAGATTTTTGTTGTTGTTATTACAGAATAAAGTGATGTGGATCAAATAATTGTTATTTCACACATTAATCTATATAAATGTATATTTCATACATATTTCTTTGACAAGATAAAATGTGAGAAATAAATTTGTATGATAACTTTTTTTTCTAGTAGGGTAAGCTTCACAATAGGTCGTTTTGTTCCGTCTTATTTTCCATCAATAGTGATCGATATTGCGAGGACAGTTTTATCTTTAAGAATATGAAACTCGTAGATCTAACTAGAGTTCTTGTATATTATTGACTTCTGGTGACACTACCAGAAGAACTACTTTAGCCGACAAAAATTTTCGTTGACCTTTTACAAAATTTTGTCAGCTAAAGACTTAGCTGATGAAGCCTCGTCGGCTATAAGGTGGTCGTCGAAAAAAGTCGGTTGGCTATACTTTAGCCGACGAAATTAATTTCAATCGTCGCCCAATTAGTGTGGATGAAAATCTTTATAATTTCTTTGCTCTAGTTTTTATCTTTTAATCAATATTTCACATAGATAATAGTGACTACATTTCAGTAACTAATATCAATTGTTATGGAAAACAATAAATATATAACTAATTTAAGGGAAGAATTTTTTTTTTAAAATTACCTATTATTCTATTGTTACAAATTTGTGTGAGGAATATACTACATATGTGAGAACATGTATTATATGTTTCTTATTCACATAGTATTCCGTAACTAATAGCTTTTCATAGATTTTTGTTTTTGTTATTACAGTATAAAGTGACGTGAGTCAAATAATTGTTATATCACGCGTTAATCTATATAAGTGTATTTCTCACGGATTTTGAATTCCTGTGACTTTAGATAAAATGTGAGAAATAAATTCATGTGATAACTTTTTTTTTCTTGTAGGGTAAGTTTCACAATAGGTCGTTTTGTTCCGTCTTATTTCTTATCATTAGTGATCGATATTGCAACAACAGTTTTATCTTTAAGAATATGAAACTCGTATATCTAACTGGAGTTCTTATATATTATTGACTTCATGTGGCACAATCAGAAAAACTACTTTAGCCGACGAAAGATTTTCGTCGACCTGTTAGAAAATTTCGTCGGCTAAAGACTTAGCCGATAAAGCTGCGTCGGCTAAAGTGGTCATTGGAAAAAATCCATTGGCTACACTTTAGCCGTCGAAATTAATTTCAATCGTCTCTTGAAGTCTGAACTTTAGCTGACGAAGAAATTTTTCGTTTTCGTCGTCTAAAGTCCAAACTTTAAACGACGAATTTTTGGACTTTAGGCGACAAAATTTCGTCGCCGGAAGCTTCTCCTATTTGTCAAAATGGTTGACCGAGTAAATTTTAGCCGACGAAATTTTGTCGCCTAAGGTTTTCATTTTATCGGCTAAAGTTTAAAAATGTTAATTTTTTATTTCTTTTACTTTCCATTAATTTTGTTATTCTTTTTTTTTTCAGCCACCACACCCCTGTCTGGAGGTGGTGATTGGAGGAGAAGGAGAATCGAAGATGAGGAGGAGGAGGAGAAGGAGTTGCCGTCAGAGGAGGAGCCGAATGAGGAGTTGTCATAGGAGGAGAAGGAGAAGGAGGAGAATGAGGAAGAGAGATGAAGAAGAGAAGAAGGATGAAAGATGTAGAAAAATTCAAAAATTTTGGTGACAATTCTAAAAATTTTGAGAGTACTTTAGCTGACGAAAAACACTCATTTCATCGGCTAAAATTCAAAATTTTAGATAGGGATTTTGAAAATTTTGACGGTACTTTTGCTGACGAAATACCATCATTTCGTTGGCTAAAATACCCTTTACTTACAAAATTTTCCTACGAGTATTTCTGTGTCTGATTGGCTATTGTGATACAAATATAGAAGCGGAACAACCCTACGAGTTTGACCCATCGTCCCTTCACCACGACCTATGAGCCTTTTTGGCTATCCAAGTCCGTTTAAGGCTTCTAACCATTTAGCACACGAAAACGTCCATATATGCATCTATATGAGGTATTATGGTCGAACGTTTAACACAACAAACTCTCACCATGATGAAACACGACTGTCCATCCAAAAATTTTAGGATATTTATCCCTCGATGATAGGGCTCCCCATAAGGATAAATAATGGTAAATAGGGTTGACCGCTACTATCAGCACTGAGACCTTACCCGAATTACATGATTTTTCAACCATAGATGTATTTCACTATTCTGGTCACATCTTATTTCACGAGATTTTTGAGTTTGAAGGTTCTATGTAGAGTTGGTTTCAAAGTTGTGCATTTATATAAAATTTAGTAAACAAGTTATACAACATTAGTAGACATGTTGTGATTACGTTGATCAAAATTCAAAAACAAAAATCTGACCGTCTGATATTATCATTATGTCAAAATATGTTTATGGTGAAAAATTCAACTTGATCCGATAACGTTAAGGGCTTGATACAGACGGTTAATCCTGTAAGACAAACCCCTAAACGCAAGGAAACGGTCATGTGACCGCCTAAATTACGTATTTAGACCAAACTTTTAACACAAAATAGTTTCAAATCGATGAGATGTAACCAGTGGAAGGTCTTGACCTTAAACATCAAAACCTTAGCCGACAAATACCCTAAATATGAATCTCGTCGGGTAAAGAAATTATAACAGACGAATTTAATGCTTTATAGTCAGCTATAGTATTTATTTTGTTTAATTTAATTGATTATACCATAGCTGGCGAATTTAATGATTTTTCGTCGGTTGTGTTATTTGAATATATTTTATTTAATTTATTATATCATAGCTAAACCCTAAACCCTTATTATATCGTAGCTGACGAAATTTTGGGGCTTCGTCGGTTATGGTATTTAATTTTCTTATTTTAAATTTTATTTATTATATTATAGCTGACGATAAATTCTTTTTTCGTCGGCTAAAATATATAGACTAAAGCCGATGAAAAAAAATATTAGCCGACGAAGGAAAATTTCGTTGGCCGACAAAAAAAACTTTCGTCAGCCTGTTTTTTTTTTTCCTTCAGCTAAAGTACTTACTCTGGTAGTGTGGCTTAGAGCATGTCCAACAGCTTTCCCATTTTCTAGTTTTTCTCAATTTTGGGGAATATTGAGCTATTTTTTAGTCCAACAGTTTTCCCAACCTATTCTCCAAAATAGGAAAAGAGATGAAAAACAAGGATTTATTCTCTAAATTTGCAGCAATGCATTCCTTCTCCAAAATTAAAATTTTCACATGTTTCAACAAGGAGATAAAATATAGAATATTTTTAATTGAGTAGTGTATTGTAATAATAAAAAATTTATATTTTTTGTTATAACTAATAATGATGTATCATATTTTATGGATATCAATGCAATAAATGTCAGAATCTTCAAAATGAAAAAGGTGTTGGAGTTCAAGCATAATATTTTAAAGAAAGCATTTATTATGCTTGGAGTTCAAGCATAATAAATGCTTTCTCATTTTAGAGAAATTTTAAAGAAACTGTTGGACATTCTCTTAGAAAAGGCAGGCAAAATGAGTTTATGATCTTATTACTAGTCATTAGAGCATCTCCAACAGCTCATATAAAACTAGAATTATATTCATTTTAGAGGAAAAACATCATATTTTAGCTTCAACAGGTCATGTAAAACATCATCTATTTTACGAAAAGTGAGAAGATATGGAAACATATCCTCTATATCTATATAATTGTTAGAATTTGTATATTCATCTATAAATCTCTAAAATTTATTGTTTTCCTTATATAATTCATTTTGTCTCTTCTAAAAAGGAGCGTCATAAAATTAACAAATTTAACATTAAATTTGGGGTTTAATGTGAATAAATATAGTATTTATTTGGTTACATAAATTATATCGGAAAAAACATTTAATTTGTAAAATAGAATAAAAGAGCTATTGAAGTTGAGCTCATTTTTTATAGAGATTTTGTGATTTCCTCCTCTAAAATAGATAAATTATTAAAGAGTTGTTAGAGATGCTATATACGTACTAGAATACACTTCTTTTTTTAAGAGCTATATAGAATGATGTGTTGCCTGCATGTTCTTCGAGCTATCTCCAAAAGGTGGTTCACCTAGCAGGGAGCGGATCGGATTAGCTGTCCCCAAATACCGTGTGCCAAATATTTGGATATAGAATACCATATAATGTCATATAACAAACATGATACACTAATGAATTTTCACTTTTAGCCGACGAAATCAAAACTGTTCCGTCGGCTATGATTTTCTTAATCGACGGAACTAGTTCCATCGGCTAAAATAAATAGTTCATCGACTAAGCCCTTCTTAGCCGACAGAACATGGTCGTTTTGAATTTCCGTCGATTAAGCCCTTCTTAGCTAACGGAACTGTGTTACTGGCTATTTCAATCAGCTAAGAAAGCTCTTAGTCGACAGAAATATTCATATTTCGTCGGCTAAGACATAAGAGCCTAGCCGATGGAATATAAACTTTTTCGTCGACTAAGAGCTTTCTTAGCCGACAGAAAAAAACTATATTCTGTTGGTTAAGAAAGATCTTAGTCGACGAAAAAGTTTTTATTCCGTCGGCTAAGATTAAAAATACAGTAATAAATGAGCCATAAGTTTTTTCTTTGGAACTGTATATATGAAGAAAAATTTTCAAAAAAGTCAGAATGGTGAAATTTGTCTACGGTTGAAAAATCACGCAATTCGGGCAAAGTTTAGGCGCCGATAGTTGCCGTCAACGCAATTTACAATTCTTTCTCTATATAGGTATCCATATCTTTGGGGGTTATTTTTTAGTAAATTTTTATACCACTAGTTACGTCTCATCGATTTGAAACTATTTTCAGTTGAAGGTCTGGCCAAAATACGTAATTTAGACGGTCAAATAACAGTTTTCGTGCGTTTAGGGGTTTAACTTATGTTATTGACCGTCCAGATCAAGTCATTAACATTGTCAGATCAAGTTGAATTTTTTACCATATTCTTGTTTTACTATTATGATTATATAAGACGGTCGGATTTTCGTTTGTCAATTTTAATCATTAGAATTATAACGTCACGTATGGGGTAAAAAATAATTTTTTCCCTTTAATTGATGGAATTAAATAATTATGTCTTCTAAGGTATCACTTAGCTGACGAAATTATTTAATTCTGTCATCTAATTAATGGCAAAAAAATTCGTAAAATTTTCCCGCGCAAAATTTTATTCCAAAATTTCATAAAAATTATTTATTACTTAGCTAACGGAATGATTACATTACTTCGGCTAAGAGCTAAAAATTTTAAAATTCCTTTCCCGCGCTAAATTTCAGAAAAATTTTCAAAAAAATCAAAATTTATTCTTTAAATCTTCTCTTCTCCTCTCTATTCTTCTCAAAAATCTCTCTCCTCTCTTCTCTTCCCAAATGGTGGTTGTGGTGTGTGGTGATGGTGTGTGGTGGTTGGTGGTTATGGTGTTGTATGGTTGTGGTTTTTGGTGATGGTGTGTGGTGGTGGTTTTTGGTGATGGTGTGTGATGGTGGGTGGTGATGGTGTGTGATTATGGTGGTGGAATCAGAATGGCCAGTGGATTGTCGAGGATCGATCATAGACAGTGGATTTCTGGAGATCGATCTACGTTTTTTTAATTTTTTTAGGTTTACCGATGGAATATTCCATCTGCTAAGAGTTTTTATTTTTTATTTTAAATAATTCCGTCAGCTAGGATTTTAGCCGATGGAATTTCCGTCTCCTAAGTAATTCTTAGCCGACGGAATATTAAATATTCCGTCGGCTAAGATGATTATTAATTTATTTTTATTTAAAAATAGTTCCGTCTACTAGGATCTTAGCCGATAGAATTATTCCGCCAGTTAAGTTCTTAGTAGACAGACCTTAGCAGACGAAAATTTCGTCGACTAGGTTGTCTCTTAGTCGACAGAATATATTTTTCTGTCGGCTAGGGTCTTCATCGACGCGTCTTAGCTGGCGGATCTTAGTCGACGAAATTTCCGTCGACTAAGAGCTTAGGAGATGAAAAATACTTTTAGCAAACATAATTATTTCGTCGGTTAAAAACAATAATCCAGTAGTGATAATACATGCACATTTTGGTTATATCATGAACTCCATCCATAATAGGCCAGTTTCACTATGCATGTGTACCTAATCTAATAGAACAACGCAAATGAACGACCTTCAAAACTAGTCTTAGGAAATGATTTCATAAAAGATTAACTAGCATAGGAAAAGTTTTCGAACAATGGGGTTGCCTATGATACCTTAACGTGTACAACTAATTCGATCAAAAACAACACCATTGCATGAAAACTTTTCCTATGCTAGTTAATCTTTTATGAAATCATTTCTCAACGCTCGTTCATTCGCGTCAGTTCTATTAGACAATAGTTTGTTGTCAATAGGGTAAATTAGTTTGATTAAACTAGCATGCATGTAATTTACAACTAATTCAATCAAAATTACAATTTTAATTGAACTAATTTATGCTACTGACAACAAAAGTACAATACGTTTTATATATTTACATAAAATAAAACTGATTTACGCACATCGACGACAATTTGTTCATCTACACTCCACAATGTATTAGTGACGACGTCCGAAACGAATACTCCGTGGGTGTCGACGCCAATGTATTCAGAAGACCTTAATTGATGCTTCTGTAAAACCATTCTTTTTTTAGAAGAAGAAGCTTTGATAGATACATGGACGGTGAAATGAAGCTCTTTCACATTGAAACCAATCCATGCTATTGCTTTTCTTCCATCTTAATTTTAATTCTAATGTTATTGACCTGAGATCTATTCATGATGACATTGATCGATCGATGTCCCATTTTCTACAACAGATAGAAGATGAACTTTTTACAAAATGTGAAATGCATTATTGTTCCCGCATGTCTTGATTTATGCCGAAACTATTTCGTAGCTAGACCATCATTGCTATCTTCCATGTTCTAAATCCAAAAGTAAGAAGCAAGAAAGTAACTAGTGGATTCAAATTCAATAATGTTGTTTGACGCATTGCCGCTGCATTATTCAGCACTACACGTTGAGAGAAACAACAAAAGAATCGAAACTGTTTCTGCGATCAAATTAGAATCCAAGCATAAGAAAGACGTGACAATACAAGATCGAAACAGGCCGAATTGATCGAAATAGTGTTGAAGTATAGTATGAAATTCCGTATTGTTTTGTGAACTCATGGTAATGTAATCAGATCGATCGATCATACTGAAGTGGATATATATAGTACAAGAACATGATTCTGATAAACAAGACTAACTATATTTGACCCTAAGATGGAAGAAATGAGGGACGTCGTAAGAAATTCCCAGTTTAGATAATGATTCAGGGATCCTTTTAAGAATCGAATCATATACGAAATTCCTGATATCAATTGTATCATGACATGAATGACTTCCCTTCTATATCTAAATTACTTAATTGGCCCTCCTGATTTCAAGGATGTAAACAAGACCCCTTCGTTTTGATTAACCAAGCATATCTTAGATATAAGACACGCATGCACAGAATAAGAGATAGCTGGAGCAGTAAGTACAGGTGCACCCAACCGAAGAAAGGTAAGGGTTTAGGGTTTGGCTGTTACGAAGAAAATGAAATCACCAAACAAGTAGTCCCACAGTCACCATCACAGGAAAAGCTTCCTCTTTTCTTTTCTACCGCGCATTAATCGGGTCCCGCCGTTCTTCCCTTTGTCGCCTATTGTCGGCGATCCCTGTCATCTCTCATCTGAGCTAGCTAGACGTCGACGATGAGTCAATCGATCTCTTCCTTCCTCGCTCTTAATTTCCAGTAAGTTTTCAACTCCATCCACAGTTGAAATCGATGATGAAATAATTTACTTTGCGACCAGGGTACTATACTATATATGATGCAAGTTTATACAAAATGAAAAAGTTCTGATTAGGATTCTCGCCCACTCAACGGGATCGATTATGGATAGGCGTGTAAATGGGTCGGGTCGGACCGAGCTGAATACTATAGTGTTCATGTTTGACTCATTTTATTTTTATCAAGCTCGATCCGGGCTTAAGCTTGAATTTTTTTTTCATGTTCAAGCTCGGCTCGACTTGTTTAAGCTCGAGCTGAGCTCAGGTCGGCTTGACTCATTTAGTTTAAATTACAAAACATTAAATTTAAGGCTATGTTATCTTAATTACTTTCTTATTGTGGTGATTGTTAGTGTTTGATTTCATTTTTTCATAAATTGATTGCTTTAATATATGTATTTTAATTAAATAATTTGATTCTAAAAGGAAAGAAATAAAAAGAATAGAAGATTTAGATTTTAAACAATATATTTTACGTATAACAATTTTTTTAAAGCTAAGTTTTAAAAACGAGCTGTTCACGAGCTAAATAAACCGAATACAATTTTGTTCAAGCTCGGCTCGTTTTTTTGTCGGGCTCAATATTGAGCTCAAGCTCGGCTCATTTATCTTATGAGCATGAGCCGAACGAGTTAAAAATCCAACCTAACGCGAGTCGAACACGAGCGGCTCGAGCCTACTTACAACCCTAATTATGGATATGTTGATCCAATTAGTCTACATGTAAATAGAGATAATTAGAGAAAAATCTAAAAACTTCACCGTCTTTTAAGATAAATCAATTCATTTTTGTTTTTAAATTTACATCCAATGTAATAATTTAGCATGCATTATAGATTTTATTTCAAAAATTTAAATTTATTTCAATTTTTTCACTGTCATTCTAATATTCATTTTGCTTTCTACCTTAAGTTAGGTTACAAATAGAGGAATTGAGTTTTTGGTATAGGGTTTTAGGTTAGGGGTTAGGGTTTATGAAGAATGAGTTTTGGGTATAGGGTTTATGGAGGAATTGAGTTTTGTGTATAGGGTTTTAGAGTTTAGGGGTTAGAATTTAGATTTAGTGGCAAATCTTGCAATTTCATTCTTAAACATGTTCTATTTTTAAGATTAATTATAAATAGATTTTTTTAATAAATCAACCTAATTAATAGGTGGGTGTATTTTAAAAGAATGTAAAGATGTGAGTTTAATCTAAAATAGGTCTCGTAAATTAAGTGTATTGACAAATATCCCATATAAATAATCAATATAACAGGTAGCTTAATTATATGATTTTGTTGGGTTAAAGTGGGTGGATATATAGGTTGATCTTGAGCTCAAGTTTAAGCATCATATTTTAAAATTGTAGAACTTAGAGTTTTTCGAAAGATGGACAATATGCCACAAATGAGTGAGCTCAAAGTGACTAATTTTATCCCCGACCCTTATTTTGTGAGACAAGTGATTAATTATTTACAAGTATTTTGATGAAAAAGGTAAACATACATAGTTACTTATTCGATGATCGTCTTCTAAAAGTGAACCATTGTAATAACTTAGGAAGCATTAGTATAGTATTTATGTCGGATCACGCTTTATTACTACCAGTGATAACAATAACTTGAAGTAGGGGTGGGAGTTTGATACCGAAATCTCGATACCGATCATGACCGTCCCGTATCAAACCCAATCGGGTCGAGACACAAAGTGAAAAAAGTGTTGTCCCGAAACGTACTGAATCCTGAATTTAGTAATCGGTTCGGGATTAGTAAGAGCTAAATAGATACCGAATGTCCCGAACAGTCCTGAATCCTCCAAAATTTATAATTTTACTAGTTTTAAAGAAAAAAGTATGTATTTATAATGAAGAATTAATCATCTTAAAGTGATGAAGTCGTCTAATTATGTTAGTTTGTTGATTTATATTAAGAAAAAATGTTAAATATTGCCTAAATATAGTACAAAAGTGATTGTTTAATTTATAGATATAAAATCCTAACTTAAAACCTTATGTCCCGATTGATCCCGAACTTGTCCCGAATTTTTCGGTATCAGAATGGTTTAGTATCAAGCCTTAAAATCACACATCCTATCCCGTACTGATACCGAAAAAAAATCAGGATCAGTATCGAGATAGATCAAATCCCGTACCGTACCATAGCGATCCCACCCCTAACTTGCAGTAATGCATATTCAGATGATAACCGGCGATATTAATCAAAATTGACCCTCTCATCAGTGTTACTAACTTAACAGTGCTGAGTTTCTAAAGGTCAAGGGAAATTTTATTTGAAGGCCAGTGAAGAGATGTAGATGTTCGAATTACTATTAAATGGGGGATTCTCCGCCCTCACTGAAAATTCGATTCTTACGTGTTCAACCCTCTCTCCCAATAGAGAAAAAACTCAGATCGAGTGCCTTCACTACTGAGTTTATCCAGAGGTAGCTAGACAAACCAGATCAGAAGATTAATGTTGCCAATTTGTTATTTATAAGATTAAATACTTCTAACACCTTAAATTTTATCCCGAAAAACAGTTTTGTCGTCCCTCAGTTTTCATATATCTGTGTATATATATATATATATATATATAAGACTTACATATCAACTTTAATCTTTTGGATCGGAAGGATGAACCAAAGGAATCCCAGACCCTGTTCATGTACGGTCCTCTGGAGAACATTTTGAAACAGATGGAGGGTGACTGCTAAGAACACGAATCAGGACTTTTCCATTATTAGGTCAAAAAGAGAAACGCACTCATCCTAAATACATCATTATTCCACAAAGATGAATGGGAAAAGCATTACAGATTAATTTTGTAATAGCAAAATCAGACAAAAACTCCCACATAGGGTAACACAAAAAAGCCATTATTATTTGTAGTAGTGGAACTTTGAGCATAGTCAAAACTAAGACATTTCTTTATGTATTTTGTGTTTTTCCCTTTCATCATCACTCTTTAAAGTAAGCCGAAGGCATAAAGCAATTGCACACAACACAAAATCTAAAGGACAATATATCCAAAACATTCTTTCTTCCACTAAGAACAGCTGCAGACAAAGAAGGTTGAAACACCTTTCTCTTCCTTTCTCCTCTTTCTCTATCTCTCTCTGAAGTCATCAGCTTCCTTTCTTTTCCTTTTTCTCTTCTGAATTCATGGACACTGCTCAATGGCCTCAGGTGTGTTGTTTTATCATCTGTACTACTTTTCTCTTCCAGATTAACATATATAGATGAACTAAGCTTATTTGTTACAAGTGTTTGATATGTTACAGTGGTTATTATTAGTTCCTTGGCTACTTCTAATGATATTATGATGTTCAAGAAAACTACATCAAGTTCTATAGTACATAGATGTCTTATATATTCAAACTCAGAGTTAAAAGGTTAGTTTGTTCTTTATACATGAGAACTGCACTTTTTCTTTCTTCACATGTGATATTAACTGATAAAGGGTTCATGATCCAAAAGGCATTACTTGTTATTAGTATTTGTATTTTCTTTAGCTTTCAATCAGTTTCCCAGCCTAATGTTTCTTTTTCAGTACTATGATTCTCCCAAGTTCTAAAAGGCCAAGCTAGCTAGCTTGTTGGATTCATTTGTTTAATTTCCCACTTTGTTTTATGTAATCTCTCTTTAATCTGTGTTAGTTTTTTAGATCTCTGCATTGATTAGGGTTTTTAATTTGTTTCTTCTAATTTGTTGAATTTTTATGAAAAAAAAACAAAAAATAAAACTTTTGATCAGGAAATTGGATTGGAGAAGACAATGGAAGATAATATGGGGTCTGATGCAGCAAGGTTGGCCTCAGAGAAGAGGGCAAGGTCTCAAGAGCAATTGAACTGTCCAAGGTGCAATTCAACCAACACCAAGTTTTGTTACTACAACAACTATAGCCTCACCCAACCAAGATACTTCTGCAAAACATGTAGAAGGTATTGGACTGAAGGTGGAACTCTCAGAAATGTTCCTGTTGGAGGAGGTTCAAGAAAGAACAAGAAGTCAACATCATCGACGGCTTCATCGTCGGCGATTTCTTCATCAAAGAACATCATTCCTGATCTTAACCCACCAAGTCTGTCTCACTTTTCATCTCAAAACCCTAGGATGAGTACCCATGAAGGCCAAGATCTTAATCTGGCATTTTCTGCTAATGTGGAGCACTACAGTGGTACTAGTACTGCTCATTATTTTGATCATCACCACCAGGTGCCCAAAATGGAAAGCAACTCATCAGCTTTGGGGCTGCTCAGGAGTACTGGTATTGCTTCCAGAGGAGTGAATTCATATATACCAAACTCAATGCAGGATTCAAATGCAGTGCTTTACGCATCTTCCGGATTCTCTTTGCATGAATTCAAACCAAGCCAGCTTGGTTTTTGTGTTGATGGGCTTGGAAGTAAGTATAGTGATCATTATCAGGAGAATGGTGGTAGTGGAAGGCTCTTGTTTCCATTTGGGGATTTGAAGCAGATCTCAAGCACTGCTACAGGCCATCATGAACTTGATCAGAATAAGGGGCAAGCTAACCCGACTGGTTATTGGAATGGGTTAATGGGTGGAGGGTCATGGTAATTGAATAAGAGAGCTATATCTGGATGAAGAGAAAAAGAAAGGATATATAACAGTGTACCTTTCACTTTTAGCTTCTTTCTGTTTCCCTTTGAACTAGTTCCATATATATATATGAACGCTGTTGATCAGAACTAACAGGTAGGATAATATGGTTTCGTAATTTGTTATATGTTCCATGCTGTTTGAACAATTTGCAAGCAAATATATGGAGAGGAATTTTTGTATGCACCGGTTATATATAACTTCAGTAGAAAATTATATATAACTGAAACATACATGAAGTTCTACCTGATGCGGTTTAAGATTTAGGGTATGGTTGTGATCGAATGCACTCGAATGAGGTTAGGGATAGAGCAAGAATTGAATGTATCGGTGCCGGGGTTTTTCGATCTCTAGGAAACTCGGCTTGTGTATTCATACATTGTTCTAGGGCTTGCATCTGATATGTGCAGTGTTTGTATGTTTTATAGAGTACTTGTTTCTGTGGTTTACAGATGATCTAGAGTTATTGTATTAGTAGATTAGCTAATTCTCACTTGCTCTTGCCCTTTTGTAGCTTAGTTAATTGCATGCTGCTATTGTAAGTTCCATAGCTCCCAAATAAAGCAGGTTATTCAGAAATGGTATGAGAGTGAGTGAAACTATGAGTTGTCAGGTTTGATGTCTGTCTTTTCAACACAACTGAGATTCTTCCAGCTAGAAAAGCATTTTCCATATATGAAAAACTGGCCGGGGGCTCCTAAAATGATGAAGAAACACCTTTAGTTTTCCTTTTAGAGCAATATATAAAGCATTTCAAACACAAAACATGCAAATTACTTAGGGTATATAGATTATGCATAAGATCCGATTAAGATATTAGTCTTAGAAACACTAGTGACTAGTGGTGGACCAAACACACTACAATTAACAAATTCTATTACCTGCTCCAACCAAAAGCTAACCTAATTTTTCTTCCACACCCGGCAGCTCATCAGTTCTATTAGCTAGCTTAGACGACTCCATCATCTCTATTTATCTCCTTCCATGAACACTATCATTACCTTCCTACTTCATTCTTCTTCTTCTTCTTTTTTATAAATTACATAAGAAATCATGCGATATTAGCTCCTTGAAAATAGGCAATTTAAGAAATAAGTCACCATCTCAAACCCGAAGATGAAAGGCCTACCGCACTCTGGACCTTCCTACTTCATTCTCTTCTCTAATACAATATAGAAGCATAATCGACCGCCCAGATAATTCCGGGAAAGCCTTCCTCAGGGGTGGTGGCATGCGTTGGACCCACAGAAAACATTCTCTCCGGGGAAGCGTGTTGATCATATCATAAACTATTTTCTCCACCAACTCGACTAGCTCGATTAGTTCACAATGATGATGATGCTTCCTTAAGCTCTGTTGTATTTTTGGTATATGTTTTTGGAGGTTTCTTATTATCTGGTGTAGGAGGAATGACTATGTAGGTGGCACAAATAGAGAATTGTTTGCATAAATAAGAAGCCTAGCCTGGAAGCAAAGAAAGATCAGTAGTAGGAGGAAGAAAGTTCACCACCCAATGACCCCCAAATATGTTAAATGCTCATCCATCAAGTCAATCCACTAACCCCTAAAGACGACCCTAGTTTTAGGTCTCTGAGTCTCCCTTCTAGCTAGAATTTCTAGTGATTGATACTAGTTGGAAATGGTATTTGAATTGGGAAAAAGATAGCGATACTAGTTTAGATGTACCACATATATATATGCTTTCCTTCTTTGAAATTTGATTCACACTAGTAATGCCAGCAGTTGAAACATCTCCAACAATAGAGTGGGATCTAGTTTAAAGACCAATTTGAGAACTAAGTTTTGTTGTTAAAGAACTACTTTTTATTCCAAATGTTACAGAGAAAAAAAGAAAACGAGAATGTGTTTGAAACAGTGTTTTGGTGATGAAGTGGTATAGCTACGGTTAACACATAAGCTTTGAATATTGAACATAGTAGTTAAAAATAGTATGTCTTTTGGCCATGGAGTATCCACAATATGAGAAAAACATAAGAATTGTTTTGCAGCATTTGGCTCCTAGCCAAGTCGATCTATTGAAGTTAGCTTTATCTTTTGCTTAAGGCTAAGATTAGTCTTTGGTTAGTATGCTACAGATGCTTATTAGGCTCAACCAACTATTCATCTATGCAAGCTAAATGTGGAACATGCAGAGTGCATTTCCATCTAACAAGTAACAAGAAAGATGGCTATAGGCACCCGGCACGCACAAAATAGCATGTTTTCACAACATGGTGAATGACTAGAAATATAAAACCAAGTCTTCAAAACGTGCAGAGAACAGGTCACATTGAATAAAATCAAGACGTGATAAATATGCGAATCAAATTATCTGAAATGCTGCATATCTCAGAAGACACCGGAAAAATCGACATGATTGTACTCGGCTTCTTCCTCTAATTCTAGCAGCCAATGGCGATTGCGCCCATAGGGCCATATGAAATTAGATAAACTACTATTCCGGTCTTCCTTGTTAGTGTTGGTATGTGCAGTTTGATGACTTTGATCAAAACAATTCACAAGTCTATGAAGTTGGTGGTGACATAAGTCACATAACTACTAGATGCACATACACGATATATCACAGCATGATTAATGTGTTATGTATCACATTAATAACTTTACAAAACAGTAAGCTCCACAACAAACCCTGAACACCATCAAGCAAAGCAATTGGTTATTCACGTGAATGCTGAGAAAATTACTTCTCACACAAAACAAAAGGAAATCAATCAACCAAAATTCCATATCTGGCTATCATATCATACCTGCAACCTGTTATATTTCTACAGTTTTGGTTGTCATATGCCAGGGACATTTATCTACAGTTTAGTTTAGTTCACTTTCAGGAATTAACAGAGTTTAGTGAAGATATATCAATCAAAATGGGGATTACGAAGAGAAACACTTGTAAAACCTACGTTGCACGGAAACGAAAGCGGAAACGAGAAAACGAAGCGTGGAAGTGTTTTTTTTTCAAAATTCGATGGAAGACGGGTCAAAATAAAATAATATATATAATTATAAAATAATAAATAAAAAACAAAGTCAAAGTTATTGTTAAATTCATAGCAAATTCAAGCTATTGTTGTACAATCATATAACTCAAATAAAAATAAGGGAGTTTATTGATCATTTTACCCAAAAAATGATCAATGAACTGATCGAGTTAATCTTTATGTTTTCAGAACTTGAACGGGGCAACTAGCTAAGAAACTAAGCATGTAATACAGAGGGTTGCTCACCAGTCCATATATAGAAATTGCTAGTAAGATTTTTAACCGAATTGTTAAACTTATAGGAAGCAAATAAATAGCTTGTCAGTTGTTTTACCTTCCAAATGAACATGTAAAACGAGGTGAGGGAGGCTTTATTGGTTATGTCTGTTGATCAAGCTCGAAGCAATTAAAGGGAAGCCAGTGCACCATGACTTATCATCTGTGGCCATATTCAGACTTGCTTAGTGAAAGTAATGTGGCCGACAAAGTAAGCGGTTAGAGTAATGAATTCACAGCCATACTAGCAGTGAAAAGCTTGCTTGGTAGGAATGAGGACGAGGCTCCTATCAGCACTGCAGCCCCTTACACCAGTAACAACAAATTTACACAAATCCACTGGTTTATAAAAATACAGCATTTGTGAGACCCTGCACTTTTTACAGTGGTTAGTGGCGAGTTACTGAGGTTTAAATCGTACTCGGTAACTTCGCGAGTGAACGACCACGTTTATTTTCGAGTTTTTTTAAATTCTTCAAATTCTTCATTTAAGGACTCAGTGTCGTAGTACGTGTCAACACGAGTCTCCCGGTATTTTCGGAATAGTTTTCGGAGCTTCCGTTAATTTTCTATGAATTTTCAAAGTTTATGGTAATTTTTAATTATCACTCCGGTAAAACAGTTTTACTATTTAACATTTTACCTTCTTTAAATCTGGACCGTTGGATCTTTTTCAGATTGAATCTCAACCGTCCAATTCTTCATAAATAGAGAAGAGAGATTTGACTTCGGTCAAAACTCTCCTCCCTCTCCCTCCCGAGCTCTCGTCTTCGACGAGCTCTGCAGCAGCGCTCCGCCGCCTCCAGCCACCGATCGACGGAGCACCACCCTTAAAACATTCCTCTCTTTCTCCTTTATCTAACCCTATCATCGAAACCTCCAGACGTCCATCGAGAAGAGAGATCGAGCTCCACTAGCATGGCGGTCAACGACCAAATTCCGACTTTCCAGGCGACGATTCGACGAACTAAGGTAGATTCTTGCTCTTCTCTTCCTTTCCATGCCATTAAACCCCTGAAATTGAGCCTAATTTGAAACTCCCATTTTATGTGTTTTTCGATTTTTCTGGGTTTCTCTTCTCCTCCCTCCGGCGACCTTTTCTGGTGAGCTTCTCAAACTCAGGCGTGGCTGAAAGTCAAGGTTTGGGGCTGAGGCAAGGCTGTAGGGGGCAGAGGAGGTCCTGGTTGACGGGTCTGGGCAAGGGGGCCGGAGCCACTACATTCAGGTCAGTGACAGGCAGAGATGAGGAGGAGCTGCTGGAACTGGTGGAAGGAGAATGGGTGGAGGTAGGCAACAGGGAGGCTGCTGGGATTTGGTTCTGGGTCTAAGTTTGGGATCAGAGACACAGAGGGTAAGATTTCTCCCTCTAAAAACTGTATGATTGCTGCTGTGTTGTTGAATTGATGTTGTTGTTGGATGTTGATTTGATGTTGTTTTGTTGTACATGTTGAGAACTTGGTGAAACGAAGAAAATGGAAAAACTCTGGCGAAATTCCGACAAGTTGACCGGAATTTGGCAGGAGATTCCGGCAAGAAGCCGGAATCCGATGACCGTTCCGGTGAGACAGTAAATCCAACAGAAATGCCAAGAGGTAGTCTTCGACTCCTTTTGAAATGTATTGTTTCTGTTTAACCCAGTTTAAGAGTCGTAATCAGAAATTACGTATAAGGAAACTTGCTAAAAACAGAAACCAACCCTAATCTGAGATCTTTTCATTTTAAGAAACTTTCTATTATTGGAAACCTACTAATTTAGGAAACTTTCCATTTTGGGAAAGTTTCCATTAAAGGAAAGTTTCCATTTTGGGAAGGTTCCATTTTGGAAAAATGGTTAAGTAAAGAATTGAAGTTCAACGAAGTTTGACACAGTTTGGTTAAATTGATAAAGTGTTAAATTGTTATCGAAAATGATAACTGAAAATGTCAAGTTGACCGTTTTAAGTAAAATTGATGATTCACGTAAATAGATGTATCGACTCTTGGTAAATAAATTGGTTAAAGTGACATGTTGGGTGTCCATAGTAATTCAATGAATTATTATGTGACACCCTAACGTCAAATTAAAATGGTAAAGGAAAATTCGGAAGTTAAGTCGGACTTTCGGTAATTGAGCAAAGAGTCGATAACCGAAAAACCAAGTTAAAAAGGAAATTGGTTGGTCAACTTGGTCAATGTGGTCATTCCTGGTCAAACTAGGAATGCTGAGGTCTATTGACTTATTGTTTCTTGGTTGCTAAGCTACTCTAATTCTGTAGTGATTCATTAGACGAAGTAGCTTACGCGGTGACCTCGGTTCATCCGAGGCGGTTCCTGAAAGCTTGGAGCTTACGTAAGGAACAACTATTCTAGGTAGGGAAGCTGAACCCCTTTTAGTAGTGGTCTTGCATATATATGAAAATGCATGATTTTGTATGCTCATGGTCGATGTCTCGGGAAATTTTTCTTTATATTATGTGATAAATGATTTATGATTGGGCCAAGAAAACCCGAGGCTAGACGTAAATGATATTTATGTGATGACTCAGATCGAAAAGTAGTACCGTTGTCCTGATTTTCGGTGCTTGGCCTGAGAGTGGTGAGACCTAGTATATAGTACTCCTACGGTGTCGATGACCGTGAACCTCCGGAGGGGCAATGCCTTGTCTTATTTTATTTGTCCGCTTACGCTTGTCTCGTTCAAAGTTAAGCTAGCCGTAAGTGCAGTGTGTACTGCGAGTGATGTGTTGAGCATTAGCTGTAAATGAACACGTACTCGCTACTATTCGTCTTCAAACGCATAGGTATTTGGCCCCAGTTTGCTGTATAGACAAACCCGGGATTCGGTCGCCTAGATCTGTGAAGCACTGTAGGCTGTATTGTTCATTGAGTGTTCTGCCCCTGTTTTAGCATACTGCACAGTTTTCCTGAAAGATATAAAATGATGATTTTGTGTGCCAATGATTTTCTAAATGGTTTTATTAAGAGCTCAAATCTATACGTATATATATATATATATATATATATATGGTTTTATGGATTTCAAACCTATCATTGGTAGGCCTATATGTGAGCACGCGAGGACGACGCTCACCCCCAACAAGTTGTTTGCAGGTACTGTGCACTGTGATGGGATAGATAGAGAGAGCTGTGTGTGTGGAACCTCATTCCCTACTCGATGTTTGGTTCTCGTTGTACTCGCTTTTCTTGTTTTATCCTTCAGGTCATTTACCAGAGTATTTGACATAAACAGTAAAGGTGACATCATGACTTATTGATCTTGTTGTATATTTTTATTGTTGTCGCTAAAGTTTTTATTTGACCCTTTAATTTGTACACCTTCCGTGAAATTAGAAAAAATATGATGAATGTTTTTAAGAAATTCTTGTGATGTCACTCAAAGTTTAAAAACTAATTTTATTTTACTTACTAAAAAGCCTACGACTTTAGGTTAATAAGTTGTTGGCACGACCTTCGGACGTGTTGACTTCTTATTGACTTAAATTCGTGGCCACTGTAGTTTCCCCTCCCGGGCCACTACAGCATTAAGCCAACACATTGTGCAGACAACGTATTGCCTTGGTGAAAGTGAAAGTTAGGGACCTTTTCTTGGCCAAGGCTGACACTGAAAGATTGGATACCAAAATCTCTATCACCATCCACATCAAGTATATCCTAAATGCTAATCAAATTACAATGCCAACAACAACAGCAAGTATAAAAGCAATAACTCAATACAACCAAAGGAATACAAAGTTGAAAGTTTAACTCCTTATATCTACATTGTATGTATAGTTTCTGGTCTTACCTTGAATAATACAATAACATATGTGAATATGCACATGAAAACCACTGTGAATACCAATGCTCGTGTAATTGCGATTTCTCTACCAAGAACCTACTGCAAACACGTATGTATGGCTTCAATTTCGTAACAGCATATACATAGATACTAGAGATAGCTGCAGCCAGACTAATGACATATATATCTGCATGTTATTGGTTAAAACTTACAAGAACTGAACAAGTACATTGTTTCAGCTGTTTTACGCTGAATATCTGCTCAATCCTTTTATACCTTTGAGGAGAAGATCAAATTGTGGCTGATGCTGCTACTACAGCTTCTGCTATGCCACACAAGTCTAGTCTCAAGAGCGGGAGCGAAATCGACCACACAGATCATAACTTGGTATTTGTGCGTGCAATATTGTTTCTTTTATCTGAAATTCGTTTTTTCTTATGCTTTTATCTCAGATTCTAAGTGTCAAACTTTTGGTAGCTGGATTCAGTTACCAGATACACAATTACAACAATAATCTTCACTAATATTCCAGATTAAGCAACCGAATGCATTTGAATTTCAGATTTTTCTAGTCAACAAAACCACACCTAATTCAAGAAATTCAAAATCTCAACGAAAACGAATCCACACAGATAAAGAAAGAAAATGAGAACCTCGTCTTCGGCTAGCCTAAATCTGATTAAAGGGAGCCCAAAATCCATCTAATGGATCAGGCGAGTCAGACAACGGACTCGACGACGCTGGGAGATTATAATCTGATCTAATTTACAGACTATTGAACGTCACAGATGAGATGAGATGGAGTCGTACCTTCACTTTGCCGTGGAGAGGTTGAGATGGAGTCGCTTGATAGCCGAGGCCAAGTCGAGCTGTGGAGGTCAGGCGAGATTTGGCGTAGGAATGAGTCGAGAGAGAGAGAGTCAAGTTCGAGATTTGGGTGTGAATGACCGAGAAGGGGTTAAGAGACTCAATTTAGGGTCAGTTTCAAAACAACCTCTCTGCCCGCACTTTCTTTCTCTAACTAGCGCTTCCAAGTCCCCTCCTCCAGAATCGCACTTCGGCCACGCTTCCGCTTCAGAAGCGCGAAGCATGCCTTCTGGCAAGGTTCCGTGCAACGTAGGTAAAAACATGTGATTTTGCTCGATTGTAAAACAAAGTGGTGATCAAGATACATTAAAACTTCGCCACTGTACAAATAACTCGATACAATTATTCTTTCAACATCTAGGAGGCACAGCTTGAGAAGCATCAAAGCACAAAAAGACATTTGAGCATCCCTCCAGTTCTAATTCTATACAATGTAGCTGCTCATAAGAACAGGAGAATGATATGTGACTTTTTAACATGTCAAACCCAAATGAAAAGCACTCACTTATCACCATTTATTCCAAAGATTCGGACTTTGTGCATATTGGGGAATTTGGCAATCACTAGAACAACAACTGCAACAGTGTTGAGAAAGAGCATCGGGTGCTGGTAGTCAGTTGTGTGTGAGGCTATCAAGTACCTAGCAGAAGAGAAAGAAAAATAAAATGAGAAACCCAGAGTCTTTTATGTGAATAAGTTTTCAAAACAAGATCCTAACAATATTAACATTCTCAAGAACAGCACTGATCAAATGAGAAAGTATGTATGTGTTGCACCTAGAAGAACTAGAGCTTTGCATATTCACATGAGATATGGATAAACAGCAGTGCCATCAAAGACAACCTGCCAGCCTTTCGAGACTACAAAATGCTTCTAATCACTTGAAATTAAACTGTTTTAGTTGAACAATTCTTATTTTTAAGAATCCATGTTGAATAAGTCTGAGTCCTGTTATACCTTGCAAGCTAATATGCCATTATTGGGAGATCTGACAAACCCTACCCTATCCTACAAACCCTGCTCATAATTGAGTTGGTGCCAATCACACAAGTACGCTACTGTGCATATTTCTCACATATCAAACCCATACAAAATTCATGATCTACTTAACATGACTAATTTGATGTTGAATAGTCTCTCGAGTGAATTCTCAAGTGTGTGCATAGTGGTACAGTATGAGAGATGAACCACGAGGGTTTTACCAAACACATATGACATATCTGGAATACTGAGTTAATAAATTAGGCACATGGATGCAGAGGGAGGAAAGGAGAGTGACAGGAGCAATTTGGGGAAACTATGCATCATCACAAAACAA
Organism: Comarum palustre; assembly: GCA_951800085.1. Classification (NCBI taxonomy): domain Eukaryota; kingdom Viridiplantae; phylum Streptophyta; class Magnoliopsida; order Rosales; family Rosaceae; genus Comarum; species Comarum palustre. Next base: position 7,062,469 of record OX637585.1, on the reverse strand, counting down.
AACTTACAGCACCACAGGAACAACTGTCAAGAACTTCCTGTTGCGGGTGAGCTGCTTTCCATTATCCATCTGCTCCCACCACGTCAGTCCATTGTAGATCCCCTGGTCTTCGGCAAAGGGAGTTCCTTTTTTCCAGTGGAAGAATTGGTAAGTTACCTGAGAAGAATCACTCTTCAAATATAGTAGTTGGAGATGTAAATAACAGTAATATAGTATTGAAAGGTCATACTAACACAGCAGACAAATGAAGGCCCCTATCTAAGCAAAGGCTGTACTGGTGCAAAGACAACAAATAAAGGATACTGATGATAAAGTAGTCTGAGGTTCAACTCCAAAACCAATTGGCAATAAAAAGAGTAGCCCAAACCCTTATAAACCCACAGGTAAGGTCTCATATTCCCGATGTGAGATATATATCTCAACACGGCCCCGCACGTGTGGCGAATCTTTAAGCCAAACACGTGGACAATAACTTGGGTGGTCGTGGAGTTCGTGTGGCCTTTGGCTTCACACGTGTACGTGGGTAACCCGCTCTGATACCATGATAAAGTAGTCTGAGGTTCAACTCCAAAACCAATTGGCAATAAAGAGAGTAGCCCAAACTCTTATAAACCCACATGCAAGGTCTCATATTCCCGATGTGGGATATATATCTCAACAACTGATACATAGTAAAAATGTTGTTCAATGACACCTATGCGTGAGAGACCTTAAAGTAGTTCATACGCTTATAGCTACATACACAGATTTAATACTAAAACTAATGCTATTTGCACCAATTTGAAATGTGCAAGCCTGTTCTTATATCTGAAACCTCATTATATTAGAAGAACGATATTCACTGGACCTCCAAATCAGAGTTAGTCTATTTGTATACTTCCTACATATCGAATAAAAACTGACTATTTCCTCCACCCCAAGTCCCACAAAAGAGGCACAAACGAGCACTTTCAGAGAAGTGAACAAAAACAGGTTCTGATAAGATTGACAATGTCAATGCCCCAGCCAGTAAACAAAAGTTCTAGATATATGCAACGGCCATCCGATACTATAAGTTTGGTATTCTTTGATGCCTTTGTCCTTCCAAAAACCTAGCAAAGTCTCATTACACATCTAAGTAAATGCAGTTTCTCTACATTCCTATAATTATCAAACCAAATGAACTAAGTATTGATCTAACCTAATACCTATATCCATGCAACAATTCTCCACAAGAATGACCTCATTTCTCAGCTAAACCATGTAAACATCCACCATTCCAAGAGCTCATACCGACTAGAAACTAACAACTTGGAAGCAAATCCAATCTTCAAACATTACTAAACACTGCAAATGCCCTCAATTTCAGCTTCCACATACAAAACCCATGTAGATTTATGTAGCATAAACCTAATCACATAATAGAAACACAAACCCATGGAGCTAAGCAATTGCAACATGGGTTCTCCACAAAGCTCAGCTAAAAGCTAATTACTTGATTGATGCAACCATCAAATCAAACACCCTCTAATCACCAAAAGATGACAACTTTCACAAACCCAAAAACCAAATTGCACACATCAATCAATCAAATCCAGCAACACACATCAATAACTAAAAGAGCAAATCTTCACAAACACAATTCACATGTTCTGAAACATAACATAAACATACCAAGAAATGACATAGATTGACAATGGTCCAAGCCATGCCAGGAGAGCAGCCAAAGATCGAGAGCACAAGGAGCCAAGAGAAGAAGAGGATGAGAATATATGTGGTCCAAACCCCAGGGTACATGAACCACTCTGTGTTCCTATTCAGATCCGCAGGAGGCACAGCTTTCACATAGAGGCTCGCCATTCACGAATCAAACGTTTCTGGGTTTTCGATTCAGAGACCCTTTGGTGCAGAAAGCTTGAAGCTTTGGTGGGTTTTTGATTGAGGTTGAGGGATTGGAGATTGAAATGCAAAACCCAAAAGCAGAGCACTATTTTTTCGTTTGTGGCTTTATATAGTCTATCATTGTTAATTGTGGAAACGACGGCGTTTTGGGGATGTGGTTGGTCCATTTTGGTTGGTTTTTGGCATTTACCTGATGTATAAGGCAAAACTGGTTATATATTTTGGGGCATGATTGTGAGAGTATATTATCTTGTTTTTTTTTTCAAAGAAAATACGTGAGACTGTTGAGTAGGAATCTAGGGTTTCATAAAAAGTCTTATCTCTCTCGTTCGGCGCAGAACGCTGGTACTAGTTCTTGGCCGCGCCTACGTCTGATGAGCATGGCCGGACGTGACTATTGATGAGGTTTTAGGAGGTTGACTGAAGAGGATGATGTATCTCATGGAGGCGAGCCATGAAGTGGTTGGTCCGTGATGCTCACCATGGTTCGTCGTTTTGAAGAGCGGAGGTTCACGATGTTTCCATGGTGAGGTAGGATGGGATGGCTGAACGACACCATAGGGAGATCAAGGCGGCGAAGGTCCAGTGACCGAGTTTGTGGCTGAGCGGCTTTCTTGTCTTGGCCTAACAGATGATATTGAAGGATGACGGTAGGATGCCTCTCTAAGGAGGGTCATGAAGGATGTTCTTCGGGAGCGATTGGATTCGACGATGCGGCGACGCTCGGGTTCTGCATCGGGGCAGATGGATTTTCTTTAGGCCAGATCTAGGAGGGCTTGATCTTGTTGAGGTCCAGCTATGTAAGTGGAGACAGAAGCTTTGATGGTAGGGATGCTAGTCGCTATACATCAGCAATGGGGAGAAATAGACTTGGAGAGCGACTGTACGTGCTTTGATGCTAAATGCGAGCATGAGCATTTGTGTGAGGTTGATACTGTTACGTTTGATTGTAAACGTTATATTGTTACTTTCAACAAATGAAAATGATGTAACACATCCATGTTAGATAAATACCCGGTGGAGGAGGTGCTGTATATACTCTATGTCCTTCTTGTGGTACTTACCTAATTAATAAAGAACTAGAAGGAGGACCACCACTTCAGCATATTTTGGCCCCCATTTCTATCAAAAAATAAAAATGAAATATAGGAAAGAAAATCCATTCCATGATTCCATCTGGATTGAAACAAGTGAATGTAATTGACTGCAAATTTAACTCTGGTATGAAGTCTAGATCACAACTAATTCCTAGCGTATGATATGTTTAAGGCTAGATGACCGTAACACTAATAATGATATAGATTGACGAGGACAAGCTTTATGTATTAAGTATTAACTAATGGTTGGCTTGAAGTAGATATTAACTAAGCTTGAGATCGCACGGGTTGGCTGGAATTTGTCCTTATTCAAAACATACTACTGTATATAAGGTCATATCCAAGTAGAAAGTATCTGGTACAGTATTCCCAGATAGATCGAAAACCTAACTAGCTGGCTCTGAAGTTAATAATATCTTTTCTGCTTCTGCCATTTCTCTCATGCTTCACGTCATCAAGTACGTACTTCCGGCCCTTCATTCATCTTTCAACAAGTAATTAATATCAACTTCAAGCTCTAAACCCTTGAGATCATGACAGAAAAGGTAAGACCGTGAGGAAAGAGGGGGCACTGATCATGCATGATGTGGTTTCTCATACTATTTGATCACCAAATTGCTGGAAGAAATCTAGCAGCTGTAAGGCTTGAGCTAGATAGATATGAGCTTATCTCCTCACAAACAAGAGAAGTCTTCGGTTTCTTCTCACTTAAACAAAAGAGGGATTGAAAGTAAGCCAAGTTGGAAAAAAAGTTGAATATGATTAGATAAAATTGGATGCCTGTTGATGCAGAGAACTAGTAATTAGCACACACAAATCCAGTACAAACTAGTATAGACGGTATATACCAAATTCTATCAAAGAAATGGCCGGTTTGCTCTCTGCATGCCACCCCTAAAAGCTGTGGATATAAAAGTAAGCTGCATAATGCATGGAACTACCTTGGTAATGTGATTCATGATGTAATAGAGATTAAGTAAAATATTGATCAGTCTGTTCTTTAATAGAATGTAGATGCGTGCTTGTGAAAGACATAAACTTTGTAAATCTAGTTAGCTGCATGATAGTTGAAGCTGGCTATCAAATCCTATGGGTTCATTTTGCGCCATTAATGTGAACGCTGAGAATAAACATTAGATCAGGGAGTGTCTCTGGCCATTGGATTCTATCGATTGATTGATAAGGTTGTATGTCCTATGTTCATGTTGTATAGTTTAATAGAATGACCTAAATGTTATTCAACTTTCAGATCAGAAGTGAGTATTCCACTTGATTCGGTATCTTGGAAGGTTACAAAAACCTCTCCACTTCAGGTAACCGCACTAAACAGTGCAATAACTAGCATGTATGATTAAGTATATGAACTTAAAGAATTGCAGCATTCTATTCAGTTCCTAAAGGAAATGGATTGGAAAACTTTAGTATGAAATTGGGATTCGGTTAGCTTTAGGGATTCATTTGAATTTAGTTTGTAGTCAAGTGCACCCTTTGTAATTGCACTGATGGGAGAGTGTCATACATTGAAGTTCCTGTGGAGAATGCAGCAAACCTGATCTTAAGATGCATAATAACCCTTATACCTTAGTATAAGAAACTGCAATCTGCAAAGAAATAGCTAGACCAAGGACTAGAAGTGTAAAAATAAGATTCCTTGTGTGCGAAGTTAATTTAGATTTTCAGTAACCTTCCCTAATTGGCAATCATAAACCACCTCAAATGTTCTTATATACAATTGGAAGAGTGGTTCACTGCATCTCCTTCTGTATTTGCTTCCATTACTCATGGGAACTATATAACTAAGAGTGGACGTACTATCTGGGATTTTTCTAACATCCACTTGTCTAAGGATATAACAGCACCGAGATATTGTAAATTCAAAACCATTTAGATAAACAAACATAGACTGAATGGTGATTGGTGATGACAATACTTTGCAAATGTTTATCACATTCTTTAGGCATGTTGCTTTTCAGTGCTCACTGAAAAATAATGTTAACAATGTTCAAATTGTAAGCTTTACCAGCAGCCTTGTATTGTTCTTATATCTTCAAGTCCTTAGTGACTGTCATATGTAAGCATCGCCACAGACTCAAACAGCTAACCAACCACCTTAATTTACTAATCCTAACTTCCCAATTTATTCTGTTCTTCATTTAGTTCCAGTCCTGTCCAACATGCTGAATGAGAAGCATGTGCCAGAGAATTTGGAGTGGAATATCCATGTTGGTGATGGGACAAAACAAGTGGTAGCTGCTCCAGAACTGAGGCTAGTTGATAAGGCATGGCTGGAATTGAAGTCTGTAATTGGAGGTTTTATATTGAAGGTTTGGAGGTTTTTAGTGAAGGCATGGAATTTAGGAGTTGCTGAACCCAAAAAGGTTATTCATGCTGTGAAAGTTGGATTGGCTCTTACACTTGTGTCACTTTGTTACTATATGAGGTCTTTGTATGAAGGTGTTGGAGGGAATGCTATGTGGGCAGTTATGACAGTTGTAATAGTTTTTGAATCTTCAGTAGGTGAGTAACCAAGTACTAAGTACTCCTAAGGCATATCTTGATTAACATACTTTCTATGCATCAATTTGAAGTACTAATGTGCCCAATTTGGCACATTCTTCATTTTGCAGATGCAACACTCTATAAAAGCATAAATAAGGTAGCATCAACTTCTCTTGCTGGCTCACCTGGCTTAGGTGTGCATTGGATTTCTTGCAAGTCAGGAGAAAAATTTGAACCCATAATTATTGGAATCTCAGTTTTCTTCTTAGGTATGTAAAATCTGTTCTGAACTTCTGATACACAGACTAGTGGCATATATGTAGACAAGTGTCCTGTAAACATTAATACTGATACAATGCTCACATTTCAGCTTCAGCAGCAACCTTCTCTCGATTTATCCCATCTGTCAAATCCAGATTTGATTATGGTGCTCTCATATTCATCCTCACCTTCACCTTAGTTTCAGTTTCTGGGTACCGTGTGAACGAAATATCTGAGCTGGCATTCCATAGACTGTCCACCATTTTCATTGGGGCCTCTTTCTGCATTCTGATTAGCATACTTTTCTATCCCACCTGGGGCTGGTGCTGAGCTTCACCGTTTGATTTATCAGAAGCTTGAGAAGCTGGCCGATTCCTTGGATGGTAACCATGACAAATAATGTCCTTGTGCTTTACTCTGGAGTCTTGGAAGAAAAGATATACTAATTAATGAACTTGATGGTAGTTTGTTAACTTAACAAAACATACAGGATATGTCATCAGGTACTGTGATGACAATGAAAATGTGGCAGCTGAAGACTCCAATCGTAATAAAGCAATCAAAGGGGACAAGTATGTGCTTGATTCAAAAGCAACAGAAGACAATTTGGTAGGTGATCATGGTCGAAATTGGAGTAATGAGTTGCACGGCTGATTTGTTGACTAAATCTTCATTGTTGCTTTAAATTTTCAGGCTAAATTTGCAAGATGGGAGCCTGCACACGGTGGTTTCAACTTCTATCATCCATGGAAACAATACCTAAAGATTGGTGCATCACTTCGTAGTTCTGCATATTGCATTGAGGCTCTTAGTGGTTGCATGAATTCAGAAATTCAGGTAGGAATTTATCTAAGTAGCTGAATCTTCATTAAGATCTGTTCTGTATCACTGGTTTCTTACTATGCAAGTTACTTACATGGCCAGACTCCAGGAATTGGGAACCTAAAGATTCATGTAAGCAGTGACTGCATGACAATGAACAAATATTCTACAGATATCTTAAGAGAACTGGCAATAACACTAAAAACCATGACAGTCATCCAAGATGGGTTCATTGGTTCGGGAAATGAACTTTGCGGCACAGAAACTTCAAATTTCTTTGAAATCTGTACCTAGCTGCCTCATTGCTTCAACATCAGAATAAACTGCTGATGAGGGGCCCTTCAGAAAAACCTGCATAACACCACTAGTGGAGGTCATACCACTGACCACTTTACTGGTCTTTGTTAATAGAAAATGCAGCAAGAATCAATGGGATTGTTGATGCAGTCAATAAGCTAGCAGGCATGACTAATATGAAGCATGGGAGTACCAAGACTCTTCAGATATCAAAACCATAAAAGGCGTTCACAATCATGTTTCTACTGGTATTTGATTATGCACAATGATGAAGAAGCCTATATATGACCATATCTCTTTTTTATGGACATTGTTGAAAAGCTTTCAAATTCCTCAGTATAATCCACTGGTTAAGTGGTTATATATATATATATAGAGGATGAATCTCTTACTATAACTTATATGAGGGATTGAACATTAGACCAATTTTTAGATCAAATTTTTCAATCTCCACCATTCAGTTTTTAGGTCCTAATATGCAGATCACTTCTACAAAATTTCATCCAAATTGGTATCGTTAAGGTGCTCAAAACTGTGATTTTCATGAACGGTTCAGATTTGACAGATTTGAACCGTTCATTGATTTAAGCTAGTTCGAAGCTTTACCAACTACCAAATTTGCTGAAAATTTCCAGAAATGATATACTCATATATTCCAAGAGGTTGAATGGTGAAGATTGAAAAATTTAATCGAAAAGTTGATCTAATGCTCAATCCCTCATATAAGTCACAACGAGGGATCCTTTAGTAGAATAGTCCTCATATGAATATATATATATTCATGAGGACCATGAGATTATGATTGATTACTGAGGCTTCTTGTACTTGGAAACCTACAACATGATCACTGTACTTCTGAAATTAATAAAAGAATGGTGAGATGCTTCTCTGATTTCTGAGAGGCAATGATGTATCTTTTTATAGGGGAACTTGAGGATTTGCAATAAGATGTATACACATCCATTTCAATTCCTCATTACTGATGAAGTTATCGTTCACATTCAAAACCAAATAGCCCTAACACTTATAAACTCTTATGCAAGATTCCTAATACATCAGCTAAAAGCTTAAATAGTTGGGAGGAAGAGCATTTGACCAGCCCGCAGATTTCTAGACATAAATTTGCAAGTGTATTCTCCCAGGCTACCTTCACACATGTTTCAAGTTGATATCTCGGAGTTTGATGGCTATGATTCTGCACAACAGTTTTCTTGCAGTTTATCAAATGTTTCTGCGTGGAACAAAGAAAAAAGGCAAAATCAAATGTGCTTATACACACTAGCCATGGATAAGCAGAACTAGATAAGTTGCTTCTTTTCAGGATTTTATGGTTAAACAAGAAAGAAACTGTGTCACAATGAACAAATGGTTTTTAAATCCCACATCAGAACAGGCATTAGTGCCAACCAAATGAACCAATGCTTATGTTTCTTCCTTTGGTTTAACACTAAATACGAATTTTATACATGCATTTTCACAGATCTTGTTCACAGCTGTATTAAAGGAGCTTCACTATCCCTGGCCTCTTCCTCCTGGTGAGTTGTCCATCCCAAATTCACAGCCAAATCCTCCACGGCCACCTTGATCACATCTGTTCGAACACCAATGTCAGTTGAATACCTGCTCATACAGTACATCCCTGCTGTTGCAGTAGCAACACCAACTGGGCCTGGAATCAACAACGTTAGAGGAGAAGAAATCATGGCTGCCAGTGGGGCACCAATAATAGAAGCAGCTTGACCACTTCTTCCGACTCCCTTGTCCATTATCAGGAGACCAGTTTTGCAATACATTGCAAAGTCCTCACAGTTGTTTTGAAACACGTCATAATTGCCAAATCCATTCTGAAGAAGATACATGGCTCGGTGGATGACAGATTCAGGGGAGTCCGGTGCTGCAGTGGTGCATGTGCCACCACGTACTTTGGATAGGAAAACTGAAGGTGTAACCCCATACGCAAAGCAGTAAATGGATCCATTTTTCAGGAAGCAGTCAAGGCATGAGAGAACAACACCACTATTTGGTTGCCTGAATCCACAGTCAGGAAAGGTGGGACAGGACATTGAATCATAAGATTTTCCAGTGCTTGAACTAGGCTTTTTCTCGGGTGTAAAGTGCACCACCTTGCTTCCTCCGAGATAAATACCTGTACAGTATGATATACATACACTTGTAAGGAAAAAGGAAAAACTTGATAGAAGAACAGGAGTAACACAAGGGAGAAAAGTTCAAATGCAACCACTGAAATGACCTACAACATAAATGCTAAGAAAGAGAAAACTGATATACACTAAATAGTAGTAGTAATTAGATGGACTGATTAGATTTAAATAAAAACCACAAATCAGGTAAAACAATCCTTATGGAGACAATGATATACAACTTTAGAATTAACCTCCGGTCAAAACTTGCAGTATAAACTTAGACATATCACTGGGTAAATTCTCAGATGCGTAGTACACCTATGAGATCTGCCCTGCTACCAAACCAACTGGGTATTTTCAGGTATTTCTGTTTTTTCGTTTTCTGAGTTATATTATATTAAAAGAAGAAAAAAAAACTCAGTTCAGAAACAAGTGATGAGTTACAAACAGGAACAAGGAGGATCTATCCCTCAACAAGGGGAGGAACAAAAAGTGGTGTCTAATTCTGTTATCTCTTTGTTGAGCCATACAAACTATCCAATAACCTCTTTGAAACAGTAGTAGTGTTTAGGAACTTTACTGCAGTTAAACTGAAAGTGCATAAAGTCAAAACATGGGAATTTTCAAGCTCCATGGTAACTAGCAACAAGTGCTTTCTACAAACATATTATGAATTCTGAAAGCATATGCAATCATCACACCAAAATCCTCTGGTAGAAATAACTGAACCACAGGGATTTACATTCAGACCAACTAATGGAGAATTATCAACGCACCCAAGAAGATTCAGTCACATCACACAATAATTGGCAACTGCCTCACTCTGGGAAAGAGGAGACGTCATAGCAATTACATCCAAAAAGTCAATCGTAGAATCTCCCCAAGTGAGGGAGATCTAAACTCCATTAAGGCTACAACTAGAAGTAAATTGATATCTCAAGAATCCTAAAATTCTTCTCTTGAAGAATCGTTCCTTCCGTGGATTAGCTAGAGTCCTTGATCAAGGAATCCACAAACATAAACTTTCAAGCAAAGAACTTTTACAATCCAATACACTAGCAGAATTGCGAAGGCACAAACTTTGAAAAGAACACCATAAAACGACTGCTTTAAGAGTTTTAGATGACACAATTCACAGCTCCAACAAAATAACCCCAGAAAAAAGGTAAAACCCAGAAAAGAAGATTGAAACCCAGAAAGCATACAAGCCGCAAGAATAAGCAGAAAACCCAGAATCAACAACAACACAAAATGAAACCCACATTGTGCAATTCTTCAAAAACAAGGCACAAACTTTGAAAAGAACACCATAAAACTACTGCTTTAAGAGTTTTAGATGACACAATTCACAGCTCCAACAAAATAACCCCAGAAAAAAGGTAAAACCCAGAAAGCATACAAGCCGCAAGAATAAGCAGAAAACCCAGAATCAACAACAACACAAAATGAAACCCACATTGTGCAATTCTTCAAAAACAAACCAAGGCCCTAACAGAATGAGATAAAACAAAATGAGATAAGAGGGTAACCATGGTGAGAGTAGGTGAAGACAGCTCTATAAGTATAGATGTGATCCCCTGGCTTGATCTCATCCCTCTCAACTTTGTTACTCAACAAACCCATCTCCCTCTCTCACTCTAGCACAAGCAACCAAATCTGAAACACTCTACAAAACAGAAACCAAAACGTACATCAAAAGTCTCGCATCATTAGAAACTTCAACAAAATGAACAAAACACAAACAGAGAAGCATAGATAAGGAAGATTCGTTTACCAAGGAATTTGGTTAACGACCTTCACCAAACCAGCATTGGATTTTTGATAATCAATTCATTATGATGATGATGGGTAGGTGATGTAATGATGACCTTTGGTTTTTCCACTCCAATTTGACTCACTTGGGGTCTTTGAAGAACAAGTGGGCACTATCCAATAGTGTAGAGCCCAACGACTCTTCAATAACGTAATCAATTTTGTTCCATTTCTACTGCAAACGAATCTGACAAAAAAAACTGCAAAAGAAAAGCATTCAGCTTTGGATTCTTTGCCTTGTTCCCACGTTATACACGTCTCTCTACTTTCATATTTGCCGCTTGCCTTTCATGTCTTTTATGTCCTTTTTTAGTTATCCTCTTTTAGAAGTGTGAGAAATAATATTGCAACTCCAAAGCCAAAGTCAGTTGGAACATGATTCATGAACAATATTTGATACAAAGTATGTAGAATGATACAATGTGGTATGGTACTTAATAGTATACCGAATTCGAATGAATTGAAGAATGTATGAGAAACCAAGAATCAATATGATAATATGGTAATGCACATTGTAATAAGATATGTGTAAACTCTACTTATCTATGAAGATGTCCCATTTGTACACTTTGACGTCAAAGTTTGAATCTTTTTCCAGCAAATTTGTTAGTTTCTTTGCGTGCTCGGCATCCTTGGCAAGTAACAAGGCAAAGCCTCCACCACCGACACCAACCATCTTGGGACAATCAGCTTTGAATAAGATGAAATGTATTATAGCGGAATATATGCTACTTATGAAGTTTCTCATACCCCACGACACCAGAATGGTCAGAGGAAGCCACATAATGGTCAAAGAATGTTATATGACCTCCATCCTCCAATCCAAAAAGCGAAGAAAAATCTTATTGGTTACAAAAGGGAAGGAGTTAACCAAAAAAGTTGATGACCCAAAGGAGCAGGACAAGAAGTATTCCCCCAAAAGATCATCTGATCTAGAAACATCAGTAAGAGCGATATGTATTTTTGACGAATTTCCTGAAAGGATGGTGAATATTGGGGCTCAGGATCTCGCAATCACTAAAGAATTGACCCAATTCCTAAGAAAAAAGGCTCAGATGTTCGCTTTGTCATATAGCGACATGCCAGGCATTTCAAGAGAGGTAATCAAGCATGAACTCTTCATCAAACGATCAGCCCACCCGGTGAAGTTGAAGTGACGGGCTTTTGACGAAAAAAGTATGTCGCTATGAAGCAAGAAGTGGTAAAACTCTAAGAACGAGGATTCATACGCCAATTAAATCCATTATCCCACACGGTTGGCCAATGTAATAATGATCCAGAAAGAGAATAAGAAGTGGTGGATGTGTGAAGACTACAAGAATCTCAACAAAGTCTGCCCAAAGGATTTGTTTCTGTTTCCTAGGATTGACCAAATGATAGATTCCACAGCTGGCCATCAGTTGCTGAGCATGATGGATGCATTCACCGGATACAACTAGATCCTTATGAAGGAATCAGATCAGGAGGCAACAAGCTTCACAACAGATAAATGTATCTATTGCTACAACAGCATGCCCTTTGGCCTCAAGAATGCAGGAGAGATGTGGATGAGACATTGCATAAAAATATTTCTTAAACATTTGGGCAAAATAATTGAGGCTTACGTCGACGATATGCTAGTAAAGAGCAAAGAGGTTGTGGATCATGTTGGCCATTTACAAACTATTTTCACAATCATCCTACAGTATGGTATGCGTCTGAATTCGGTCAAATGCTATTTCGGGCCCACAAACACCAAGTTCTTAGGATACAAGATCAGCTAGAGATGGGTTTAAGCCAACCCAAAGAAAGTGAAGGCCATAATGGATATGCAAATTCCTAAAAAGAAAAAAGAAGTCAATGTGCTACATGGACGCTTGACATCACTGTCAAGATTTATTAGACGATTAACCGACAAATGCAATCCCTTCTTCAAAACTCTAAGACGACTAACAAGGAAAAAAGTTGATTGGTCCTCGGATTGTAAGGAAGCGTTTCAGGGCATCAAGAGTATCTTGCTTCAATTTTCTTTCTCTCCATCCCCATAACAAGAAAGACTCTATACCTCTATCTGGCAAGGACAAAACTGTCAAGATTTATTAGACGATTAATTGACAAATTCAATCCCTTCTTCAAAGCCCTAAGAGGACCAACAGAGAAAGAAGTTGACTAGTCCCCGGATTGTATGAAGGCGTTTCAGGGCATCAAAGAGTATCTTGTTTCAATTCCCCTTCTCTCCATCCCCATAACAGGAGAGACTCTATACCTCTATCTGGTAGTCTCTAAGACATCTTTGAGTGCTGCTCTGTTAAGAAAAGAGGATAAGGCGAAATTGCCTGTCTTTTACGCCGGACGAGGATTGACGGCTGTAAAAAAAGGTATCCACCATTAGACATTAGCATTAATCTTAGCGGCAAGACGATTACACCATTATTTCCAAACTCACTCCATCCAGGTTCTCACAAACCAACCGCTAAAACAAGTACTGCAATGTCTGGAGCATGGTGGGCGATTAAGCAAATGAGTAATCGAGCTCAGCGAGTTTGACATTGAATTTAAACCACGCACTGCCATGAAAGGACAAGTGGTAGCTGACTTTATAACGAAGTTCACATAAGGTGAGGACGCCTTTAAGTTTTAGATTCAATGGAAACGCCAGACAGCGAAGATGTCCAAGTTGGAACTGCCCTAAGGGCAATAACCCAACAATCACACTGGAATTTGCACTTGGATGGATCGTCCGGTGTACATGGCTGTGGAACCGACATCATACTGACCGGCCCAGAGGGACTTGAGTTGGAGTACGCCCTTAAGTTCAATTTCTAAGCTTCCAACAATGTAGCGGAGTATGGAGCCCTAATCGTTGGCTTGCTCTTGGCCATAGACTCTGGAGAAAATAACATCAATGTCTTTAATGATTCCCAACTAGCTGACAACCAGATCACTGGCGTCTTCTAAACAAAAGATCCCCAATTAACTACATATTTGGGATATGTCAAGATGCTACTTGGCAGGTTCATCCTCTACAACGTCATCCAAATCACAAAGACGGCAAACGAAAGAGCGGATTTCTTAGCCAGAGTAGCGATATCTCAGCCTCACCAGAGCAGAGATGACACACGGTCGAAATCCTAGACAAACCTTTCACCACCAAAACCCTCATCGAGATTTTCTACATCAACATTGGCCACACATAGATGATAGATGGTTAGCCTACAAAAAGGCAGGAATGCTTCTCGAGAAAAGAGACACATACATTGATCAGAAGGGCAACAAGAGACAATATCATGCATGACAAACTATACCACCATGGACTAGAGTTCCCTCATTTGAAGTGTATTTCCTAAAATGAGGGGAAAGGCGTATTGAATCAGATTCACATTGAAGATAGCAGAAATCATTCAGGATATCGTTCATTGGCCAATAAAGCAATGCAATATGGCTACTTCTGGCCCATAATGGTGGGCAACGTGGAAGACATTGCAAAAAGTTGCTTCAAATGCCATCAATTTGCATCCATGCCAAGTGCGCCACCGGAACTGTTGTCTGTAATTGTCGGTTCATGGTTGGGATCCACTTGGGTACTGGATTTGATTAGACCATTGCCTACAACGAAGAGCCAATACAAATATGTCATTGTAGCCATCGATTGCAAGACTAATTGGATCGAGGCAGTGTAGTTAGTAATGATCAACACAAACAAAGTCAAGCGTTTTTTATTTGGAAGAACATATGTTGCCGATTTAGTGTGCCAAACACGATCATCACAGACAACAGAGCCCAGTTCAACGATGACGAGCTGATTAAATGGGCAGCTATAAAGGGTCGCCAGATTAGACTCGCCTCTGTAGCACATCCACAAACCAATGCCCAGATTGTCGACGCAGTTGGCCTAAGTACGTTCTACATCAAAGATAAGGGTGAAAAGGTTTACACATACCCCTAGAATGATCAGCACTTAAGGCAATATTATTCGCAGTATGCTTAAATATTTGTTCAAATTAAGTTAGCCTATGTTCTAGTATATTTAAATAGACGTAGTCTTTTCCACTGAAGAGAATATGAACAACTATAAACCTTGTGTCCCTTTTGCATATTTCGCTCTCTAGCTACGATTAATTTGGCACACCATTATTCTATGAACTGGCTTCAAGCCATTTAAGAATGAAACGAGTATTATATAAGCTATTGGTCTTAAGACAATGTTTTAATCTTGCTAGACGAGTTTAAACCACTAAGAACAAAATAATACTCTTAGTGATTTCATTCACACAAATAATGGAAGACCAACTTTATAGAGGGATATATGAAAACCACAAGTACATAAAAGAGTCTAATACATGGTGTTGTCTGACAAATGACATAGCATAGTGTCTTTACAGTGAATAGCAAAATGGGGATTTACGTAAGCATGGACTTAACACTTAGCCACCTATCACCCCTAGTCCCTATCTATAATCGCCCTCTCATTCGACGGATCCTCCTTCCTGGCCTTTCTCCGCCACAGCCTCCGTCGCTGTCTGATCTCTATCTATGGAGTGGAAGAAGGCGTTTCAGGATTAGAATCTGATCTACCATTATCACATGACAATACAACCAAATCAACACTTTTACCTTCATTTCTTGACGGGGATTGTGAACTGCTGTCAGCAGTTAACTCGCAGTCTCACCGCTTTAGACGCATGCATTGATCCTTCTTTGCACTCTGAGCTTGCTCCCAGGACAAGTATTTGTCAGTCAATACAACCTATGTCCATGAGATCCTACATGTTGGCAGCGGCGACATCATCAATCGTCTTATGCATCTTCGTCTCATAGCTAGCTACCACGCTCTGCCATTCTTTCTCCTTGGCAGCCAGCGTGTGCTACATTTCTTCCTCCTTGGCACCTAAGGAGTGTTTCAAAGAATCTACCTCATGTTTAGCAGAAGCTAGAAGACGAGTTATGACCTGTCATAACATGACATGCAATTTAAAAAACCCTATCATTGTAGTAACTGTAAGTAGGGATCGTTCAAGCCGGGGACACTAGGGAAGGACTTATATTCTGCAAAACAAATCGTTAGAAACATTCACAAATATAATATAAACATACAAGTACAATTCTGTCACAACTATACAAGTATAAATATATATACAAAATATTATGGGGGATTTATAGAGTGATTTGAAATATAAAGAAAATAAACAGAAATATTTACATACATTGGTCAATCAATACTCAAGCACAAGATATAGCAAACACCGATTAGAGAACATATAAGTTTTATGAAAGATCAAGTTATTATGTTTATGTTATCATAGATGCAAATTAATTCCAACTTTTATGACTTCTCATGTAACTTAGAACTTACGACACGCATCATCCTAAGTTTATGTGTCATCCTGTTTAATGCTTACGACCCGCATCACATTAACACAAAATACACTTACCGTTCATGAGTCGTTGGAGACATGATCCTAGGTATGTCGTCACTCATCCTATTAGCATGTAAATCACTTACCCTACCACCCTATGCAGCAACTAAAATTGAGAGCCCGACCCGGTGAACTCAACCTAGAATACTACGGCAGATTAAACTCCCCCTTTAGAAACATCCAGGCCTAGACTATCTTCAGGTTCGATTACGTGATCAGGTAAGCAATAAATCAATTCAACAACTACTAAACACAAACATAAACAACTTAAACTAAATCAAAATCCTCACATGCAATCTAAATCGTTACAATTATAAACACAATCACATGAAAATCACAAAGAAGAACAAGTAAACATGTTTATAACGTAAAACCAAAAACCAATACAAATATTTATATAAATAACCATCATCCATACAGTAGATACACACATAAACCTTGATTGTATTCATACCTAAACCTACCCTAAGAGTTGGCAAGGATTGAAGAATGGATTGGTGGCGGCAAAGCTATGCAATCGGCAGCAAGGATGCAGTCGGCAGCAAGGGGTTGGCGGCGGCAAGGCTATGGTGTTTCTGTGTATGGAGGGTTTTTAAGTAGAGTTTTGCTATACTAAGGCTTAGAGCAATTGAAAGACACGAAATTTGATGTACATAGGTCCTATTTATACAGAAAGTTTAAGGGAAAACCCTAGAGAATTCAGGAACTTCAAGAAGACACCTTCCTTGTTGAGCTTGGTTTCCTCCTTTTATCTTTGGACAAAGATTTCAACTTAGACCTTGGATTTCTGATTTCTTGGACTCCTCTACATGTTATTGGATCCATGTAGGCCTTATACACAAGTTCTTGGGCTCATAGGCAGCCGAAATCATGGACAAACTCGGCAAGGACAGACTTTACCGGTTTGACCGGAAAAGCTCCATACTTGGTTGTTTCGGCTGCCATGATGACTTCTTCGAATCTCCTTCTTCAATGCAGCTTCCCATGACTTCATTAAGCTTCTCTTAAGTCCTTTGACATGCTTTGGAAGAATTTTGGTGAAGAAACATCCTCCCAAACTCGTGTGACAACTTAGGCAGAAACTGCCCAGTTTTTCAGCTTGACCTCCGTCCATTGTTTTGATCATAACTCCTTCATCTGAACTCCAAATGCTGTGATTCAAGAAGATCTGAAAACTAGACTTCCGTAGCTTTCCAATGATATATGGCTCGTCCTCAGATTCCTCCTGGATATTTAGATATGATTTTCCGAAGTTGATGTAGGATTTCTGTTCGCGGGAGAGATTTCTGCTCGCGAGTAAGTTTTCATTCGCGGGAGAGTTTCATTCGCGAGACTGACCTCCGGCCATTGTTTCCGGCATAACTTCTTCCTCAGAACTCGGATTGCTGCGATTCCAAAAGATTTAGAAACTAGACATCCACAGCTTTCCATCCATATATGGCACGTTCCCTGGTTCCTCCTGGATCGTCCTAGGGAAATTTTTGAAGTGGAGTTATGGTTTCTGGAAATTCCTGCTCGGATCAAAACCTTATGTTTCGGAGTTTCTTCTTTTCCATAGCTTCTTTTGTTGTCCTCCATGAGTCCAATCTTCATGATTCTTGTTCTCATATGTTCATTTACATGTCATCTACACACTAAACCAAATTCATCAAAAATGACAATGTAAAAGTACGGTGAATCATGATAAAATTACCAAGTGTTTGTTCCAAATCGAATTTTCAACACTTAAGCACACTTTTCTGTATAAATACATGTTTTAGCCATTGCTCTACAGAAAAACCCTTTTGACTCAAAATAAGTAAAAACGACCTTACTAAGGAGCAAACAAGGTACAAACGAGGGTAAAAACACATTAAAAACATAGCGTAAAACGCACTTATCAAGTTAACCGCTTAACCTCGGTTTGCATGGATTCCACCATGGTGTCATCCTTCAACGCTTTTATCCGTGCGTTACTTAGTTTCCGCTCCCGTTCCATGAGATCAGCTGACAGTTTGGCGTTTCTGAGCTTCAATAGCACCAATTCCCTCTTGGTTGCCGCCAAAGCTTACTCCAGCTCCTTCAAACGTCGGGCCTGCATGCATAGACTCTGTTCCTCAAGTGGCATGTACCGTCTTGAATGAGTTGACGAGAACTTCCATCAACCCCTCATTCTCAGCAGCCACGACCTCACTTTACATATAATAGAGCGCCCTAACCCTCCCACTCCGGCGAATTGGCAGAACACCTGGAACAACAATTTATCTGACGACGGAGCCCGTGACAACGCTTCCACTATTGGGAAAGAGGATACCTCTGCCAAAGATAGCGCTACCTGGTCTTCACCTTCACCAGACTTATTTTTTGATTCCCATGTTCTTTCTTCAATAGACTTCACCTTCTTCGAATGTGAAGGGCAGACTATGGCAGCAGATTCACCGGCCCTCTCCGACGTACTCTGACGGGTCCATTTCTTTCCACTGGTAGAAACATCAACATCTTTTGCCCTTCTTTTCCTCGTTTCGGCAATACTAGGCTCGCCGTCAGGAGATTCGCCGCCACTCCGCTTTTGCAAAATAGGAGGGTGGGGTGAAAGAGACTGTCTACTATCTCCTTGATGATGAGTGTGCAGCGGGGGAGGGACACTTTCACCTCCTCGGCAGCCATCTTCGCGCTGTGTTGGAATCCTCCAAGTATACAAGGTGGATATAGTATAGAGAATGGAAGGAAAAGGGGTTGTTATTCCCACGTAGATATTTGTTCAATCTAAATTATGAAACACCTAATCTAACTACTCTAAAACACACAAGAACAAGAAACACAATGCAACGAACACAAACACAATGACTCAAGACTAAATGAACTTGTGATTTTTGGGGCTTCGAGAAAGGGTTTTGTGAAACTAAAATGTAACTTGTAAACAGAAAATAAGAGAAAACAATTAAATTTGAAAAGAGTAAGAATATGATGATGATGAACCTAAGGTGTCGGAATTTACCAAAAGCAATCATATCTACAGCTTGACACAGCTAATGGATTCTTTTATTTCTCCAGCTAACAATTCTCGTATCTAAGTCCAGTTACGACACTTAGACCTTAGTTGTCCCTATCAGTATGATACTCTTCAGGTACGACAGAGATCGTATATCTTAATTAGTTGTCCATATTAGTATGATACTCTTCAGGTACGACAGAGATCGTATATCCTAATATGCACTCTATCCAGTTACGGTATAAATTTAACATATAGGATTTATGACGTTTTAGAAAACAGAGAATCATACAAACTACCATTCCAGTTACGGCAATAGTATAATTCACAATCTCTAATCTCAAGAAGCTAAATAGAATGTTATTGCATGTACACCTCAAATTCTACTTCTGATAGCTACATGCAAAGCCTAATGGTCGCGAATCAATAAAACTTTAACACAAGCAACAAATCAAACCGAGATTAAGAATTTATCTTAAAAGAAACTAGTACAATCCAATGATTGAATATCAAAACATGTAGACATTCATGCTAGGTCTTCATTCTAGCTACTCATGCTCAAATAAAACATAATCTGAGTTCTTAAAAACATGAAGAATCTAATTGAATGGAGATGGAAGATGGAACCGGTGAAGGGAAGCAGTTTCTTTGGATGAAAATCTGATATGGAATGATCGGTCTCTCCCTTTCCTTTCCGTACATGACAAAATCCCTATTTATATGGTGCACATTTCCATGTTGTTTCAGGCTTTGGGTTCTCTTTATTCATATAGCCTAAAAGGAGACTTCTAAAAGTAAAAAAACATTTTTAGACTTTCAAGAGGTCCATAATACTAAATTAATTCTTTTGGAATTCCGCTAAGTTATTTAGGTCTTGATAACTCGAGTTTTTGGAAACACATTGCAAATCCGCGCAAACTGAACAACTTGTACTTAAACGGCCATAACTCTCTTTAGGAATATCGAAATCATGAACCGTAAAATTATTTAGAAAGTAGCATCCATGGCTTTTCGTACATATGAGGCTCACTCTCTGTTTCGTCTTGGATCAATACAGTTAAATCCTCAAAGTTGGCTATTTTGTTGAGATTGCTCGAACTGTCAGGATTGAAAATGCCTTTCAATCCTTCTTTAACCTGTTTTTGCTTCTTTTCCTCATCCTTGCTCTTCAAACCTACAAACACACTATTCTAAGTAAATAGGCTAAAAACAAGGAAAACTATATAAAATATCAACGGGCATAAAAATATAGAAAAATACAAGCACATCACGTTATCGCTCTCGTCAGCTTCATCTTTGCCAACTGGGCCCGATCTTGCACGTGCTTCTTGCGGCAGCGTTTATTACCTCCGAAAATGAAAATTCTTCAATAGAGAGCGCTTATTCTGTTTCTGGAGAGGGATGCAACAAAAAAAACTCAAGAAAAAACTTGAACAAAGAAGGCATGGAGGCACGCCCAAGCTGGAATAAGCCAACTATGACACAATATATAGCACACATCAGATGGCGTAGTCCCATAACACTTCAATTTGTAAAAGAATGACACTTACCAGGAGCACTACTAAGTCGACACGCAATAAGACACGACCAGCATGCAACAATATGTTGATCGATGGTTTGCTTTCCGATCCAGAGTACTTTCACCTGACGAAGTCTCTCTTTTTCTCTCTCCACGATAGACAATGGAAACACTATGTTCTCTACAAACAACAAAAACAACATATCATCTGTCTATCTCATCTACATGCACAAATCAAACATCTTCTGATATTAGTACCCACCCCGAACTGCCTGAAAATATAACTTCAACCTATAAGGCAACGTCCAGACAGTGTCACCTACACCCCCAAATTCCCAACCCTCAATGGCAACGAAAAAATTTATGAACCACTCGTTCTCAGACTCTGGTAACCCATCAATGCACAGATTGGGATGCTTCTTCCGGTTGTCATTTCCTAGAACCAATGTCGTTGTTCCACGCTTCCCACTCCTCTTCGAGTATCTTAAATCGTAGATGTGGATAATCTCCACGACTATAGGCAGCTGACACCCGCACATCTCCCAGATAACCGTCATCACCATCAGGGTCTTAAACATAATCAGGCTCATCTGTCCGAGAGTGATTCCAAACTTGATGAGCACGTAGTGCACCAACGGGTCGAGGGACAGTTTTAGCCCATGGAGGAGCAGGATCTCGCTCACTAAGGCTTTGTCTTCAGTCAATCGAGTCGCCAACTCATTTTCCTGCAAACTGTGTAACCTCACTGACTAAGGAACCCTATAAAATGCCTTCACTGCTTCAAGCCTCTGCGCTGTCAACCGGGCAACAGGTTCATCCACCGTAGTGCCATCGACTAGTGTTCGAGAGACCGGGTTTGCCTCCGTGTGGATACGGTTCACCTCGTCACTCTTCCTCCTCTCATGGCGTTTATGACCGTCAAACGTCTACCCACATCTCGCTAGTTCGTCACGCACAAATAACTATAACCCTTCATTGAAAGTGTGTGCGGCCGGAGATGGCTCAAATCCCAAAATAGAGCTTGCTACGGGTTAAAAGGCGATATTTGATTCCCTAATAAGCGCACAACAGGGGACTCCACTCTCTCTTGCACTGGAACCACGTCGCGCTCTTCAGACATTCACCACAAACGTTCTAATCTAAAAATGTCACCAGTTAGTTAGATCTAGTCTAGTACTCGCTTCAACTTTAATCAAGAATAGCCCATGAACATGCAACACCAATCCAGCCAAAACCCAGAAATTCGGCCACCCAGACATAACCCAAATTAATTCAATCAAAGAGGAGAAAACAAACCTATCGATTTAAGGCCAACAACTGAAACTTCCCTCAATCTTTCGGATTTTCGGGGGGACTGCACTTCAATGGATTGAATCTCTCACAATTTTGGCAGAGCTTCGGCTGAAAAATGAATAGTACCCAAACCTACCACCAACCGCTCCTTATATAGAACACTTCAAATAACGCCAACCGTTGCGTTTTTTGCCTCAACCGTTGGATGCTTGCCTTGTGTCCATAGTCCACAATAAATTATGCAGTAATAAAAAAGACACATCGATTACCACGCACGTCATAAAAGTTGTCAACCGAATGGTCGCCAAGTATAGACATGACACCTGTCACTAGCTTTTCCTTTCTTCCAGGTCATGTTACACGCTAACAAGTTTCCTTATCGTCGTAAGAGTGAATCTACCTTAAAGGATAAGTGTCTGAAAAATCTTCAGTTTCTTTATCGATGTAAGAGTGAATCTACTTTACAGGATAAGTCTCCAGATAATCTCCAATTTCCTTATTACCGTAAGCGTTAATCTATCGTACGGGAAAAGTCTCCGGCTATCTCCATTTACCCTGCCGCATAACGTATGAGATAAAACCTTACAGTGGTAGGAGAACTACGACTCTCTAGAATCATTATCGTCGTATGCATTCATCTATCTTACACGATAAGTCTCCAGAAATCTCCAGTTATCGCTGTAAGCGTTCCTCTACCTTACACGATAAGTCTCCGGAAATCTCCAGTTATCGTCTTATGCATTCATCTACCTTACGCGATAAGTCTCCAGAAATTTCTAGTTATCGTCGTAAGCGTTCGTCTCACTTACGCGACAAGTCTACGAATACATCTCTAATGATACCTTATCGTTTTAAGAGTGCAACTACCTTACGGGATTAGTGTCTCTTGCTCCATTATTGCCATACGAAAACAACTCCTTTCCTTGTTACATGTGTGCAGGACAATAGACATGTTATGCAGAATCAGATAAGCCATATTATTCACTACGGCTACTCCATCTATCCACCTTATGAGCTAAGTCTCTGGAGTAAACTTCAGCTTTCTTTTCGCTATAAGAGTTCACGAATCCATCTCCGGGTCTTTTAGTCATGAGATTTGGGAGACTCTGAGATATGTCACCAGCAGATTAACCACTTATGGTAGACATCAAATGATTTAACTCCCCAGCTAAGAAACCCTTCTTATCTGGGGATTTGGGGGACTTGTAGGCACATTCCCAAATAACACACTTTTGCTACACTACAACAGACCATAACAGCTAAATTTGCTATAACTAAGATATGTAACAAACAGATGACAGAGTCAGCTGTTATTAATCACGACCCTCCACCCGAATGGTATAATGACTGGGAAATTCTTGAATGCACGGCCGTGTATGTACACAACACAGTCTTAGTCATTCATGATAATTCATATGTTTGACCACTTATGTATCAATATTATATCCTCTAATCTTAACCGTTCACATGTGCCGTGTACATACACAGCCGTGTATTGAAGATACTCCGATGACGGTAAATTCTTGTACGCACGACCGTGTATGTACACGACGTAGTCTTAGTCATTCATGATAATTCATATATTTGCCCACTTATGTATCAATATTATATCCTCTAATTTCAACCGTTCACATGTGCCGTGTACATACACGGTCGTGTATTGAAGATACTCCTATTAATGATCTTTAGAGAATATAACTGATCTTTTTCCAATTAAGCCAAATTACCAATTAACCATTTCTTTCATGTATTTTCATGTAAACTAAAAGATCAGTTGCATTCTCTACAGATAGTATCCTCCAGAATGGGGGAAGTAGAAGGGAAAAAAGCATTACAAGGTTTACTACATAGGGCTCAACGGGCAAGCATAATTCCCCTCTCTAAAAAGTTGAGTGAAAGTACTTCCAGACAATTGTGAGAAAATATGAAGGACATCCTCATAAAACACTCTCAATTGAATATCAGAATCATAGATTGATTGCATAGCTTGCACAAGAGGAAGAGAGTCAGATTCAAATTGAACCGGAGAGAATCCTTGCTCCAAAACGAAATTGCAAGCATCTGTACCAGCCAGAGCTTCAGTTTGAGCAGAGGAAAAGATTGGAGTACAAGACAATGCCTTCCCACATATGAACTGACCAAACTCATCCCTTACCACAATACCTACATGCAGAAGCACTCAAATATAACGAGTATGAGAGAATGAATTTCCTAATATTTTATTTATCTCACATTAGAGATTTAAATAAGAGATTACAAGAAATATAATTGATAAGTATAAACCTGCGATATAATTACAATATTATATTCCTAATATGACTCGCACTAACACCCCCCTCAAGTTAGGGCATACACATCGATCATGCTCAACTTGCTTAGTGAGTCATAAAACGTCTTTCTAGATACTCCCTTAGTGAGTATATCTGCAAGCTGCTCTTCAGTAGGAACAAAAGGGAAGCTAATTAATAATATTGACATCTAGCTTCCCTTTAAAAAATGACAATCAACCTCCATATGTTTATTATGATCATGTTGCACTAGGTTCTGTGATATATCAATTGCTGCTTTATTGTCACAATACAACTACATAGCACTTTTGGGTTTGATACCCAAATCACTTAATAGATTTCTCAGCCACAACAACTCACATACTTCATGAGTCATACCTCTGTACTCAGCCTCAGCACTAGACCGTGCCATAACATTTTGTTTCTTACTCTTCCATGTAACCAAATTACCACTAATAAAGGTAAAGTAACCTGATATAGACCTCATGTCTGTAATATTTTCAGCTCAATCTGCATATGTGAAGCCACGAACATCAAGAATATTATTGTGTTTAGTAAACATTACTCCTCTCCCAGGAGCTGACTTCAAGTACTTAAAGATTCTCACAACAGCATCCTTGTGACACTCACTAGGGTTGTGCATGAACTGACTCACCACACTCATAGCATATGCAATATCCTGTCTAGTATGAGCTAAGTAAATCAAGCGCCCAACTAACCTCTGATAGCGAGCTTGATCAGTAGGTACCTAGTCTAGATACTCTGCTAGACGATGGTTCTGTTCAATAGGCGTGTCAATATGTGTGCAATCCAACATACTGTCTCTGTCAATAGATCAAGAATGTACTTTCTTTAGCACAAGTTAATCCTTCTCTCCCCCTAGCTACCTCAATTCCTAAGAAGTACTTGAGATCACCCAAGTCCATCTCAAACTCAGAGGCTAGCCGTTTGTAATCTGTCCATCTCAATTGTATCATTGTCAGTGATTACCATATTATCCACATAAATAATTAAGGCTGTTACCTTCTCATGCTGATGCTTGAGGAACAACGTGTGGTATGAATTACTCTGTCTATAACCAATCTTACGCATGAACTGCGTAAACCTCCCAAACCAAGCACGAGGTGACTGTTTAAGTCCATACAAAGACTTCCTCAATTTGCATACAAACTCACCAGAACAAGCAGCTACATACCCCGGTGAGAGACTTATGTACACCTCCTCAGCTAACTCTCCATGAAGAAAAACATTTTTAACATCGAATTGTTGAAGTGACCAGTATAAACTAGCAGCAAAGGAAAGCAGAACTCGAATATTATTTATTTTAGCAACAGGCGCAAAAGCCTCATCATAGTCTACACCATATGTCTGAGTGAACCCTTTTGCAACAAGGCGTGCTTTGTAGCAGTTCACTGATCCATCTGCATTGTGTTTTACAGTAAACACTCAACGACAACCTATAACCTTATTGCCATGTGATGGAGGCACAAGTTCTCATGTATCATTCTTGTGTAACGCATCCATCTCTTCATCCATTGTTTTCCTTCACCTTGGATCTCTCAATGCATCATGCACTATGTTTGGTACTGATACAACAGATATTTGATTCACATATGATGCATATGACTTAGATAATCTTTTAGTGGACATATAATTGACTATTGGGTACTTTGATTTAGCTTGAAGAGTAGGTTCATATCTTATAGGGTCGAGTAGACCTACTTGGTAACACATATTGACCACCATTAGACTCACTACTACTAGTAGTACAAGTCTGAAGACATACCTCAAATGAGTGATCTTCAATACCAGTAAGCTCTGGGTCAGGGGTAGGAGCGGCAAAGATAAGAGGGGCAGTTGAGTCTCCAAACGCATTCTCAGTCCTTAAAACTGGTGCTTCTGAATCTGGATGAAGCACTGGATCAGTTTCCGTTTCTAGATGACCCAGTGCTTCAGTTTCTGCATTTGATGAGGTAATAATCTCAATTGGACCCATCGTTGTATCTCTTGTCTGTATAACTTCTCCTCCTTCTGATTCATCTCTATCACTATGATACAACTCTTCAAAATATGAATGCTCCCCCTGAAGACCAGTATCAAATGAGATGAAATAACTCACGTCTTCAAAGAAAGTACATCCATAGTGACATAATACTTTCTAGTGGGTGGATGGAAACACTTGTAGCCTTTCTGATGTCCTCCATAGCCAACAAACACACACTTAATCACCCGGGCATCTAACTTAGACCTCTGGTTTTTAGGTACATTGAAAAAAGTAACACAACCAAAGACACTGGCAGGAAGATTATGAAATGAGAGAATGTGAACATGAGATGCAATGACCTCAAAAGAAATTTTTTCTTGAAGAACATTAGATGGAAGACAGTTGATAAGATGAGCGGAAGCATGTACTGCATCACCCCAAAGATATTTAGACATATGAGCACTAAAAAGAATGGCACGGGCCATATCTAGGAGATGACGGTTTTTCCTTTCAAACACCCCATTTTGCTCTGGTGTTTGTGGACAAGTAGTTTGGTGAACAATCCCATTTGTTTGGAAATACTGTTTGAAATAATGATTAACATACTCCCCCAATTGTCTGAACGAAAAACTTTAATGATGCTATTGTATTTGGATAAGAGTACGAAAAACTTGAAAATCTGGAAATACTTCATTTTTGGTTTTCAAAAGAGAAAGCGTTGACAACCTTATGCAATCATCAACAAACAATACAAAATACCTCATACCCGACACAGTAGGCTCTCTAGAAGGTCCCAAACCTCTAAATGAATTACTTCAAAAGGAACACTACTCCTAGATAAACTAAGAGAATAAGTAGCACGATGACTCTTAACGAGGACACATGTTTCACAACGTATAGTAGACTCATTCACACCAATAAACAAAGAATGCATGGATTTTTTCATAACACTAAATGATTGATGTCCTAAGTGGCGATGCCACAACCATATTTCACTTAGCTAGATATAGCTCGAGGTCAAAGTAGACCTGTAAATGGACCAGATCTTATCCAGACCCGTTCCAGATCCGTGGCTTTTAAACGAGTTTGGATCGAAAATTTGACCCGTTGATCCGTTAACCCGTTTACTAAACGAATCAGATCCGGATCGTGGTTGATCCGATCCGTTAAAGACCCGGATCCGTTTAAAAATAATTAAATAATATTTTTTATAAATATAATATAATTAATAAATATTAAATAATATGATAATTATCTAGATAATCTAAACATTCATATCTAAATTGCCTCTAAAATATGATTTGATGATGTTGAAAGTTGTTGAACTCATTGTTGAGCTAAGTTTGCAAGGAAATTACTCAAGCAATGCAGGCCAAGTATTTCCTGTCAATATTCCTAAGAATATAGAGTTGCCATCACATGAACAGAAAGTATCTAATGATATGAGCTTGTCAAGCAGCTGTTCATCGGTTTCTTTGGCAGTAGATCTGGATGTCGAGCTGAAGTTGGAACTTGATACTATTGAGACACAATACCAGCACTAGTTTCAGGAGCTTTCTAGGATGAGGGAGAAAGCATTGGAAGGGACCAGAAAGAAATGGATAGACAAGCAAAAACTAGCTTTTCACTAATTTATCTTCAACATGAATTACTTCTTCAACTGGATGAATGTAACTTAATGTGGATTCCATCCCTATCTAGCTTTTGCAGTTAGACAGAGCATATCCCCCTCTGCCTCGTTTAGGGATAGTAACCATTTGGGGTTTAAAAAACACGAGCAGTGCTAACGACTTGTCGATGAATGTATGTGACAAGAAAATTGGAAGTTGTCATGAATGTTGCATCACTTATAAAATGAGAGGATGGTGCATTATTCCTTGATGGGACAAGAAGCTTTGGCTTACCCTTTTTCCAGGCTTCACTTGCTACGTGCTCCTTTCTATTATCTCCATCAATTCTTATCAGCCTTCTCTTACATCCCAAGGAGATTTTATTTTTGTTAGGTTGTTTGGGAGCTTAAGAGTTATAGAATATGGTGATTGTCGGTTCTGGATTGATGATTACAGCAATTATGTCTAGTAACTGTAGTGAGTTGGAGTAGTTGTGGACTTACAGTAGCCTCTAATTTCATACCAACTCTCCTCAACATTGCTAGCTCAGTATGTAAATTCATGTCGGGAATAGTTTAAATTTTAGTGTTTCGTAATTGTCTAACATAGTATCAGAGCCTAAATTTTTATACTCAAGATGCTCGTTCTTAACATGCTTATCTCATACCTGTCACACAGGCATGACTGATGAGGTATAGGGTTTCTGCTAAGAGTCCCCAAAGTATGGAGAATAGTGGATGGCAGACAAAATCATCATTCTGACCAAAAAAAATCATCCTTGACAGGGCAACAAGCTACAAGAATCCAAGAAAGAAACTGATAAGAGAGACAGACTAAGGAAGCTTCATAGAAGCCAAACTCCAGGACAACAAAAGCTAACTCTCTCGGTCTTGATAGTTAGCCCACCAAACAGAACTTTCCTGGAAAACGTTAATATTGGACTAAAAAAATACACTACAGAAAGAAGAAAAATCAATGTCAGATGGTGACCTAGAAATTTCAAGCATTTTTTTTGGGCCCTCCATATGAGTTATTCCTTGATGCATCAACCGTCAATTCGATGATTAGCCTTCAGCATCATATGGCTTGGCATGTATTCCATGATGTGTGGATTCCATAAGAACTAAGCAAATGGATGGCCAAGATTCAAAGAAATCATGCCTAAGTAGTAATTAGTCCTACTAAGTTCTACAAAGCAATGATATATTCATATTGGACACCTAGCTCTCCAGCTGTTAAACAAAGCATTCCCTAGCCGAGCATTATATATATAGACACCTTCTTATTGTTTCTTCAACTTCTTCTGATATTTTTCTGTAACAGTATGGGGAGTAATGGAACAACTGAATACCAGGACTTGTTAACAGTGATGGCAGAGAAGCTGGATGTGGAGGCCTTTGTGTCCGAGCTATGTGGAGGTTTTCGGCTTCTGGCAGACCCGGAAAGCAGACTGATCACCTCTGATAGCCTGAAGAAGAATTCTGCGCTTCTTGGAATGGAGGGGATGAGCAAAGAGGATGCTGAGGGGATGGTTAGGGAAGGTGATCTTGATGGAGACGGCGCGCTGAATGAGACCGAGTTCTGTATTCTCATGGTGAGGCTGAGTCCAGGGATGATGGAAGATGCAGAGACTTGGCTGGAGAAGGCTCTTGATCAAGAGCTAAAGAAGTCCTGATCGTGATGATCAACAACAGTGTTTGACGGTATGCAATTTTTACACCAGCTGAATGTAAAGGTCAATCTCTTTTTACAACGAAAGCTGTAAGCTACTGTTCAATAATATTGTTAAAGTGATTGATTCGAAATTCCCAGATGAGAACTTCCTCTGGTAAAGCTTTGTAACAAGAAACTGGTAATTATATGATGATGAAACCAATTCATACACTCGGAGACAAAAGTCCACGTTTTCAAACAGTAGAAAACAAGTTGTCATTACATGGTAAGTAGACTGATGCTGAAAAATATAGACCAGGCATATTTCAAAAAATAACCTAATTTAGTAGACTTATTTTAAATTACACTTATTTTTAAAATTATTTTAAAATATACCTAAATTTATTAATTAAGTTTGTTTAAACAAAATAAACCTAGTATTTAGAATAAATAATAAAACTTTTTTTTTCTAGAATTACAGAAGTTGTCATTACCTCTAATCCTTAATGAAATAGTATCCCATAAATATATGAACCCTAAACCCTAGACCCTGAACTCTAACCCTTAAACCTCAAACCCTAACCCCTAAACCCTATATCCTAACCCCTAACCTAAAACCCTATACCCGAAACCCAAAACTCAATTCATTTATCTGTAACCTAACTTAAAGGTTATAAACAAAATGCATTGTTGATACCTATATCATAAGCATAAATTAAAATGTAGAAAACAAAAATAAAATCAGAATGGCCAAACTGTCAGGATAAAAATGGTGACAAATTTTAGTTTTAAAAATAAAACCTATAAGACATGTTAAATAATTTAAATTTGGTATAAATTAAAATAAAATATGTGAATGAATTTAACTTAAAAGATGCTCCATTTTATGGATTTTTTTTCTAATTTCCACATATTCCAAAAAAATAAATTCATTTTCTGCATATCATGGTTTTGTCCCACACCTAATTTCATTGACTTGGAAAATCACGGGTTTTGATTCTTAATTACAAAGAGAGAATTAGGACCATGAGCAATGAACAAAATCGATTCAAGAGAGAAGTGCCTTATCTCTCAAATCCATAAGGCACACTTGCTATTTAGTAGAAGGGTTGTTCATGAATCTCCTTATTTAGGGCATTTGCACAAGGTGGAAGAATTGCTCATAACCATTAAACTAATCTTCTGAGACAAATATTAACTTGTAAGGTGGCTATAAAAGAAGCTAAAGGAAAATACCAACCAAACCCGTTCATATATTAATTCAGACAGTAGAGAAGAAAAACTAATGTGATAACACCAGCAAACTTAGAAATCAAATGAACCATTATGCATATTAACATTCGAAAGACAGGAACTGAAGTTATATCATAACAATCTCTTTCTACCTAGAGCTATTACTAGAACCACCAGAGTAACATCTTGAGCCCCTACTGCCACCTAATCAGTCTGACTTCATGTTCTTGATCTTCGAATAGGGGAGCGACTGCAAGTAGAAGTTGGATCAGGAAATGTTATGGATATGTAGATCCAAAACAGATCAGAAACAAACTGTTAGAAAGAGTTAACCTCGATACCTACCTGCGGTATCTGCCATACTCTGGACTCGCATTTCTTCCATAAACAAGACTCCTGTGCCTGTCATATGCTGGGCCATTGTACCTATCATAAGCTGGGCTGTGAGGATGACCATAAGCTGGGCTGCGAGGACGACCATAATCAGGACTTGGACGCCTGCGATACACAGGACTTGGTGACTTCCTATAAGGACTATCTGCCTGCCTTCCATAACCGCCTCTTCTAGGGCTATCATAACGTCTTTCACCTCTCTCATCATCTCTCAGAGCATACTCAACAGATACCACTCGGTCAAGTATCTTGCTACAAGAATGATAAAACTTTGGTTCAGTTTGCCAGCCTCTTATAGTTTTAGTCAAGAGACTTAACCAAGTAAGATAACTAACAAATTATTTACCTCAAGTGTGTTGCCTGAAGGGCTTTAGTAGCTTCTTCCTGAGTCTCAAACTGCACAAATGCAAAGTTACGCCGAATTCTGACATTAAGAAGCTTCCCATAGGGTTCAAAGTGTCTTTCAATATCTGAAACCCTGGTGCGGAGGGGATCAAAGTTGATGACAAACAAGGTTTTTGTGGGCCTCTGGTTTGCCAAAGATTTAGACCCATCAAGTTGATGACCACGTTCACGACCACGTTCACCCTGATGAGATTAAATTGTTTAGGATGATGTAAAGAGAAGCTCATTAAACTAAGAAAAAGAACACAAACAATTATCCAAACATATAACGGGAAAAAACCATTGAAAAACAAAAGGTAAAAACATTATACCCTAGCCCATTCCACAGACAATCTGTGCCTTTCATAACCAAATGGCCTGTCATCAAGGTGACGGATAGCATCTTCAGCATCCCGATCATTGTCAAGATAAACAAAAGCAAAACCTGAAACAGGGGAGAGAAAAATCAGAAGCATAAAAGTGCAATGGAACCACTGGCATATAATCCACTTAGCAGAGTACATCAGCCTCAAATTTTTTTTCCCTGGCACAAACTTAAGTAAATACAACACCTGCATATACGTGAGGGGCTGATGCACATAAGACTGTAGAGGCATTGCATGATGAACTAAATGATGGTTGTTGCTTAATACAGGTTTAAATCCAAGGTTTCAGGTCTGAGAAGTCATTGCTAAGCATGCTTCGCCATTCAGGGAGCATGGTTTCAGTAATGGAGACAAGGCATAACAGAAAGCAAAGTTCCCCCTAATATCAGTGATTGAAGGAATGTGAACAATAATCTCCTAGAACTGTGGTGAACTGGTGAGATAGACATGGCATGACAGATGCTTGATCCAACTATGACCATTCTTGTGAAATGGCAACTTTAAGCGATGATGGAGTGGGTGAGTGACGGATGAGCAATTGAAGAAAATGCAGAATGTTGCTATCTCAGAATGTAGTGGTAGAGAAGCAGGCAAGCAGGGAAGGTTTCCTTTCCCAAAATAAAAATTTTGGCAGTGAAGTTGGCAAGCACAGATAGAAGCTCAGTTCATTTGCCCTTAGCAAACAAGTTCCTGCGTCAAAAGAAACACTTAAAATGCAGCGATTTTCTCCAATGTAATTAAAATTTGTGGCCGCCACTTCCATTGAAACCAGGAAAAGGGGCGCTCCTACTTACTCCAGTAGCCATATATCCATAGCCAGACAACGATATTTATACCAAAATGCTTACTGTAACAAAAACTCAAATGACTGGTACTCTTGTTCCAGCTAAGAGCACTAGCAACATCAATTTCAGTCCCCTTACAAATCAAAACAGGCTAAGCAATAACGTGATTCAATAATTCTCATTCAATAAACATCCAGTTTAGATTGCATAAGCAAAATACATAATACCAAATCAAGCACACTAATCCCACCATGATGCAGATTTGACCCACAAATTTACTAAAAATATTACTGCTCAAATAATCAAACCAGGAAAACGGGCGGTTGCATATACAACGTGCTTACGACGGTATCAGCCAAGTGGCTGATGCTTACTTTAACATACAAAACCAAATACTCTTGTTCCAGCCAGGAGCAAGTGAGTTTAGTGCCTTTAAGCATTCATCTTCTAACTTAATTCGATAATTCCAGGGCAGTAAAACATACTACAGGAACCAAAACCGAATCAAGCAGCCTAGTTCTACCTTACAGCTTGGAGTTTTACCCAGAAATTTACTCATCATAGTATAGTATTTTCATATCCCATCTAAGAAACAATCAAGAAAGAACAAAACTTTATAGTAGAAAGAGAGAAATCAAACCAAGAAAGCATACCAGTTTTCATGTCGACACGATCAACCTTGCCGAACTTGGAGAAGAGCCGCTCCAACTCGGACTGCCGAGTACTGTGTTCGAAGTTGCCGACGAAAATCGCCCTCATTCTCGAAGCTTCCGAGTTACCGCCAAATATTTCAATACCCTGCAAATACCCAACTCACAATTAGAACACCAGAGCTTGATTCTTGATGAAACCAGAAGAAAGGAAACAACTTTATATGGGGAAAAGAAGAGGGGGCCCAGAATTGAGACAAGATTGCAGAGAATTGAGAAACCTTGAGAGAGAGCAAACCCTAATTTGGGGATAGGAGGGTAATGTTGGGGGCTATATATGAACGATGTATCTGAACCTAATTGGGCTTGTTGGGTCAGGGCTTTAGATATGTGACCCACTAATAATACCAACACTTGAGACCCAAATTATTTTCCTGGTCTTGTTAGGGATGCTTTTAAGGAGTAAATCACCAGATAGATGATCATCAAGTGACCAAGAATTTTGTGATTGTCTGCTCTTAAATTTGGTTATGGAGTGATGACTGATGAGATTAAAACTGTTTAGTGTGTGTTTAGGAGCCAGATGATTGTAGCAAGTGCATCTTTGTTTTCGCCTTTTCAATCGTTTGAACCGTGGTGCAAGTGCATTAGTCTTGTTTTACATCTTTGGACACACTCATTCTAATAGAATCTCTTTGTTCTATAACCGGATATTAATTTTAGTCCATACCTCGGTTCTTTTCATATATATGTTAGGCGGAAGCAGTCAAAGGGATCAACACACACGGATCTAATTGTTAGGAATGGAATATCTCACATCAGAAAATATACAAATAAAATATAACATATAAGTGGGTAGATCATATCTAATTATACCGAGGTTTTTTTATAATTAAAACCCAACACCTTAAAAGTGGTTAAGTTAGGATAATACATGTGCAATGGTGATCTACAATTCAAGTCTAATAATGTTAATGCTCTAGCTATTTTAGTCAACAGTGAACCATACAAGTAAAATCATGAGAAAGGATAATCTGATGTAAGAAAAATCATGATCATAATAAGATACTTGAAAAATGATCCCTAGCTAGCTAGTTGGTAGTCATATTCTCTGAAAATTCATTTGTAAGTCCACAGGCTAGCAAAAGAACAAGATCGACGTGCTAGCTAAGCTAAATCGATGACAATCCAAACACTGACCACTGTCTAAAACAATGTCAGTGTCCTAGGGTTTCTAATGCAAAGGGGATAGAAAAGATAAACCCTAGTTTAATGTGATAGTGGTGCAGGTATCAGATGAAGAAGTTTCCCAGAACTTGGCTTTCCACATTAACAATTGCTATATATTCGTTCTAATGACATGATAGTGGTGCCGGTATCAAACACGCCTTCTCCCATCAACAAAAGTGATGGTTTATCATCACACATGCTCTTCACAGCCTAGCATCCATGTCCCCGAACACCTTAATATATCTATGCTTTGTAAATCGATCTCCTGTGTGCACCAATGAAACTTTAACCAGCATATTATGTCATATAGACGGTTAAGATTTTAATTTAAGAAGAGTATCAAATTATAATCAAGATCTTTGTTCATGACACTTTCAAGGAAAATAAAGTTCATGATCAGTACTCAGTGTTAGGATTTGAAAGAGTAATTTTAAATCTCATTGTATTCAATTAAGAATTTCAAATCTCTATCCAAATCCGGCTTATTGAACAGTCTAATGCTTTTTCAAATACTTAATTAATTACTCGATTATGTAGGATTTAGTGTCTGCTACAAAATACCAAACTCATAGAAATGTTCACTCATACCTTAGAAGAAATTTTACTCATAAAAAAGAGACTTCATCAGAGACGAACCAAACTCACCAAGGTACATTTCCCTTTGAACTTTTTTTTGTTACACTTTGAATTTCATTGTATTGGAGGGAAGAAATCTCACATTATGACATAAAATATAACTTATATGTGAGTAGATCATATCTAATTATACCGAGACATTTGGTAATTAAAACTCAACACTTTAAAAATAGTTAATTTGAAATAGTATGTATAACGATAATCTATAAGTCACCATTGTCGTTGTTTGACTCTTTGTTCATCATATTGATGAAATGGGGTACGTGTTGAAATGCTATTCAGCAAGGTTTGCTTCAACGTTGAAGATCCTTCATAGTGAAAGTTCAACATGTCTAGCAAGTACTACCAACATTTCCTACTGTCACAATCCAAAACTCCATTTTTTCATATAAAAATGTTGTTTTTTTTCACGTAATGCTAAAGGTTTGAGCTTTGAGTAAAAGTAGTTCAAGAAGTAGAGAGGAAAAATCCCAGCAAGTAGGCACAATGATGAAAGGAACATCCAGTTTTAGTTAAGGGGTTTACTTAAGAATGATGACTAGTTTAGCTTGTTGGTTCGAAATCAACGGTCATGGGTTTTTGTCTGGTTTTGGTTCTTTTTTTCTTGATAACAAAAATGATGCTCCTAAATGTGCCTAGGGTTCAAAAAAATGTGCCTAGCAAATTGCTAAATGAACCGAACACTTCAATTTTTATCAGGCTTTTTCCCATTTTATTCTTATGTCTATTACACCCAGCAAATGTTCAAGAGTTGTACCCAGCACCTCCGCGCTCTCTTCCATTACCAGATTCGTGTTTCAGTAGCAATACAAAGGTGAAATTCTCAACAAAAAAAGTAATACAAAGATGAAGAGCACTAATTTTGTAACCAAAAAAAGATGAACAACAATAAAAATGTGTACTTTCAAAATACGATCAGTCTTGACTCTTGATTTCAAAATACAATCACTATTTCTTCTTCTCGGTATCAAGTATATTTACTTCTGCGATCTCCTCAACCAATCCATCCCATGCTCTAATCCACCCAAACCCATGTCCACAAAGCCTATGCTTTCACCTCTGAATGAACGATTTCCCCAAGTCCACTTTCTACTTTCCAAAGTATCGTCAATGTATCTAAACAAGGGTCTTAAGAGACTGTAATTGAGTTTTCATTTTGGGTGAAATTCTAACTCAGAAGTTACGTATTAATGGATGAAAAGCCATTCCCGGCATGGGCATGGTCAGTTGATCAGTGTCTAAAACAGCATCATGTAAAACTAGAGAAGGGTCTGTGCACTTCTGAGGTTGAGAAGCGGCGTGAAAGGTATGGTTGGAATTAGCTTACCAAAGAGAAAGGGAAGTCCTTATGGCGACTTGTGTTAGAGCAGTTTGATGACACACTTGTGAAGGTACTTCTAGCTGCAGCCTTCATCCCGTTCGTGTTAGCTTTCATGCATGGAAGTGAGTCAGGGGAGTCAGGGTTTGAGGCCTATGTGGAACCATTTGTGATAGTCTTGATTCTGGTGCTTAATGCTACTGTTGGTGTTTGGCAAGAGAACAATGCTGAAAAAGCACTTGAAGCTCTTAAACAGATGCAAAGTGAATCTGCAAAGGTCCTAAGGGATGGGTATTTGGTGCCAGATTTACCTGCAAGAGCACTTGTCCCTGGCGATATTGTGGAGTTACGAGTTGGGGACAAAGTCCCTGCTGACATGAGAGTTGCGGTTTTGAAATCCTCAACTTTATGAGTTGAGCAGAGCTCATTGACCGGAGAGGCAATGCCTGTTTTGAAGAGCACTGATCCTATATTCATTGATGATTGTGATCTGCAAGCTAAAGAGAGTATGGTTTTTGCAGGCACAACAGTTGTAAATGGTAGCTATCTTTGTATCGTTGTTAGCACTGGGATGAACACTGAGATTGGCAAAATACAGAAGCAAATACATGAGGCTTCTTTAGAAGAAGATGACACCCCTTTGAAGAAGAAGCTCTATGAGTTTGGGAGCAAGTTTACTACAGGAATTGGGTTTGTTTGCCTCATAGTTTGTGTTATGAACTACAAAAACTTCATTTCATGGGAGATGAAAGATGAATGGCCAACAAATGTGCGGTTTTCTTTTGACAGGTGCACATACTATTTTCAGATAGCTGTTGCACTTGCAGTAGCTGCAATCCCAGAAGGTCTTCCTGCTGTTATTACAACTTGCTTAGCTCTTGGGACAAGGAAGATGGCAAAAAAATGCAATTGTGAGGAAGCTTCCAAGTGTAGAAACCTTAGGATGTACAAGTGTGATTTGTTCAGATAAAACTGGGACTTTGATAACAAATCAGATGTCTGTGACAGAATTCTTCACTTTGGGTGGGAAAACCACAGCTTCTTGGATGATTCATGTTCAAGGCACAACTTATGATCCCAAGGATGGGGGAATTGTTGACTGGACCAGCTTCAATATGGATGCAAATATGCAAGCCATGGCAGAAATATGTGCTGTTTGCAATGATGCTGGGATTTATTTTGATGGTCAAGACTCACAGCTTGCTGCACGCTACTTAATTGACTCCACCTCAGTGAAATTAGGCTAGCATAAAAATGCTATAGTCTTCATTTGATCTAAGTTGCTGTCTCTGAGGAAGATTTCTAACAGTAACATTTTCCCTGCTATAGGCTGTTGTGAATGGTGGACAAAAAGATCGAAAAAGGTTGCCACACTAGAGTTTGACCGTGTCCGAAAATCAATGAGTGTTATAGCTCGGGGGGCAACTGGACATAATAGACTTCTTGTTAAGGTGACTGTTAATTTGATGTCCTTTCTGTTTCCAACTTGTTTCTAGTGTTCTGCTACGCCAAGCAAGTTTCATGCTTTGATGTATTTTGATTCTTGTGCTTTTTTACTTCAATGGTTGATTTTTGCAGGGTGCTGTTGAGAGTTTACTAGAACGAACTTCACATGTACAGCTTGCAGATGGATCCCTTGTTCCAATAGGTGAACCTTGTAAACAATCATTGGTATTGAGACTTTTGGAGATGAGCTCAAAGGGTTTGAGGTGCTTGGGTTTTGCATATAAAGATGACTTGGGAGAGCTCTCGGATTATTCTTCTGGGAGTCATCCAGCCTGCTACTCCTCCATTGAAAGTGACTTAGTTTTCGTAGGAATCGTTCGCCTAAGAGTACGTAGATTCCACTATTTGTTTTGCTAATTGATATTTTTGACTTCATTGAAAAGACTTCATTTGTTAACTGTGTGCTGTACAGGACCCTCCTCGTGATGAGGTTGGGAAAGCAATCGAAGATTGTAAAGAAGCTGGAATTAGAGTTATGGTTATAACTGGAGATAATAAGTCTACAGCGGAAGCTATCTGTCAAGAAATCAAATTGTTCTTGAAAAGTGAGGAGCTGAAAGGGAGAAGCTTTACAGGAAAAGAATTCATGGCTCTTCCACCATCACAACAAATGGAAATTTTATCAAAACCAGGAGGGAAGGTTTTCTCTTGTGCCGAGCCTACACATAAGCAAGAAATAGTTAGGATGCTTAAAGAGATGGGGGAGATTGTAGCAATGACTGGAGATGGAGTGAGTGATGCACCAGCACTTAAACTTGCTGACATTGGAATCACCATGGGCATTACTGGAACTGAGGTAACATTGATCCTTGCTCTTTCAAATGACATCTCTATCTGAACTGATTACCCCTTAAGAATCTGATTAACTATTGTACTGCAAATTCTAAGCCTTCAGGATTCATGTCTCAGGTAGCAAAAGAAGCTTCGGATATGGTTTCGGCTGATGATAATTTCAGTACTATTGTTTCAGCTGTAGCAGAGGGCCGTGCCATTTACACTAACATGAAAGCTTTTATCAGGTAGATCTCTGATTTCTTTGTACCTACTCCTAATCATAATCTCTTATAGCTTTCTTTCCCTTTACTGTTTCTTCTTGCAAGTAAGAAGCATTATTTCAATCTCTTATTCTGCAGGTACATGTATGTTCAAATGTTGGAGAGGTAATATCCATATTCTTAACCTCAGCGTTGGGAATACCTGAGTGTATGATACCCGTGCAGCTTTTATGGGTAAATTTAGTTACAGATGGACCTCCTGCAACAGCTCTAGGCTTTAACCCAGCTGACTTTCACATTATGAAGAAACCACCATGCAAAAGCAATGATGCTCTTATGAATTCTTGGGTTCTTTTTTGCTACTTGGTCAGTGATCACATTTTGCATCTAAAGTTTTACAGTTCAGTATGGAATTTCATTTGTATGCTCATTGTGTTGCATGGTATTTGGCAGGTGATTGGTTCTTATGTGAGAATTGTAACTGTTGGAGTCTTCATTTTGTGGCATACTCGGGCTTCATTCATGGGTATCAATCTTGTGAGTGATGGACATACACTAGTTGAATTATCTCAGCTTCGAAATTGGGGAGTGTTCGTCTTGGTCAAATTTTACAGCAGCTCCATTCATGGTTAATAGGGGAGGACGATCACTTTCACTGACCCTTGTGACTATTTCTCTGTGGGTAAGGTGAAGGCAATGACTTTGTCACTCTCTGTCCTGGTAGCAATTGAGATGTTCAATTCTCTTAATGCTCTTTCCGAAGACATTAGCTTGCTCAAAATGCCTCCTTGGAAGAACCCTTGGCTTTTGGTTGCCATGACAGTCTCATTCGGACTCCATTGCCTCATTCTCTACATTCCATTTTTAGCAGATGTGTTTGGTGTAGTCCCGTTCAATCTGAACAAATGGCTTCTCGTAGTTTTGATTTCGGCGCCAGTGATTCTTATCGATGAGGTTCTTAAGTTCATAGGACGGAGTAGACGATGCAGAGCAAAGGAGAAGACAGCATGATCAAAGCTCAGGGTATGATCAGTGAAACTATACATTCTGGATATGATAGAAGGAAACCATGTAGTTAACTAGAATTCTCTGGTAGCTAATTTTATTTATCTGCAAAACTACAGTTTGTTTTATTTGAAAGCAGTCACTAATCAGATTTGTTTATCAATGAAAATATAAAATGAAATTTTAGGCTTGTTTTACTGATTGTTACCGAGTCATCAAGTCAAATTCTGCCTTTGCTCTATTAGACAAGTACATAATGCATGATGACCCTTTGCAAACTAACCTGTGAATTTTTACATATAGAAAGCTTTCAAGGCAATTTTGTTTCTTACAAATCTACATACACTGTCACTGTACAAAGAACATACACATTATTATTCAACAAAAAAAAAGCATACACATTAACCAAAAAGATGTATCTGCATTACATACATACACACTTAAGCGAGGAACAGGAACAAGAAGAGGTTTTCAGAAGCTGCTCCAATGAAACATGGGCATAAATTGCATAGAACATGTAATAATTTGAATGGAATTTAAATGACACAATATTAGCTGAGAAATTAATATGGTTCTATAAACTGCTTTTCCTACATATACACAAGAAAGAATTCACACCTAACTGTGAAAGAATTTAGTGATGTGTAAAAAAATGATCTCAACTTCCTTACCCGAGTTCAACAGTGGTGGTTTACATTGACTATTTTTTTGCTTTCACCAACAATCAAATCAAGCTTCAAATAATACC
The DNA here is from genome assembly GCA_951800085.1 of Comarum palustre. Taxonomy (NCBI): domain Eukaryota; kingdom Viridiplantae; phylum Streptophyta; class Magnoliopsida; order Rosales; family Rosaceae; genus Comarum; species Comarum palustre. The sequence continues at coordinate 7,021,673 of OX637585.1, read as the reverse complement.
GACAGAAACGAGCGTCCTGTGCCATATTATAAGAGTCACAATCAAGCGCCATACAGTTGGAATCTTACTCCCATACAGCACAATTTCTGTCTTGACACCAGTAAACTTCAAATGTCAATTGTGGTACTTGAAGCTGCAAATCCATGTCAAGACAAACTGAATTTTGTCCCCATATTAATGTCGGGAAAACCAGATACTTTCTAGCTCACAGATGACAGATCAGTGAAAGGCTCCCATGTCTAGTTTTTCCCCATGAGTTCTCATGTCAATATTAGTCAAGTTGAGGCATCAAATAGAGTTTACGCTAGATCTTTATATCACTGAACACATGCTGGTGAACCAAGAAGGCCTTTAGAAATAAGAAGACTGGTCATGAAGCACGTTCAGGTGAGCAAGTATTCTGGCAGCCATAGATTTCATATCACCAGTTCCACGCTGAGTCAAGTCAACTAAAGGCATCTGAGCTGAGGGTCCAAACTTCTGTTTAAACTCCAGCAGCCGGAACATTCTCTCTAGAGCATGAAGAGCTTTCTCCTGCAAACTAGGGGAGGGCTGAACAAGAAATTTTATTATAGGAGGTATGGCATCTGCATCTGTAAGCACCTTACTACCATTCTGAAGTCTCTCACCTTCTATTAAAGTTACTAAAGCATCTAAAGAAGCCTCACAAGCTTCAGGATCAGGTTCCCCAAGCATCCGGACTAGTGGTCTCACTGCATCAGCCTCCACAAGACAAAATGATGAAACAATGCCACAAATCCCACCATGAACAGGGCAACCAGATTCTGGAGGGGGTGAGAAGCACCAGAGTCCTCTGCGCGTAGGTAATGACCTGGTCAATCTGGATGAACTCTGTGAAAATCGAGAAAGACATAAGGCTGCACGTGTTTTAGTCAAGGATGTTCCAGAATCCAGCAACTGTACAAACAAGGGTATAATGCCAGCTTCAGCTGCACTCCTTTGCCATTCCAAGTTTGATGGAACAGTGAAACGACAAATGGCTCCAACAGCATTCTCTATAACCTTATTTTTATGGGGACCATTCTGCTTGTCATTCCGAAGGAAACTGAATATGACAGGTAATGCCCCAGCTTCGACAAACCACTCTGTGATCTGGGGGATCTCTGGAAGGTTAGCAATAACACCCATTGCAGAAGCAATCTCTTCTTCATCACTGGGAGATTTGATAATCTTGACTATAGTCTCAATGCATTTCTGTCCAACATGCTCCCTTATGTTGATGGTTTCACTACGACCTTCTATTAAGCAAGAAAACAGCTTTACTGCATTTGCTCGTAGATCTGGGTTATCATGCTCAAACAATTGAGTCAATACTTGCACAGCTGAGGACTGCAAAAGTAACTAAATCAGTATAAGGTTATACAAAGATTACATAGAAGAAGCTGAGCAAACTAGAACTAGCATCATAACAATATCATTATACCAAGCGAAAAAAGGATTGAAATGTGGAACTAGGAATCAAACACTTAAAGATAGAAAATAATTACAAAAGGCCTCACTTCAATATGTAGATGCATCAGGGATTCAGGGATGAAAAGAATATTTGAGAAGGACATGGTAAAGCAATAACGGGATGAAAAAACATTCCAAATGATATACCCATGTTACAAACGGACAAGCACATCTGTACCACATATTTTACAATTTCGATCATGGAACTTTACTTCATGTTATTTTAGTTGACAATTTTCACTTTGCGCCAACTCCCAATGTCTTATCAAACTAAACAGCCATGATCATCTCACTCCATTCAAACGTTTGGATCCCATTTACAATATACTAGTAATCAAGTCAGCAGGTAGCACACTTTATCTAAATGAAAGTGTATTCTCCAATAAAATACGCACCTCTATCAACCTGGTCTTGATGCTTACAGAAAAGGGGGATTGACACAAAGTGTGGAAGGTGAGAATGATGCTGTGCTGTACATCAGGTCCCGTTAGGTTAATCAAATAGATTAGCCTGAATATATCATCATCTGATTCCAGAAAACAAGCAGGTGTCTGTTCGGATTCTTGAAATACCACTGACCTGGCTAGATGCATGATTGTGGCTGCTGCATGTGCACGAAAACTTGACAGTGATGAGCTATGATCAAAGAGAAGGTCAAGTAATGGGCGTTCTGCACCTGCTCTAATCATTTGCAGACCATTTTTAGGTAAGCTAGAGAGGTTTTTAAGAGCTTTGACAGCCCCCATTTTCATCATAACATCACCATGAGAGACCATATCAAGAAGTGGAGCCAGGACTCCGCCTTCAAGCAAAGACTCTTTATTGTGGTCAGTCAACTCCATATCTGCCAGATTTGATGCCATGACCACTCTTACATCTTCTGGTCCTGAAATAACAATGACAAAAGATGTAGGAAAAAATTACAATCAGATGAAGCCTTCTCTACATAAATAGTAGCAAACATAAAAACTGAAAGTTGCATTGCATGCAAACTGAAAGCTAATTATTAGTTTTATTTCCCAAACAGTAAACATTCAACAACAGATTCAAGCTTTCATAAACTACTCTAAAAGATCTACAGTATATGATTGAGTTTATGAACTAAATAGTAATTCAAACAATTGCATTGATTCAAAAGTTGGATTACTGACGAATTACGCGCAATTTTATTTTTGTCAGTGTGAGATCAAGTTACTTGTAGGGTTAGTTTGCAATATTAGAAACTGATCCTTGTTTACAAATTAATTCATAAAAAATAACATGGAAGAATATGAAGAGAACCTGTAGAAAGACGATGCAGCAAATGTTTAAAATAATTTGCCTTTGCCATTAGTATAACATTTTGGTCTGAGAATGACAGATTCTCCAACAGCTCTCGTGCGTCTCTGGCAGCTTGATTATCATCACTATTGGACATGGTAACTAATAAGAGTATGCAACCTTGAACCTTCCCAATTTTGTCTCTTATCAAAATGTTCCTTGACAATTCCAATAGTAATGACACTGCTAATTTCCTTTCCTCAACACGGCGCCCAAGTGACCGAACAATAAGTTCAATGCCATTATCAGCTCTGGCAGTTCTTTCCTGCAACATTAATATTAGAAAATTGAAAGTAGAAAATAGAGGAAATCAGATGTATATTTAGCTAAATATAAACCTCCCTTTTCTTTTTGTTTGTGTATGCAAAAAGAGGATGTCAGAATAAGAAAATTACACCACAAGGCTCATTTTATGAACACTATGCAGGATTTAGATGTAATCAAAGTATTACCTTGGCATCATCACTGTCCTTCAACAAAGTGAAAAGGTTAACAAGAACTTGATTCCTTATCTCTGGTTTTCTTACACCAAGAAGTTGAAGGAGAATAGGTATATAGTCCTCCATAATGACCCATTCCTGATGCATGTCTCTTAGTTTACAGAGATCTAGTAATTCTTTAAGGCAATGGAGCAATTCCTCCTCGTCTTCAGACTTGAGTTTTGATTTCATGGTAGCAATCATAATCATGGTATTTCTATCCTTCCATTCTTCTATTGATTGCCTCAGAGTTTTATTGGGCCGTAAAACTGAAATGTCTAAAGGAGTCCTGGTCAGCGGACACAAACTATTCCCATCAGCTAACCATTTTTCAATAGCAGTTCTCTCAAATGTTTGTCCAGAAGAAGTTTCCACAGGGTTGTCCATAACATCCCCGGTGATTGGACAATGAAATGACTTAAGTGGTTCCAATGGTTGACTGCCCAACGATCTTCGCTTAGTGAAATATTTTCTTTCTTTCTCCTCAGGAGATGAAGCTGCATCAGCTCTTTCTAATAAAGCAATTATCTGTTCCATCTGTATAGCTTCTGCCTGGTCTTTCCTTAGCCGAGCATTTTCTATCTCACTTCTGAATTCCTCCAGTTCCTTCTTCAATGCTGACCTCTCATTTGGGATTCCAACTGCCTCTGCTATGAGAACCAACAAATTATTGGCATAAGAACGATCCATATTCCTCTCTTGGATTCCAGAATCAATTTTGTCTAGAATCTCCTCTTCTGCTATAGCTGCCCTGAACTCAGCTCCAAGCATATTTTCACAAACCTTACCAATTTCTTCAACTATGTCGGATGAAAGATCTAGAGAGGTCAACGGAAGAAGAGCTAGAGCGCGACTGATCTCTCTCATAGTATTCTGTAGGTGGTTAACTATTGTTCTACAATGCATTAAGAGATACATTTTGTTTCTATTGCTACACTCAATAGTCAGTTTCTTCGCAGCTCTTACTTCTCGGTTAAGGATGTCCAGAACATTGTTCAAGCTCTCAGAATGCAAAACTGTGTTCTTATTCAACTCTCTTAAGATGGGGACTATCCTTTCTAAATAAGTTGCTAGTTCCTTAAACGTATCCTTCTTAACAAGGACGTCCTTGGAAGCAGCAACAACTTCAACAATGGCCTCTACTGTTTGAGAAATGACTTCTGAAGCCGGAGCAGATGCAGCACTTGTTACCAAGTCTATAAACAACATTTTGCAACCTGCTGAAACTCGGAAGTGAGACCCTCATTCCCTATGTGAGTGCACAATTAACAAAAAATTGCAGTAGTGCTGCTGGACATCAATTTGAAGCTTTTCATCCACCATAGTTTTCACACTGAAGATTATTTCCGGCATATGCCTGCATTCTGGAATATTACAACATTGCTTAGTCTTGGTTATTACACTAAATCTATTATATAGCTTGAATGTATTTACTTATAAACACATGGACCCAACTCCATTATTTGGAAGCACTAGGCAAAAATGAAAAGCTAACAACTGCAAAACAACATATGCCTTTCCAGTTCGGTTTTGAACTATTAAAGCAATGTCCCTAATCCAAGAACTACTCTTCGTTTTCCAGATACCAAATCAACATAAAATCAATAGTGTAACTGCCATTTTCTTCTCTAGCCTTCAGTTTACTCAGTGACCCAAAGAAAGGTTGTTTGTTCGATTAATCGGCATCAAAGAAAATTAAAACAAAGCACAGGAATAAATTGTTCTGGACACAATCTAGTGGAGTTGCCTTGTTTTATACTAATAAGAAAATTTATTTAGATTATTGCCTTACGTTCTCTCAGGAGTCAAACAGAGTTCACAAAAGCTACATAACCATTCCAGTGAAACACTCTCAACAAACCCAAGCTAACAGATACAAAGCATTTGAAGTTTAAACCAAAGACTGAAAGCAAAACTAAATCCTAGTCCTAATTTAATAAACTGAAATCATATGCTTTTACTTTTCATCTTCCTTACCAGTTTTCCGCACAAAATTGCAATTTGGAATAATCCCATTAAACCTCTACCACACATGCCATAAGCCAGAAAGCAAAGAACCGTCTAATCAACTACATAAGTCTTCAGTAACTGAACAAGAGAAGGTACAAGATACACACCTGAGAAAAGAGTTCATGCCATCAAAGTTCACACAACCACCACCACCACCACCACCATCACCACCACTCTAATCAACCCAACTTTGGAGGAAGCTGGACAGCAATTTCCAGGCAAAAATTGGTAATTAAGTCAATAGAGACCTTCAAAGAAAAACCCAGAAAGAAAATAATAAACATATGACCAAAAACAAATCTTTTTTGGTTTTTTGGGTATTCCTGCAAGGTTGTAATCTGAAAAGTAAATTGCTTTTCAGTTTGCCGCTTTCCAAGTGGAGACTGAAGAGACCCCCTTCCTCATTTGCCTTGACCTTTTCTAAGAAAGTTCGGGTATTTTGTGGTAAAATACTAAAAATACAAACAAGGGTTTTTGAGAGTAGTAAGATCTTGAAAGAGTCAGTTTGTTTCTGTCTGTTTGCTTTGACCAACCTTGTGGAGGTCACTTGCAGTAAATTACTTCATGCAAGGCCAGCAGACATGAACCGCTGACTGAAACACAATACGAGTCAATGACCAATCATTGTGGATGTAATTAGCAAGGTAGTAGAGTTAAACCCAAGCTAGGACAAGTCCTACTACAATCAGCAAAATGCCACCCTCCTTTGAAAAGTATGAACTTGTAATAAGACTCGTTATTTGATGGCCCATTGGTACATCAGTAGTCAATAATGTTTTCTTTTTCCCCATAAATTTGTTTAGGGTTATTAAAAGGTTTAGGAATCCACAATCATCATGTTAGACTGAACATGTTGCGGTGCCAATAATGGTATTCGTTGCATTTCCCGTTTTCCACCCACCTATTTTCATAGGGATATTCATGACTCACCGGTGTTGATATTCGAAAAATCACGTAATTAACTAATGATTCGTCGCACGATAACTCATGTAATGAAATCCTCGATTTAACACGTCAAACAAGCATATTCATGCATTGATGTGGGACCAAGCCACATACAATCACCTTTAAGTCTTGTAGACGTGGGCATGATGTGGAAGGTCACGGAGGCACATAACGCTCGTTTACCGGTCTAACATTGTTAAATTGTTCCGGTCTTGGGCCCAAAACCCAAGCTCAACGACTTAAATCGGTGACGAAATTGATGAAAAGAGAATTAGATTACAATACAAACCCAAAAAAAGACTTCCAAACCCAAAGCCCATTACTTCTTATTCCTTTATAAGACTAAGCCCAAGCCTCATTCTTTTTCTTCTCAGCCCAAAACTATTAAGAAAAAGCTTAATCCATTTTTCTTTACTCATTCTTTTCGGCAAAATAGCCATCAAACCATTTCCCCGCAGCTTTACCCAGCAGTCAGAAGACCTTCTTCACTGTTCCCGTAGCTTTGCACAGCAGTCAGAAAACTTTCTTCACTGTCCCTGCAACTTTTCCCAACAGTCAAAAGACTTTCTTTTCTTGTTCCCCGCAACTCTACACAATACATATCCATCACAGATTTTAAGACTGAAGTTATGGGTTAAATAAGGGGATTTTTATCACCCTGCAGCTAAAGCATTGAAACTCATCCTAGAAAACCCATCATTTTGCCCTATAAAAGGAAGGGTTTTGAACTGCAGAGATCATCATGTAATCAGTACAGAAAAGTTCCTAAACACTCATGTCTTCATCCTTCAAGCAACAGACCCTAAATTTCCCTAAATACTCTTTCTAGAAAACTCAGCTTTGTTCTTCATCCCCCAATCCTCAAAATCAGCCCAATTCTCATTCACTGCACACGCCTTTAGCTCACACACCATGCTTCATGCTACAAACTCATTTTTTTGTTCGAATCACATAAAAGATTTCCCGCTAATCGGGTTAATCTTGATCTAGTCACACTCAAATAAAAAAGAACCCTCACATTTTGAAAACTCTGCTGGAGACTAAATTATGATTCAGACCATTGTTCATAATCTAGTCCTTCTGTTCTGGCTTGCTTTTGTTACCCACTATTGTTGCAGATGGTAGTAACAAAGAGATACCTATGTTTATATGATTATGTTTTGTTGTTGTGTTCTTGTTGCACGCTTCCTCTCTAAGCTTGAGTCTCCTCTGTAAAGAAAATGTGTTCATTGTTGTAATCAAGGTTTCTATCCTTGAGCTAAAGCTTTTACTCGACTCGGAGGCTTCAACTCTCGGTCGCTAAGGCACATGTTCATGCCAAAATGCTTCATTGATGGTTATTATGGTCCCCAAGCCTCGATACCAGAAGCATTCTTTCTCATAGCCAGAGCTAAAGCTAACCATATATTATCCTGAAAAAAGTCTGATATACAGAGTACATACTCTCATGCCATGCTTATTTGATGAAAGTGTTTTGCTGATATTACAAAATGCTACTAATATTACATCGTTAACATGCTGCTGCTATATGCGATTTAAAAGTTGTTATGCACCTTACAGCTATAACAACTCATGCCTTGCAAACATGTATGTTCATAAGATGCCGATTTTTTATTTCTTAATTGATGCAAACACTAGGGGGCTTACAAACTGTTGTCTCAACCTCTTACTCAACTCGTCTATACGATCACCTTATAGAAATCTCCCACACATAATTCACACCATAGCCAATTTTTCTTTACGGATACTACCAATTTCTAGCCAAAGTTTCCAGTGCAGCCAGATAGATAATGTTTATTTTCAATTCAAGCAAGCCATATCTCAAACCAAGAGTATTACTGGAAACCGTCATTAGCCAAGACAAACACCCATTTAGCAAAAGTTCTAACTACAGTAGCCTCATTCCATCTCTTTGACAAATCTGATATGTGGTCATGCTTGTTCACTGAAGTTGATCTAAAGACTTCGTTGATATTGTGCAACACTACGAATATTCAAGCTTAGCAAAGAAATCCTAAGCTAATAAACTTTAGGGGCTGAGGGATAAAAGCTTAACTCCCGGTCTCCACAATACCATGCGGGGATGAAATCTTCATTCATCTATACTACATTCAAGGTTTTTGGAGAAGAAGCTTCCGTAACCATATATATACAAACCCTTTAGTACCATTGCCCAAATAATCATATAGCCTTTACGGTAATAAAAACAATCTTCATTACAAGCTTCAAACAAAACCAAAATAAGCTAATGCCATAACTTCCATTGCAGCAACCAAAATCCTTATTTGTGCACCTAAATAAACCTGATGCCGAAATCAAAACCAATACATCAACCATTCTCACTGCAGTAGTTTTGCATTAAGTCTTCAGTTCATGATGTCTCCACGTGCATCCTTACATGTCAGAAAGGTCTCCTCAATCTTGACTTCCTCGAGCTCATGTTATGCAATACAAGACCAATCACATTAATCATTTTTCCTTTGCAAAGAAGATGCCCCCACCATACTCTTCAGCAATCAAAAACTCAGAATGAACTATCTCATCCTCAAGCAAAGAACGTGTTCCATTCAAAGTACAAGCAACATCTTCAGCAGTAACACTTAGAGCAATCCACGTCAGAGCAAGCGAAGGAATTTCTAAACCATATCTGAATGTGTTGCTCGAAAACTAGTCCAGCCTACACAAGGAAGAATGATACATTTAGAAGATCATAGTAAGCTGCATAAACAACATGCAAAGCAAGCAATTTCAAACCTTAATTATATAGACTATAGATACAGGGAGAGTATCAAGAAATACACAAAATAGAATAAAGTCACGCATCAAGCTAGAAGCACATACTTTGCGATTGTAATGTCATCATCCTACAAGCAAACAAATCAATCTCTACACACAAAAAGAAGAATACACCACAAGAACATGCCACAGTCCTTATGTAAATGTATAAGAAGACAAGCCAAATCAATTACATACCCTGCTTTCCCTACAGCCACTCTCTCCCAACGCAACTGCGGCTAAGCAGCCCTTCAAAGTCGTCATACAAGCATGCACAAGCAACACGTACCAATAATCAATACCCATTCAAGTAACAAGCAATACTCAAGCAAGTAACAAGTTAAATTATTATAGCAAACAATCTAAACTTATTCAAGCAACATCAAATCAAGCCGAAATAATTAGGCCAGTCAATCAATACTCAATAAAGTAGATTAACCAATCACTACTATATCCAGCCAATTCCATGCAAGTGGCAGTGTTTGCCATTACACCCAAAAGCAACTGGCGTGTCAGATTATGCTCTGTTTCACATGGGGGCTGAGCGATAACAATCTTATTCAAGGTCATTGTTGAAATTTTAGTCACTAATTCATGTATGAGATTATCCCATGCCAATTTGGAATTTGTATCCTAAGCCGTTCTCCAAACTAACTATCCAATTGGTACTCCCTTAGACGAATTCTATCATATTTCTTTTTCCCCGCAGCTCTTAATCATGTCTCATATTTCATTGCCACACTTAACTCTATACCCTAACAAGGTCTGAAAGTGCAAGTCTTTCTCAAAACAATTAGTATTCTTGGTCTACATTTTTATCCTTGCAGCAAACAAACCACCATATGCAAAAAAATATATACTTTGCAATCATCCTGACACACTTACCAACATTTCAATTGATACATGATTTTTCCATTACCATTACCCTTGCAGCAGATCACTACTAGTAGTCTGCAAATTTCTCAAGTAAGCTTACATCAACCTACCTATTGCAATACCAAGCTTTTATAAGTACTTGGTCAATAAAACCAAGCTACATGCTTCTTCCTAGTTCTTACAGACACATAAGATGAGCATGCCATGTAAATTCATATATCACACTCATATCTAGAAACAACAAGCAACAATGCCAAACAAACCAAGCCATGCCAAGCCAAGACATGCCATACTACAACTCACCATATAATAATGAATCTATTATCAATATTTCACTCCAAACATAGTCAATGTCAAGCAAATCAAGCCAAGTTAAGCCAAGCCAAACCTGGATGTGAATTATAACAAGTAACAAGCTATAATGCCAAGCAAATCGAGCCAAGCCAGGCCGAGCCAAGCCAAGCTAGGGTATGACATGCTCACCGTCAAGCACATACATTATTATTCAAAAGGCAACAACATGTCGAAGCAATCAAAAAACATATCTAATACATGCCCATGCAAGATTGCTACAAGCTAAACCGCAAGCAACAAACAATACTTAATCAAGCGACAAACAATGCTCAGGAAGAAAAAACCATTAGAGCATACAATCAATGTCAAGCCTAACTTAAAACATGCTTAATCAAGCTAATTCCAAATCATATGCATTATGCATTATCAGCCCATAAGAGGCATGTTATGACCCTTGGGACTGACTAATGATGCATAAGTTTGAGGCTATTGTAAGTGAGCAATACACTCATGTCATCATCCCATTTGATACATGTATCTCTCAAATCCCACATCTTGAAGTTAACACCCTCATTTGATATGTCATATAGCCAGTATCCCTTTTGAGCTATATTAGCCAATTAGCCATACACTTCTTGTTCAATAGCCTATGTTATTTCTAAGTGGTCTTAATGTTATTATGACATTTGTATTACAAATCTTTCTCCAAAGCAGATAAGTAATTACTTATTTTTCCCCGCAGTTCAAGTCATCCTAAACTACTCTACTGCAGAACTTGAATCTCATCAACATCGATCAAGCGACAAGCAAAACTCAATCAAGCAACATGCTACGCTTAACTAAGCAACAAGCCAAACTCAATCACGCAACATGCTATGCTCAATCAAGCAACAAGTCAAACTCAATCAAGCAACATGCTATGCTCAATCAAGCAACAAGCAAAAATCAATCAAGCAACATGCTACGCTCAATCAAGCAACATGCTACGCTCAATCAAGCAACAAGCAAAACTCAATCAAGCAATATGGTATGCTCAATCAAGCAACATGGTATGCTCAATCAAGCAACAAGCCAAACTCAATCAAGCAACATGTTATGCTCAATCAAGCAACATGTTATGCTCAATCAAGCTACGAGCAAATAATATTTATCAAATGAATTCCAAGCAACAAGCAGTATTCATTGTTAGTCATTCAAATGGTCATTTATAACACTTGGGGGCTAATTGATGACCTTCCGTAGGGTTGCTATGGAATTTTAGCAACCAACAAATGTTTCAAACTAACGTCTCAAATTTACAGCTTCCCTTGTGTCATATACTTTCTACAAGCCAATATCTCTTTCAAGCTTCTGTGTCAACCAAACTCATGCATTTTTCAATCAATATCTCATGCTATCTTCAAGTGGTCCTAAATTCAATAATGCATCTGTGTTTCAAATCATTCTCTAAGCTAGAATACCAATGCTAATTTAAATAGTATGGTTGTATTCATATTTGCTTATTCTCCGTGCAACTCTTATTTTTCTTTTTAATTTTTTATGGAAAACTCACTACCACAATAAAGTTTCTGATGCACAAACTTTCTATTCAAACCTCACTAAGTTTAGTCATAACCTTCTACTTTATACACCATGCCAGACTTCATGCTCATCTAAGCCTATGCCAAACCAAGGTCATCATTGTCGGTCTCAAAAATATGAATACTCAGTTTAAAGTTTTTATCCCAACAACAAATTGAATCCATATACTGTAACAAGTAGTAATCCAGTTCCTAGATTTCATTCATATTTCCAGCAATTTGAGTCTTCTACTTTAGAGAAGTCACAACCTCGTACAATAAAAAATTCATATCCACAAATTAAATTCTATGCTCACCAAATTCCATGCAGCAAACTCTAGTAACCTAAACTCAAAGTTGACATTCACCATATATACCACATCGGTGAACTTAGATGTTCATCATCAGATGCCTACTTTATAAAATTCATTTGTTCCTACATTCATATTCAAATCCCAAAGTCTACGATCTTCAACTCTATTTCATATCCTATTTGTCATCCTGCAACAACCCATGTACCTATACCTACCTCCAGTAGTCAACTATCACCGCAACAAAATTATACTACAGTCATGCTCATTGCCTTTAAACTCAAGTAAAGTTATACTATCATGCAAAATGCGCATGCCTACAAGTCATTGTTAGAAATACGTGCACGTACACTATTGCAAAAGTATGGTTCCTACAATAAAGACATGAGAAGAATGAAGAAGAGCTTATGTACTTACAGAACCAAGGAGTTGTTCCCACACAAACAATCTCATGCAGAGGGATCGACAATAACCAAGCCTGACATTGAATTCCAATTTCACCTCAGCAGCTTCAATGTATCTGGGGACTACAAGAGATGAATGTCTAGTTATGCAGTTCATGGTTAATTGACCTAATTTCACCATAGCTTCTCCAGTACGTCCGGGGGCTACCTGATTATGCCCAGTACATGGCACTTGCTACAACGAGCACCGCAATACCAAAGATACACACCTACATGCGAACATGCTTGTTCGTCAATTGAAAATTTAATGCCTCAATCATGCTCATAATTGAATCAAGCTATATAATTCACATGTAAATCCTAACATTTGGTGAAAATCACAGAAATAAATAATCTGTTCAAATTTCAACTTCCCTTGTTCAAAATTCAAGCTCATTTGCTACAGGTTCATATATCAAGCTTACCCACCTTAGATATCAAGCTTCAAATACCATTTTCCAGAAATTCGAGCCTACCCATTCAAATCTCATAGAAAAAATTACCATTGCAGTATTCATCTTACCCGATACCATGCTACTCTGCTCATGAAGATTCTCTCCTCAATTCATCAGCCTTGAATTGGTACTGAGCTAAGAAATCATACACTCTTTCTTGATCATAGACCTGAGGTTTGGTGAAAGAGAGTAAAATCTACTCTTGCCTTGTTTGTTCTTCGGCAATTGAGAGTGCCACTCACTCTCACAGACGAAAATAATAATAATAATAATAATAATAATAATAATAATGTTGTAGGAAATATGACATGTGCGTGTGTGCACTTGGTCTTATGCCGTGTATATGGGCTTAGCCCATGGGCCTTAGATGTAATAGGAAACATGTAGTACATACCATATATATCTTGTTGTACTACACATAGTACATGTAGTACGTTTCCATACTAGGCTCCATGTAAACCCCTATATAAGCAATTTGATGAATAAGATACTACGATATTCAGCTCTCATATATCCTAGAACATGTTATCAGCACGACGCTATAACCTTAGAGCGAAGCGGCCACACCCGAGTGCCAACTGCTGCGCACCTCCTGTGCACTGCGCGCGCACTGCCGTGCACCACCGTGCACCGCGCGCACCACTGCTGCGCACCTCCTGGGCACCCGCCCTGCGCACCCCCTGTGCACCCCCTGCGCACCCCTTGCGCACCCCCTGGGCAAACCCCCTGCGCACCCCCTGCGCACCCCCTGGGCACCCCCTGTGCACCCCCTGGGCACCCCCCTGCGCACCCCTGTGCACCCCCTGGGCACCCCCCTGCGCACCCCCTGTGCACCCCCCCTGGGCACCGCGCGCATCCCCTGTGCACACGGGTTGTATTCCTATTTTATTTATGAATCCTCCATATGGTTGATGTTTTTCAATACTTTTGCTACTGTTTTATAGCATGTTTAACTAACCATATATTTTTCATGTGCACACATTCTTCCCGCGCGACAATTCATAATGGGATTGCTTGAACAATCGCCAAACGCGCATGGATTTGAGCATGGAAGCATGGAGCAGCTTATATAAATGCAGTCTATTTGGCAGACTAGCAAGTAAGCTTTAATTTTGAGTAATTTCAAAGTTCAATAACCTCGGGGAGGACAAAATCCGTCCATCCCTTCTGTATCCCCATTGTATGCTTGGGACGTTTGTCTTTGCAGGTTATTATGGAAAATCCTAAAACATATGTGCATTTGGCTGCCAAGCACCACTGCCGGGGCCTGCCACTGTGCACGGGTGCACGCTGCTGCCGGCGCGTATGCCCACCTTCTGTGCACTGACGTGCACTGCTGCCGGGGATCAACCCTGTGCACGTGCACTGATGTCAGGCACCATATGTGCACCGGTTTGGCTGATGCCGAACGCTGCTGCCGGGGATTGGCCCTGTGCACGCGCACGCTGCCACCGGGCACCACATGCGCACCTTCTGTGCACTGACGTGCACTGCTGCCGGGGATCGACCCTGTGCACGTGCATTGATGTCAAGCACCATATGCGCACCTTCTGTGCACTGACGTGCACTGCTGCCAGGGATCGACCCTGTGCACGTGCACTGATGTCAGGCACCATATGTGCAACGGTTTGGCTGATGCCGAGCGCTGCTGCCGGGGATTGGCCCTGTGCACGCGCACGCTGCCACCGGGCACCACACGTGCACCTGCCAAGCACTGCTGCCGAGGCTGGGCCTTGGCACATGCACGTGGCTGCCAACACGTGTGCACTGCTGCCAGGCACTATATGTGCACATGGCTACCAGCTACGAAAGCCTTGCACACTAATTGCTATGCACTGTCGAGCGCTGACTGCCAATTGTTACTGAGCGCTGCCTAGGGCAGCTGCCGAGCACTGTCGAGCACTAGCTGCCGAGTGGCAAGCACTAGTTACGTGAACCATGCACCGAAGATGTTTTTAGGTCCACGTTGTGAGGTATCCAACGTTGGTTTGTGTTATGCTATTAAAGAGAGTTCAGAATTAGAGAATCATCTCATTCATTGAACCCGCGTTGTGTTTGATCAACGTTAGCACATTTCTCAGGGTAGAAGTCCCGTTGAGAATATGATAGGAGAATCAGCAACCGGTGTAGGATGCCCAGCGTTTAGCTGTAGAGCACCACCACCACGCTGCAGAGCACAAGCTGCCCATTTCTAGCTGTAGTGCGCCTAGTGCCTAGCTATAGAGGACCAGTGCTGCATAGCTGTCGAGTGCTAGTTTCCAACCACTGAGCACCCAGCTGCCGAGCATCACATAGATTTTGCTCGAGATTTAGCCACTGCTTCCTACGCTGCACCTCCAACCTATAAAGTGAGATGACCACTCTCGAGTCTCCATAGTTTGGTTTTGTATGCATGAGCGAGGAAATTTGCCGCTCACTTACATATTGACCCTTAAATGCCGCTCTAGGTCTCGAATGGAGATTAGAAGCTGAGCAACACTGTTTTATGCTAAAGGCATGCAGCTATTGAGCGCTGCCTAGGAGCTACTGAGCGCTACACAAGCTGTCGACATAGTTGCCGAGCTGCCGTGCACGCTGCCGAGCCCATGTGCACCTGGCTGCCAGTTGTCGATAGTCACGCGTCTGTTGCCGCCCAATGTGTCTGTTGCTAACCCTGTATGCTACCTACTGCCCCTTGATTGTTTTTGCCAATATTGTGTGTCAGTTGCCGCCCCTGTGTATCAATTGCTTCATGTTGTGTGAGGAATGCCACCACTTATGTGTCAGATGTCGATTAGTTATGTGTTTATTGCTTTATGCTCTACACATGAACTATCGTGCACTGTGCATTAGGTGTTGAGCACTAAGCACCATATGTTAGCATTAAACACAAGGAACCGTGCACTGATCACCAATGGTTGTGCACTTACATCACGGATAAGCACTAAGTGAGCTACATAGCACAGAACACCCGAGGACGTGCACAAGACACCGACTGTCGAGCACTGAGCACCAGGGCCAAGCTCTATGCAGCAGCTGCGGAAGCTCTGTGCACCTCATGCTGTACACTTGAGATATGCTGCCGAGCTCCCCCCCCACTGCCCCATACCGTGCGTCATGGGCGCCAGCGGTTGTGCAGCCACCGAATGTTGTCGAGTGCTCAATGCACCGGCATATGTGTGGCTCCTCATGCACTACCAAATGTTGTCAAGTGCTTAATGCAATGACATATGTGTACGTGCAATGGGCTGCCAAATGTTGCCAAGTGCCTAGTGCATTGGCATACGTGCAAGCTGCAAATGCGGGCAACCAAAAACAAAAACAGTGAATCTGCCACTTTCTGAACAGCAACTTCTGAAGAGCTTTCTGAACAGCTCCGGATGAACTAGAACGCAGACCATATATCACTGGAAAGCTACATTTGTCTAGTTTCCATGGTTTTCGCGGTTCGTTCATATCCGTTCTAACGAAGGAGTTATGCCTGTTTGAGTGAGCAAAGGTCATGCTGCCAGGAATTCTGCAATGCACAAGGTTGCCTTCGATTGTTGCCTTCGGTGTTTATGTCTTTTTCTCACGTATCTACCTTGTTCGATAGGTATGTTATGTGAAGAAATTGAGTGCCTTGCAGACGGTGGGACTACCCACACAATCCTGTGCAAAAGAATGAATGCATACAAATAAACGTACAAAAGGGCGTACGAAACATCAAATGGATGCCTCTGACATTTGACGTCATGAAGGGCTCTTTGATTTTCTCCAAACGAAATGAGACCTCGATAAAATCGTTGGTTCGATAAGTGTATTCACACTATGACATTATCATGCACAGCCTTATAAAGGTGTGTTGATGTTCGTGGTTTAGTCTTCACCTAACAGCAGATTTTCCATCATCGGATGATGTGGTTAACCTTGGCAAAGGTTACCTACTCCCTTGATTTTGGATCCCCCCATGTTGCTGTTACCAAATGCCGTCATTCATGGACGTTGAAGACTTGTAATGCCATATGTACGCTTTACTTTTGGGTCGAGGATAACTCCTGCGATGCCATTTTAAAGTTGAAAGCTTAATCATGTCTAAATCTGCGACCACAGTAAGTTGAAACTACTGTATCGTAACTTCGTCAGAGTTTTCTGAACGGCTCCGGATGAACTAGATGTCGAATTTTATATCATTGGAAAGCTACGTGAGTCTAGTTTCCAATGGTTTAAGCGGCTCGTTCATACCTGTCCCGACGAAAGAGTTATGTCAGTTTAAGTGTGTACAGGTCATAGCAGACTGTATCCTACTGTTCTTTAACTTCGTCAGAGCCCCCAGATCAACTCCAGATGAACTAGAACACACACTTTATATCATTGGAAAGCTATGTGAATCTAGTTTCTAATGGTTCAAGCGGTTCGTTCATATCCGTCTAGACGAAAGAGTTATGGCTGTTTTAGTGAGTATAGGTCATACTGCACGAAAACTGCATACTCTTCGCAGATTGTGAATCCTTTTTGTGACTAAGTTTGATTGGATCTTCACTATCATTTTATGATATGGTTGAATCAATTCTTGATGCCTTTGGCTCGATGATCCAAGTCACAAATGCCCTCCTTATTGTGAGAGAGACAATCGAACATTGAAGTGTGTTATGAACATACACACCAACGATTACCATGATGAGAATGATTAAGACTTTTGTGTATACTTCTCATGACTGCCGATTAAGAGCATCATGGAGATGAGCATGAGTCCTAAGGTGTCGCCAATAAGTATATTTGGGACAATTGACTCATACAAGCTATGACATTTGGTCATACCGGGTAAGATATGCGAGCCAGAATTGTTTGATATTCTTGGGCATCCATTCCCCCGATAACAACGAACTACACCATGATTGTATGTTGTGCGCCGACATGATGTCCTCGGCAGCCGCACAGTACTCATGTGTTCGTTGTGTAAAGCTTGATCTTTAGCTAAGTAAGGTGAAAGATCCTCTTATGCTATGCCACAAAAGATGTCATTCTTATTGAAAATCCAAAGAGAGATTATGTAGACCGATGCAACCAACGCATGGATACCGTATACGCTTTTATGGTGTTGGTTGAAGGGCTAACACATTATTCATGTGTTGCACCATCGTCTACCACATGTTGCTTATGTATCTATGGGCTCACTACCCATCCCTGAAGAGGGACATGCAGACATGTATTGATTCGTCCACGACTTACCATCATTGCATTGATGCACGACAGCTCGTAACTGTGTGCTAGGATTGACACGTAGTTGTAATCCTTGAACTCGGCGGGATAGTAACGGATCTCCAAGCCATGAGTTCCACAATGTGCCAAATTGGACTGTCACAGTGCCCAATGATGATGTGTCGCATGAGATGAATATGTTCTAAGGATGGATATGAGTCATTTTATTGCTCTCCACCCTAAGCTCCTTGACAGACGATCTCCTTAGCCGCTACACAGCGGATTGTCACTTTGAGATTGTATTCCCGCCGTTAGGGGGAGATACGAACACCAGGGTTCAAGTGGGAACGACGTGAATGTCGTGGTTGGTCACCACTAAGTCTCAACATGATCCCCATAGAACTATAGTGACGAGATCAATGCTGCATATGTCTGTAAGGAATGATGTCCTACCAATAGGACATGACTCGACCAAATTGAGGTGGTCTTGATACCATGGCTCGGCCATATTGAGATGGTCTTGACGCCGTCACCTTGTGTGGTGATGTGAGGGCGCCATAATATGGCAACATGGTGTCCTAGGCCTTGTGGCTCCTTGAAGGTTAGGTTGAGGCCCTTGGGTTCGATATACACTCGCACTGAGAGAGAAAGCGAGTTTGCCACTACTGGTCCATTGATCAGTGATACTCACTCCGTCTCATGTTAGTCTGAATTGTGACTATCGTTGGGGGACGCCTCAACGTCAAAATCCAATTCATAGAAAGAGATCTCTACAATGACTACACTAGTGTGCATGAGGACGTGGGATGATGAGTTTATCGAACCACACGTTTGTTGATATGTCGACAAAGTGTATTGACCTAAAATGGGAAGATGCGACCCGGACAAAGGGATAGGTCATTGGGCAGGTGTTGCCGACACCGCAAGTGTAAACCCTATCAAGTAAACCTTTGTGAGTTAGCGTAGTGAGAACAAGAGTCTCAGACTCCCTTATGGCGCAAGGTTTCTCATAAACACGCATTGGGATCGACTACGATGAGATATACTCTCGTAATGGATGTTATTGCACTCCACTACCTTGTCAGTTTGGTAGTTCCCCAATAACTGTACATGCAGCCCTATGATTATGATCATAGTGACGTCTCTATGGGATCAGAGATATGCATGAAGATCTTAAATAGACTTCATAAGCCAAATCAAGTGGAGCTTGCGTTGGCCAAGTGTTTTGAACGCATAGTACATGACTCCTTGATTTCGGATGGGATATGATGAATAATACCATTGCGTATTGATTCCGGATGATCGCAGTATATGCTGGATATTCGATGTTGGAATGAAAAGTATCTTGGGAAAGACACAATCTCGTATTGAAGTCGATCGATTGTGTATTGATGATGTATTTCCATCAATCGGCTTAGGTCCTCTGAAGAAGAGTGGAACCTTCATATGCTCCCATGATTAGTCAAGGTCTTTACTCCAAGAGAGAGTGATCCGTTTAATCAAAAGAAAGACTTGACCTCACCTTCATTCGTTATAAAGCTAAGTAGCTTTGCGCCCACGCAAATGCCAATGATATGGCATATGACATCACTTGAATACTCTAAGAGTATCTGGCATATTCAATCCCCATGGCATGAGAGAAAGGTTGTTGCCTATGTCATCGCTAGCCATGCATGAATCGAGATGCATCAGAAGCGGAATCATGATCTAGGCACCGGTTGGTTTAATGGACGAGTTGCCGGACATATGGCACGCTGCCTGTGCGCGCTGCCTGTGCGCGCTGCCTGTGCGCTACCGGGGCACTGCCTGAGCGCTGCCTGTGCACTGTCTGTGCACACGTGCACTGCTGCCAGACACTATACGTGCACCTGTGCCGAGCACTGTGCATCAGCTGCTGAGCGCTGTGCACGTCAGCTGCCGAGCGCTGTGCATACAGCTGCTAGGCACCGTGCACATAGCTGCTGGCACTGAGTAATGCCACATTTGAGACATGTTGAAAGAACATACATATGCTAAGTTGTCAAAACAGCTCCGTGGTCACTAAGGATCCGGAAGCGCCCTATGAATGATCTTGAGATCAGGGGGAGATGCAGATTTGAAAGAAAGTCTAGCATATACATGTCATGATCAAATGTGAAGGGTGTGGTTGTTTGTGTCAACCATGTTACACTCTTTTTCCCTTAGTCACAGCTTTTTGTCCCACTGGGTTTTTGCTTGACAAGGTTTTTAACGAGGTAACATTGCATGCACCGCTAAGACCATTGATCCCAATTTGTGGTTGATCATGGCAGACTTGTTTAAGTCTTGGCTCACATCTACTCTTGAGAAGCATGTTGGAATGCACCATTCATCAGGAAAATCCGATTGAAGTACACATCAGGAGGAGCATCACATGGCGAGTTCTCAATGGAGTAGTTGGTGCGTTGTACTCTTTTTCCTTCGACCAAGGTTTAGTTTTCCCACAGGGTTTTTACTTGGCAAGGTTTTAATGAGGCAACATTGTAAGCACCATCCGGCATATCGACGCGCGGCACAAGGGGGAGTGTTGTAGGAAATATGACATGTGCGTGTGTGCACTTGGTCTTATGCCGTGTATATAGGCTTAGCCCATGGGCCTTAGATGTAATAGGAAACATGTAGTACATACCATATATATCTTGTTGTAGTACACATAGTACATGTAGTACGTTTCCATACTAGGCTCCATGTAAACCCCTATATAAGGGGCCTCTCATTTGATGAATAAGATACTACGATATTCAGCTCTCATATATCCTAGAACAAATAATAATAAATTAGACCCAAGTTTCTATCAGCCTATTTCTAGTAAAAGCAAGTTGGTCTAGCCGTAGACAAAAAAACACCAAATCGCATGATCATGCCATGCACTGATGCTCATGCTATTTCATTCGTTGTATTTAAGAGAAATCTGTCACACATGCTGCTAACTTCAATGTTAAATCATAAAATGAAACAAAGCTAATATATACTCCAAGCTACACACCCGTCCCATGCTAAACACAATGTCAAACGGATTCACGACCGAAGAGGCATGCCAAGCCCAATACAAGCTCATGTCAAACATTTACGCCAAGCTCCTCTTTGTAAAGGCCGTGTATATATTTGAGACTCTATGTGAGTCATATCAAGTCTATCCATATAATCATATGCATTTCAAACTTCATGCACACTCTTTTGGTCCATTAATTAAATAACTATGGCAATCTCAAACCGAAACTATTCATGCACAAGCCTTAACATGGTTGTTACAAGCTCAAGAAAATTCAAGTCTAGCATAAGAAAACTCTCATGCCAAGCATGTATATATAAGCCAAGCAAACCAAATATATCTTTTACACATGCGACTAAGTTTCAAATTCCATGCTTCTATATGTTTTGCCTTCATGCACAAAGTCAATTACTCGTATTGATTATGTAGTCTATTTCATAGTCATTGCATAGCCTACATAACCAAGGAAGCTAATGTTGATACCCAAAAAATCATGCAATTAACTAATGATTCGTCGCATGGTAACTCATGCAATCTTGGATGAAATCCTCGATTTAACATGCCAAACACGTATATTCATGCATTGATGTGGGCCCAAGCCATATACAAGCATCTTTGGGGCTTGTAGACCTGGATATGGTGTGGAAGGTCACAGAGGCACATAACGCTCGTGTACTGGTCTAACGTTGTTAAATTATTCTAGTCTTGAGCCCGGAACCCAAGCTCAACGACTTAAATTGATGACGAAATTGGTGAGAAAGAGAATTGAACTACAATACAAACCGAAAAGAAGACTTCCAAACCCAAAGCCCATTACTTCTTATTCCTTTATAAGACTAAGCCCAAGCCTTATTTTTCTTCTCAGCCCAAAACTATTGAGAAAAAGTCAAATCACTTTTTCTTTACTCATTCTTGTCAGCAAAATAGCCATCAGACCAGTTTCCCGTAGCTTTACCCAATTGTCATAAGACCTTCTTCACTATCCCCGTAACTTTGTCCATCAGTCAGAAAACTTTTTTCACTGTCCCTGCAGCTTTACCCAGCAGTTAAAAGACTTTCTTTTCTTGTTCCCCGTAACTCTACACAATACATCTTCATCCCAGATTTTAAGGCTAAAGTTATGGGCTCAAGAAGGGAATTCTTATCATCCTGCAGCTAAAGCATTGGAACTCATTCCAGAAAACCCACAATTTTGTCCTGTAAAATGAAGGGCTTGGAGCTGCAGAGATCATCATGCAATCAGTCTAGAAAAGTCCCTAAACACTCATGTCTTCATCCTTTAAGCAACAAACCCCAAATCTCTCTAAATACTCTTTCTAGAAAACTTAGGTTTGTTCTTCATCCCCCAATCCTCAAAATTAGTCCAATTCTCATTCACTGCAGTGTGCATTTAGCTCTCACACCATACTTCATGCTACAAGCTTATTTTCTTGTTCGAATCACATACAAAATTTTCCGTTAATCGGGTTAATCTTGGCCTATTCACGCTCAAATAAAAAGAACCCTCACAACCGGTCACATCACACGTGAGAAAAATACAACATTGCTATGAATCGCTATATATAGCCGATTAGATTTGGACGTGAACTCTTACATATTTCATAATATCAGAGCAGGTTACACGTGTACATGTCACCCACGTTGATCACCCGTGTAATGCATTTTATCTGCAATATCATATGTTTTGGCTTTTGAAATTACTTTTTCAGAGCACATGAACTTGATTAATAGAAACATACAGAAGCAGACTTAGAGTTTGAAACTTAGGTGAGCAAAAAATGAATTAGGTACTACCTATTAAGGTTAGATTTGATTTTTCACTTAAAAATGCGTCAAAATACTTCTCGTCAAAAAAAAAGTTCGTCCTATTTTTTTGCCCAACGAGAGCTGGGTTTGCCACCAGCTAGGTCCACCACTTGAAACATAACTGTATTTTGAGTGATGAAATCATGTGCAATGATATATGTATGAACCATACGTCAAGCAAGGAAGCTCAGATGAGTCGCTTACTAAATATGTTTCCTTCACCATATATATGTACTACAAAACAAATGGAAGTAGCCTACAAGAGAGCATTTTCCTCAGCAAAATGGCATTCTGGCATGCATATATTGTAAGGAAGAGAAAAAAAACACAAGTATCCTGGCACGGCCCGACACGTCTCTGACACGCCACGTTTCGTGTCTGAAAAATTTTAACTTTCTAGACACATTGACGACACGTCACGTCATCCCCAACACGCCTCCGGCATGCTACACACTACCAGAATAAGTATCATAGCCGACGAAAAAAAAATTAGCAGGCCGACGAAATTTTTTTTCGTCGGCTAAAGTCCATTTTAGCCGACGAAAAATAATTTCGTCGCCTAAGTAAAATTTTCGTCGGCTAAAGTGGACTTTTAGCCGACGAAAAAAACTTTCGTCGCCTAAGTGAAATTTTCGTCGGCTAAAAGTCTACTTTAGCAGACGAAATGTTGTTTCGTCGGCTAAAATAGTTTTTTTCGTCGGCTATAGTCTGTGAACTATAGCCGACGAAATTTTAAAACTTTGGCCGACGATATATATAATTTCGTCGGCTAAAATTCTTTATATTTCCAGATCTAGACAGTAGCTGATTTGAAAGAAAAAACGGGAGAAAAAATTTTGGGGTTGGCGAAATTGTTGGGTGTTGTCGAAATCTGTCCGAAATTAGTTTGTGGCGCTATATATAGGTACGTATATGTATATATCTTGTTTTTGAGTTGATTTAAGAGTTTTATTTTCGTTATGCACATTGATTTTGAGTTTTAATTAGAGTTGATTATATTGTGTTTTAATTAGAGTTGATTATATTGTGTTTTGAGTGTGATTGAGTTGATCGATTTGGGTTTGATAATATATATGAAGTTGTTGATATATATATATATATATATATATAATATATATATATATATATATATATATTAATTTGATTATATTAATTAGTAATTATTATATATATTAATTGTACGTTAACTCAGATATAATATAAATTGAATGATTCGTAAATTTAATTAATTAGCGTTTATACATATATATTATGTTATTTTCTCAGGATATGGATAAGAGTTGGATTTCGCTTCTAAAATGGGACAAAAGATATGCTAAAGGAGTTGTTAGTTTTATTGAATATGTGATCAATAATGCTAAAGGGAATACAATTTTCTATTGTCCGTGCACTAAATGTCAGTGTCGCAGCGATATGTATCAATTTCCAATTGACAAGGTTTGGCAGCACCTTCAAAGTAATGGGTTTTGGGAGAAGTACACATGTTGGATATATTACGGTGAAACATCATCAAGGGGTCCGCATGATCATGGGCAGTTTTCTGAGACGGGCAGTACATCCAACGATCCAACAACGGCCTTCATCAACGATATGTTTCCTTATGAGAGGGGTGTATGCTCTGAAGGACCGTATATGTCTGACCCGGTGCAGCCCTTCCCTAGAGTTGTCAACACTGCTGGTATTGACAGGTACAACAAACTACTTGCTTTCCAACAGACCCCTGTGTACCCCGGTTGTCAGAAAACGGTTCTTGAAAGTGTGATGGACGTTATGAAGATTAAAGTTGAGACAAAATCGACTGTGAAGGCTGTTGATGAGTATCTACAGTACACTGCTTCGATGCTGCCCCACGGTCATCGTCTTCCTACCACTCATCATAAGGTCCGATGTATACTGAAAGATCTTGGGCTTTCCTACATCAAGATCCATGCATGCAGATATGATTGTGTTCTCTTCTGGGGTAAAGATCCAGAAGGGAATGACCTTGGTGACCTTGACACATGTCCAGTATGTCAGAGTGACAGGTATAAGTTGACTCCTGCAGGCAATAGGAAACCTATGAAGGTACTTCGGTATTTCCCGTTGAGGGATAGGCTGGAACGGTTGTACATCTCATCACACACGTCCAAATCTGAGATGGCACGCTGATAGGGAATTACAAGGCGAAGATACCCTTATACACCCTGCTGACGAGGAGGCCTGGAAGCATATAGACAGGGAGTTTCCTCATTTTGCGTCTGAGGTCCGAAATGTGAGGCTCGGGCTCTCATCCGACGGGTTCAATCCTTTTGGCAACATGAGTCTTCAATACAGTGTATGGCCGGTGATTTTGGTACCATACAATCTTCCTCCATGGATGTGCATGAAGAAGGAATACAATGTGTTGAGTTTGTTGATTCCGGGACCCAGTTATCCAGGGAAGTGTCTCGATGTGTATTTGAGACCCTTGATTGAAGAGCTTAAGTTTTTTTGGGACGTTGGTCATCCCACTTATGATAAGTTCATGCACGAGATGTTCCAGATGCATGCTATGGTTGTTGGTACCATTAGTGATTTTCCTGCTCGTGGGATGTTGTCGGGCAACGTTGTTAGGGGATACAAGGCTTGTCCAGAGTGCCTAAGCGATGAGGGGAGCAGTAGTCATTGCAACAAGATATGTAGATTGGGTCACCGTACTCTCCTTCCGTATGATCACGAATGGCGGTTCGATGACAAGGCATTTGATGGGACTGTAGAACTTGGTGTGCCTCCTAGAAGATGGACAGGGGAAGAAATTTTAGGAGTGCTTAATGAGTGATTTTGGGCAGCTCAGCAATCATCCCAATATAGTGGCGGCAATACCTGACAGACCCGACAGGTATAAATTTTGGACACATAAGAGCATATTCTGGGAACTCCCATACTGGAGTAAGTTGTTGATCAGGCACTACCTAGATGTGATGCACATAGAAAAGAATGTGTGTGACAGTGTGGTGGGAACCGTGCTGAACTTGGAGGGAAAGACGAAAGACGGTCCGAAGGCACGCATTGATCTTAAAAAAATGGAGATACGAAGACATTTGTGGTTGAAAGAAGGGAAGAAAAAAATTCCTCAAGCTCCGTACACCGTGAAGCCTGAACAGAAGAACGTAATTTTCAGGTGGTTGAGTTCTGTGAAGTATCCTTCAGGCTACGCAGGAAATATAGCCCGGTGTGTAAACATTCGGGACAATAAAATGTACGGGTTAAAGAGTCATGACTGTCATATTCTGCTACAACGTCTCTTCCCTATTTTCATTCGACCCTTCCTTCCCCGTCAGGTGGTGGAGCCGTTAGTAGCGTTGTCAAGATTCTTCCAGAAGTTATGCACAAGGGAAGTGACAAAATCTGATCTCCGGGAAATGCAACAGGACATTATTTATATCATGTGTAAATTTGAGAGAATATTTCCTCCAAATTTTTTTGACATCATGCCGCACCTGATGATCCATCTTCCCGAGCAATTGTTGCTTACCGGTCCAGTACACTATACTTGGATGTATCCTATGGAAAGGTATGTTTTTTACACCTAATGTTTTTATTGTACATGTTCATTGTATAATCGTAACATATGACAACAAATTTATTTATTTACAGACAACTTGGAGACTACAAAGCTTATGTGGCTAACAAATCCGCGCCTGAAGGATGTATAGCAGAAGCATATATTGCGCACGAGTGCGTCACCTACATGAAGTTGTATCTAGGAGCATTGAAGGAAACTCCACAAACCATGCCGGTTGATGAACCGAAGTTTAACCTTTCCATAGTCTCAAATGATGTTGAAGTTTATGGAATTTTACCAGAGTCCTACAAGTTGCAACCCCATGAGCTCGTCATAGCCCATTGGTGGGTATTGATTAACTGTCAAGAAGTTGAATACTGGAAAGACATCCATCTACACTGTCCAGACATTCAAGGTGATCTCGACTACCACAACAAGGAGTTTGCGAACTATTTTGGCGATTGGGTATGTAATTCTCCAATTTTGTATGTTGCAAGTCTCCTTGATTGCATAATTATTCATATTTATAATACATTGAATCTTTGGTTGCAGATGAACCATATTCAATTTGATGGTCACCCAAATTGGTCTCACGAACTAAGACTTCTAGCTATGAAGCCGATAATGTCAAGAGTTTACCCGATGTGCAAGGTCAATGGCGTGCAATTTATATGTGAAATGAGAGACAACAGACGAAGAACACAGAATTCTGGGGTTATGGCGCATGGTGGCCGGAATGGAGTTGATTATTATGGTGTTCTTGATTCAGTGGTGAAACTCGTTTATGGGCATGGCATGACCGTGCACCTGTTCAAGTGTAGATGGTTTGATACTAGAAGCTCGCAGAGCATGAAGATTGATCAGTACGGGATTTTATCGGTGAACACTGGCACAAGCTGTTACGAAGATGACCCCTTTGTTTTTGCGACATCGGTGAAACAAGTGTTTTATCTTGATGACCTTGTTAAGGGTGACGCGTGGAAAGTAGTCAATCTTGTGCACCCTCGAAACATTTACCGGGCGGCTACACTTGGAGAGGCCGAAGACGAGGAAGAAAATGTTGCGTATCAAGAACACAGTGCAATAGATATTCCTGACTCCTCTACAATTCGCCTTAATAATTTTAAACCGGGTCGTTCGGTTCGAATTCGTGATTTAGACGCTCGCCTTATTGATGTGGATCCAAATCAAGAAACAGACGACGACTCTTGTGATGTAGAAATGCATAGATTACCGGAAATTAATTCTGACACCGAAGAAGACTCATCGGATGATTCTGATTACGAGCCTTCTTAGTTATTTGAATTTGTACTACAATTTGATGTGTTTTATATGGTACAAGCTCTACAATTCATAATGTATCTTAATGTTGGTTATATATGCAGGAAATTGTTATGGGTACGGTTAAACCAACTGTTTTTTTTATCTATTTGACAGTTTTAGCCGACGAAATATAACATGTTTCGTCGGCTAAGATACTTTTAGCCGACAAAATATGTTATATTTCGTCGCCTAAGATACTTTTAGCCGACGAAACATGTTATATTTCGTCGGCTAAAAGTATCTTAGCCGACGAATACCCTAACATTTCGTCGGCTAAACCCTAAACCCTAACCCCTAAACCCTAAAGTATAGCCGACGAATACCCTAATATTTCGTCGGTTAAAGTTAAATGAATAAAATAATAATTTTATACCGCTAGTTGCGTCTCCTCGATATGAAACTATTTGTAGTTGACGGTTCGGACAGAATACGTATTTTAGGTGGCCAAATCACCGTTTGTTTGTGTTTAGGGGTTTGACCAACGGGATTGACCGTGCGGATCGAGCCCGACCGTGTGTCCGATGATGCTGAAATTTTACCCTCACACATGTTTCAACATAATGATGATATCTGACGGTCGGTTTTCCGTTTCACAAGATGAATTGTCACAATCAAAGTATGCCTACTAATGTTGTATAACTAATTGACTAAGTGTTAAGTAAATGTTCCGTTTTAAAAACAAACTATACGTAGATGCTTCAAACAAAAAAAAGTCGTGAGATAAGATATGACCGGAATGATGAAATATGTCTACGGTTGAAATTTCACGTAATTCCGATAAGTTTCGGTGCCAATACTTGCGGTCATTGCATTTTTTCTATTCGTTCGCCATAGAGGACGCCCTATCTCCGACGGTTATTTTTCTTATAAATTTTATACCGCTAGTTGCGTCTCCTCGATATGAAACTATTTGTAGTTGACGGTCCGGACAAAATACGTATTTTAGGTGGCCAAATCACCGTTTGTTTGTGTTTAGGGGTTTGACCAACGGGATTGACCGTGCGGATCGAGCCCGACCGTGTGTCCGATGATGCTGAAATTTTACCCTCACACATAGTTGGACTTTAGCCGACGAAATTAGGGTTTTGTCGTCGGCTAAAGTCCAATTATAGCCGACGAATTTTTTATTTCGTCGGCTAAAGTGGGACTATAGCCCACTTCTCCACTTTCTCCACTCCGCCGGCGAATTTCTCCCTCTCCTCTCGATTTTCTTTCGCCATTTTCGACGGTTTCCGGCCTCCACTCCGCCTCCCTCATCTCCCAAACCAATTAGGTATGCAATTTCATGTTTATATTGTATTATAGAACAAATTTGGGTTGTTTTTTCAATATATTGCATTATATTGAATTGTGTTGAATTATATTGTGATAATGTTGAATTGTATTATGTTGTGATAATGTTGAATTATATTGGGTGTATTTACTGAATTTGGGTGTATATTTGGTTGTATTTGGGTGAATTTGGGTGTATTTGGGTGTATTTGAGTGTATTTGGGTGTATTTAGATGTATTTGGGTGTATTGGGGTGTATTTGGATGTATTTGGGTGTATTTACTGAATTTGGGTGTATTTGGGTGTATTTGTATGTATTTAGTATATTTAATATATTTGGGTGTATTTAGTATATTTGGATGTATTTGGGTGTATTTAGTATATTTGGGTGTATTTAGTATATTTGGATGTATTTTGGGTGTATTTAGTAAATTTGGGTGTATTTGGGTGTATTTAGTATATTTGGATGTATTTGGGTGTATTTAGTATATTTGGGTGTATTTGGGTGTATTTAGTATATTTGGATGTATTTTGGGTGTATTTAGTATATTTAATATATATCGGTGTATTTGGGTGTATTTACTGTATTTGGGTGTATTTAGTATATTTAATATATTTGGGTGTATTTAGTATATTTAATATATTTGCGTATATTAATTATTTTATTTGGTATATTGTTCATTTTTAATTTAACAAAATATTAATTATTTTATTTAGGATGAAAGGATTATTCAGCAGATCAAAGAGTTCGAAGGGCCGGGGTGAATCGTCAGAGGTGTTCGTCTAGCAACCCTCGCGGTTCGTTTCAGGGCCCAATGACGGCCTGACGGGCGTCTCTTCTGGAGCCGACACATTCCTCCAGGCAGCCAGATGGCCCTCCCGCCTCCTAGCCGCCTAGCGCCCCTCGCTCTTCCGGCCAACCGGACGCCTCTCGCTCCTCCAGGCAGCCTAGCGCCCCTCGCTCCTCTGGCCAGCAAGACGCCCCTCGCACCTCCAGGCAGCCCAGCGGCCCTCACTCCTCGAGGCAGCTGTGGCCTCCGACTCAGGCGGAGGTGTCTGCACCACGTATGCCTGAGATACGTAGGGCACCGGCACCGGGCCCTAGTGCATCGGAGGGTGGGTCTTCCGGGGTACAGATTCTGCCGCCTCTTCTCTTCCTTCCGCGCTTCATACCGGCAATACCTGCAGTCGATGACTCAGGGGCGCCGATTTATCCACTACCCCCCCAGGTGACCCCATCAGCGGTGTATCTGTTCGTGTCGTTTGCTACAGAGTTAATTTCTGCGAGGGTATCATCGTCGGCGACAGAGTCGGAGTCCGTCGCATCCGCCCCAACGCCCTCAGGTAATGATTATATAAGTAATTTGTTATGTTATAATAAAATTAATTTACTAATCATCAATTTATGATAGGTACCGTCGGAGCCAAGCCGACAAGGAAGAAGAGAGGTCCGGTCACGGGGAAAGCTCTCGAGAAGACAGTGAGTACATCGGGAAGGATCGTCATTGATACTGACGAGGATGTGAACGTAGTATCGGGCAGCAAGACGAGGATGTACTCTGGCCGCGTGGGAGCCCTTATTAGGGATAGAGTCCCTATGTTGTGGTCAGACTGGGGCGAGGTCCCACAGGAGGTTAAGGACATGGTCCACAACGCCATGTCGGTAAGTATAACAAAATTCATATTTAACATTATGTATTACATTGTAGATTTATGAACGTCTAAAGTAATAAATGTTTAAATGCAGGTGTGGTTTGACGTTCCCGAGTACCTGAGGAACACCTGGGCGGACGTTGTGCACGGGGGAAGGTACGTTGCAAAGTTAAGGAAAAAAAAACTATGTTTAATTTATAATATTTATATTTTTTTTGGCGTATTACAGGTACAAGGAGTGGAAGAACGAGTTATGGACCCACTGGACTACACATGGGAACAATCGTTCCGGCACCCCCCTTGAGTTCCAGTTCAGGGAGTACGAGTGGCGTTGGCTTCTGATATCGGAATTCAACAACCCACATAAACAAGTAATTAAAAATAATTATTTATTATATTGAATTATATTTAATACGTTTTAAAATATTTTACTAATTCGATTCCTTTGTAGGCCGTTTCCCGGGTGAACGCTCAAAACCGGCAACGTAACATGAGGAACCATCATGCCGGTTCTAGACCGTTCGCATCGTTGATGGAGGAGGCGGCCAGGGAACATCCAGAGGTCAACCAGTACGTCTATACGTACGAGAAGGCATATCCTGACTCCCAGGAGGATATTGTAAGTCGTTTTACGTTTTAAAATTTAGTAAATTATATGTATATATATATATTTTAAAATGTTAATTAATTTTTTTTCCTATCAAATTAGGCGAGGGTGAGGCAGGCTAGTGACGAGGTGATGGCTGCTATAGTCAGGGAGACATGGCCTGACACGCAAGAGGAAGACATATCCGAAGCCATGTCCCGGATCGACAGTTCGGATCTCAGCGTTGGGGCCAGGATCATGGGCACAGCCTTCCCACCGCGAGGAAATAACTTCTACTGTCAGGGCCTGGGAAAGAAGGGCGAGGGGGTACTGAAAACCACTCCTGGGTTTCAGATAAAAGGAGCCTCGACCAGCAGCAGAACGACTCAGCTTGAGGCGGAAGTTCAGATGTTACGGGAACAACAAGCCGCCCAAGCAGCATATACTGCCGAGAGAGAGGCCGCCCAAGCAGCATATACTGCCGCGAGAGAGGCCGCCCAAGCAGCATATACTGCCGCTCTACAGGAGTACACTATAGCATGCCATGCCGCCCAGCAGACACAGCAGCAGCAGATGTACCAGTACATGCAAGATTTTATAGCTGCACAGCAGCAGGGACTTTCGCTTCCGCCCATGCCCCCGCCTGTTGTCTTACCTCAGCCGCCGCAACCTCCCCAACAACCTCATCCTGGAGCAGATATTGATTTAGACGATATCGATTTCATTTAGTTTTTTAAGTTTATGAACAATTATTTATTTAGTTTTTTAGGTTTATGAACAAATATTAATTTACTTTTTAGGTTTTATGAACAATTTATGAATTGAAAATTTAATGCAAAATGTTTATGTTACTTTAGATGGTGTGTTGTTGTTGGTTATAAAATTGTTTCTGTAATTTGCAGCTTGCTTGGATGGTAATGTATAAATTTTGTTTGGGTTTCTAGTATAAAAAGTACTATAGCCGACGAAATTTACCATATTTCGTCGGCTATGCTAGTTTTTTTTTCCAACAACCTTTAGCCGACGAAAGTGTGCTAATTTCGTCGGCTAAAAGTATTATAGCCGACGAAAGTGTGCTAATTTCGTCGGCTATTATCTATTTAATTTTTATTTTTTAAAAACTTTAGCCGACGAAATATTAATATTATTTCGTCGGCTAAGTGTTGGATTATAGCCGACGAAATATTAATATTATTTCGTCGGCTAAGTGTTGGATTATAGCCGACGAAATATTTATATTATTTCGTCGGCTAAGGTTTGGAGTATAGCCGACAAATTTTTTATATTATTTCGTCGGCTAAGGTGTGGAGTATAGCCGACGACGGACTTTATTTCGTCGGCTATAAGCATAGCCGACGAAGTATAGCCGACGACTTCTTAGCCGACGACGTGTCGTCGGCTAAGGTTATAGCCGACGAAAATGGTGAACAGGCCGACGAAAAAATTTCGTCGGCTAAAGTGCTTATCCTGGTAGTGACATCACCCTTTTGGAGATTTTTATTATATAAAAAACAGAGGCGATCTTCACCAGACAAACTGAAGGGTATGAGAGACGCGAGTCTCTAATCGAAATCAAAAGACATAGGCGAACTCCGATAACTTCTAAGTATCGCCAATCTCTGGGCACTGACCTCCAACGTCTTGTAAGTTTATTGATAGGTGGGTTTACTGGTTTAGTCAGAAACGAAGAAGGAAAGAGATTGGGTAGAGTGCGTTTAGCCCGAAATAGAGAGGGAGAGGAATTGGGTTGAGTGAATGGAGACTTGGTTTGGGATAGGGGCTTTGAGGGTTTGAGGAAGGAGAGGATGAGACAGTCCTGAGATCGGGTTTGGTAAAGATTATAGATCTTCTTATTATTATGTTGAGTGTTTAAGTGTTAGAGTCAGAAAATAACATGTCAAAAGAGTCTAATATATATATATAGCTTTTTAATTATTTTTAAGGCTTTTTTATATGATTTTATTTTTTGAAAGAGAGAAATATTTTTATGTATTAAAAATATTTACATATATTATTTATTTATCGTGTCCAAACCGTGTCAAGATTGTCGTTTTTTAAATTTACCGTGTCGCGTCGTGTTGTGTGGCCGTGTCCGTGCAATATAGCTCAATACACTTTTTGAAGTAATCTACGTTCAATTTGTTCGAATTTGGCACGAGTGAAAGTGGTATAGAAATCAATGCCTTGCTCCAAAGAGTCAATTTCAATGTCAGCTGCAACTGCAAATGAGAGCCTCCTCTTTGCCTTCTCACTTTCATTTCTTAATCTCCTAATAGCTTTGGAGTTTCCACTCACGTCCAAATCATGCTTGCTCTTTAACTTTTCCATACAAAAATCCGCCGTCCTTTTTTTAGTCTTCACCTCCGAGATGAGTGTCTCCAGCTGTTGCCTTCACTTCAAAGATACCATCTCCTATGGTCAGTAGTGACACATCTAAAGTTCCCCCACCGAAGTCGAATATCATCACATTTCTTTTCCCATACAATTCCCAACTTGTCAAGTCCGTAAGCAATTGCAGCAGCAGATGGTTCGCTGATGATACGCATAACATTAAGGGTGGCACCGGCATTCTTTGTAGCCTGCCCTTGTGCATCATTAAAGTAGGCCCAAAGTTCCAAACACAAATAACTGGTGAATTGCCGCATAGCTTAATTAACAATTTAACAAAAACTTAGTGGATGGAATAAATAATTCCATCCTTAAGTCCTGAAATTTTTTTTTAAAAAAAAAATCTCATCAAAATTTCAAAAAAAAATTTGATTTTTTTTAAAAGTTCTGATCCCAAACCAAAACTTAACCTCTCTCTCTCAGCTGCACCAACCACCACTGCCACCACTACCGTCGTCGGTGGTTGGTTTTGGTTTTCGTCGTCGGGGTCCAGGAAGAGGCGGAGGAGGTTGCAAAGGTGGTGACATAACAGTTGAGGGCTTAGGGCAGTGGTGGTGGTGGTGGATTTTAGGGGCGGTTGTGGTGGATTTAGGGGCGGTGGTGGTGGATTTTGGAGGCGGAGCAACTGGAGGAGTGCCAGAGTGAGTGGAGTGCACGTGACGGAGGCGTGTGTGAGAGGCGGCGGCGACAGTGGCGGAGGAAGGGAGACCAGGTGGTGACGGTAGTTGTGGGTGGCGAAAACGAGATGGTGACGATGGTTGTGGTGGAGCATTGGCGGTGGTGGTGGTGATGGGTTCCGGACAAAAAAAGAAGAGGAAAAATAAATAAAAATTATTAAAAATATTAATTATTCTTGAAATAAAAATATTTTAGTCGACGAAATAATTTTCGTGGGTTAAGTTAATAGTCTCTTAGTCAACGGAAAGATGTCTTAATCGATGAAAGTTCTTGTTTCCATCGGCTATTTTCTTAGCAGACACCCCTTAGCCGAGAGAGCTTATTTCGTCGACTAAGATCTTAGCCGACGGAAAATTGTTCTTAGCCGATGATTAAATTTCGTTGGTTAAGAGCAAAATTCCAATAGTGACTCAAGGTCAAATTATTCAACCAAAGATAATAACACCCAAATAGAACAATGGTTCACCACAATAGAGAATATTTCATTGTAGTCAAAACCTTCATTTTGTGTATATCCCTTCGCTATCAACCTCGCTTTATATCTTATGCCGCCATAATTATCAACATCATCCTTCTAAGCATATACTTATTTACAACCAATAGCTCGTTTACCTTTAGACGATTGAACTAAATCTCATGTCTTGTTCTTCATAAGACAATTCGTCTCTTCCTTTATAGCTTCATTTTATTCTCCATAATCTTCAAACCTTGCAGACTTCTTGATTGCCCTATTTTCTCTTCTCACCATAATAGGTTGGTCAGGTATATTATGAGCCACATTGTCATCTTAGACTTGTATATGATCATCATTTTCTTCTTCACTTTGAGATTCTTAAGTAACTACTTTGTGCAGCTCCACCTATTGAACAACTTTAACATTCTTCTGTGGTGATCCATCATTATTCTTCTTGCTACTATTAAGCATACTAGCTTCATCAAATGTGACATCTCTAATCACAAGCTTCTTCAACTCAGGACACCACAACATGAAAATTTTGACACCACTACTAAAACTAACAAATGTAGTATTCTTAGCTCTTGGGTCAAGTTGAGATTCAGATACAGGAAAATATGCAAGACAACCAAATATGCGTAAATAATCATAATCAGCTGCGGGGCTTCCAGTCCATACATCAATTGGACTTCTCCCTAAGCTTCTTCGGCTTTTAGAGTTTCCTCTTGGGCGAGAATGAAACTTCTTTCTACTACAAATATCTTTTATTTCTACTGCTCTGTCTCTAACAACCAAACAATCCGAGATAGACGCAGTACTTGGCTCTTAGGCATGTCTAATTTCATAATTCATTAAAGTACTAGATATTTCTTCAAACTTAATAGTCTCTTTAGCAAGAAGTAGAGTAGCTAGTTATCAAATGCTCATACGAATCAGATAGAGAACTCACCAATAGCAAAACTCTATCTTCATATTTAATTTCTTCATTCAAAATTAATAAATCGACAACTAATTTATTAAAAACATCAAGATGGTGAATCACCTGCAAATCTGCGATTTTTTAATCGGACTCCATGACCGAATTTTGATATGTTAGGTATGTTGGGATATTTTGTGCATGCACATTTTGAGCAACTATGACATACATACATGAACTGTAGTCAAGACAGTCTTCAAATAAAATAATCTATTTCATGAACACATCACTATTGAGTGCTAATGTATTTGGAATGAAACTTGCACAAAATACTTGAGTGCATCAAATAGCTGTAATTTAGATTCCCTAGCAACCTGGGGCATAATTATTAATAATGTTTTGTTATTTGATTCTTATACATCATACTACATAGATTTATAGCGGTTTGTCTTCGGTGTCGTGATGCATATCATGTAGTAGAGAAAGTGTGCAATGTGGATCAAATGGAGAAGTGGTGGGGACGAACAGGGAGCCGGTGTGTGTGCTGTGGATGAGGTTCGCATGTGGTGCCGCGCGAGAAGCCGATGTGTGTGGTGTGAATGGGGTTCGTATGTGGTGCCGCGCGACACATCATAATTTTTGGGTTTGAAGATTAGACAAATCTTGTCTCATAATTCAAAATAGAATTGGTATTGAAATTATACTATAAATCAAATAATTTCGCCATCACAGAGAATTCCTGTCCAAAATTAGTTGCTTTATCATTGTATAAGCTGGCCAAGTAGAACAAATTTGTTGGACTAGGCCCAATCAACTCGTTACAAATTGGCATCAAGAAGTAGTACAATCATGAGTTAGGTCATGAGTCACAACAACTCAAAACCAGTACCATATGGAATTATTGGAGCAACTCATTTTCTCTTTGAAGGTATCATGCATATACGTACTGTATCATCATTATATATATTTAACCCTTGCTTAGCTTAACCATTCATTATATTCCAACTACTACCAGTGGTTAACAATAATGATGCCTCACCTTTTGATGTTAATGAGGTGAATTCTTGCTACTATAGATCAAAGCATACAAATTTGTTATCATTTGTCTCACAAATTTAAGAAACAACCACATGGGATCTGCTTACATTTTCTCAGACAAACTTCAACGTGGCATAATGGCATGGCATCTTTCCAAATGACTAGCTATATCTCTCACATTTCATCTTGGTATTCTATGATTGAGGGTGTGCAAGAGTTTTAAGATTTGAGTTATGAGATTTAACTCACGTATTTTGTACTAGTTTTATTCTCATAATGAAAGAGCAATAATTTAGGATGGACGTAGGTAGAAAATTTGCCGAACCACGTTAAATCTCCTGTCAACTGTTCTTTTCATCCTTGTTTGGTATTCTGCTTTATTATAGTGTTGTCGGGTGTGTCTGTTTCTGAACCTCGGTTCGTTCGTGAGGTTAAAATCCCAACATATCCTTCATCTCCTCCTTGCCGCCCACCACCTTTCATCTCCACTGACCACCACAACTCCACAATTCTCTCCATTGTAACCTCTTGGCGGATCAGTCTCGGTCACAACAACCGTTGTTTCGGGACTCACTTCCTAAGGGTCGTTGACGTCGTCGTCTTCATCGTCGGACGAAGATAGAGTGGCGTGTGATTTGACGATGATGGCGGCTTTAAGGAAGGCTAGGAGAGAGAAGGGAGAGGACGGAGAAGACCTGGTTTGATCGGAGGAGGAGAACTCCAATGTCCCGTTTCTGCATCTTATCTCAGATGTGTTGAGTTGAAAAAAAAGGTGTTGTCGCAGGATTCGGCAGTCGCAGGATTCACCTGGTGCGGTTGTCTCACACAAGGTTTTCTCTAATAAATTGTTAACTTTAAGGTAGGGTTAGGGTGAACTTGGTCGGGTTGCGATCGCTATAAGTGCTATTAACTCATGCATCAATTTTTATATGGATCATTATGAGGTTGGCTAAATAACGATAAGGTAGACATGTGGTTCACTATTATGCTAATATTGTCTCAACGTAACCATCTATTATTATCGAATTCTAACTTAAAATGGGTTTTCACAGTTAGAAATGAGCTAAGAACAATTACGAGTGATATAAGCTTTATTATTTTATTTATGTTATTTTTTTCTTTATAAATAAACCATTTCTTTTCCTTTCGAGTATACAGTAACTTCCTAATTTCTTGTGTTGATGTGGGGAATATTTAGCTAGGGCCTTGAAGTTGTGAGGCAATTAGGTCCCGTTTAGTTGATGGGAAAACATGGTATGAAATTAAAATTAGTTTCATTTCAATTAGATTATAGTGTTTGGTTATGTCATTGGTCTGAAATGAAAAATAAATTAAATGAGTTGACCGAAGTCTAATTCCATTATATAGGTGGAATTGAAATACCATCTAAGAGGGTGATATTTCATTTCTTTCACTAGATGAAGTTGGAAGTTTCTTTATATTGTCATGTAAATTCTAGTCAATTAAAGATTCTTTATTTAAATGTATTATTTTAAATTTGCATATTTAATTTGATTGTGTATTAATGAAAATTTATTAATAAATTAATTGTTTTAAACCATTTTCTAATTTGAAGTTTCAAATTATTCCAAACATTACAAATGAAAATACTAAATCAATTCAATTTCATGT
This sequence comes from Comarum palustre, assembly GCA_951800085.1. Taxonomy (NCBI): domain Eukaryota; kingdom Viridiplantae; phylum Streptophyta; class Magnoliopsida; order Rosales; family Rosaceae; genus Comarum; species Comarum palustre. Next base: position 6,983,294 of record OX637585.1, on the reverse strand, counting down.
TTGAAAAAAAAATGACTAAATTTATTTCCCACAATCATATTTCAAGTCAACAGGACCTTAAGAGCATATTCCACCGTAAGCTAAATCCTTAGCCAAATTTAACCTAAAAAACAAAAATATTCTATAAAATCTTGTTTTAGCTTGCCAAACTCTCCCACCATAAGCTAAATTCTTAGCTAAACCAATATCAATTTGGCTTAAAATTGACTCCACCACAAGCCAAATCTTAAGATAAAACCATTTTTTTCTTTTTGTCATATATTTCTTTTGAGTCAATAATTAATCATGAAACTTTTAATATAAATATACTCGATATTGGGCTCATATGGAAGATATCGTCGAGATCTTTACGATGGATATTAGTACAAAATTTTTAATTTAAATGATAGTGTACATTAGAAGGATAAATATAAAGTTAAATAAAATATAATTAATTTTAACCTATTAAATTATTAAACTAAATTTCACTTATCAAATAACTCAAACTAAATTTCTCTAAAGAAATATATAACTTATAGCGGGAGCGTAGACCAAATTTATAGCGAGAGATGGTCTAAGGAATCGAATAATTGGGTATATGTTGGCCTGGAAAGCCTTGAAGTTGTAAATGATGATGACGAAATTAAAAGAACCCAGCTGGCCTGACTCATCAGCAAAAAAAACATAAATTGCACCACCAATTCTTCTGCCGAAATTAGCTATTATTCATCATCACCTACCTTCCCAGAAAAAGGCCGTCGAATATTCATTGCTGACAGAAAAAATGAGCAAGACAGGTCTTTATTGTACATTGATGGATTCAATGGGAAAAGGAATAAAAAAAAACTATGAAAATGGGAACAGGCCTCCTCCGCCTTGGACGACGGTTGAAGAGAAGAGTCTCACCGCGGTGGGTTTTGGTTGCCGCTTTTTTTAACGGGCGGTAAAAAGATAAATTCGTAGATGAAAGAATCCTGCGGCCTAGGAAGAAGAGGGACGTGTCTGAGGCCCAGCAAAAAATACAGGTCTATTGTAAAAGACGAAAAACGAGACCAGGTCCCCCAGACGGGTTCGATCTGGTACTTGTGATTTTCTAAATCTTAGAAATTGATAAGCAAACGGGTTATGGTTACGATTATTATTTGTGGAGAAACTGCAGAGCCTATGAGATACTTGTCAATTATGCTAAATCTAATTTTAACATTTTTAACAAAGAAATCCAAACAAGACACGTTTCGTGCTTCTTCTCAAATCCAACATCAAATTCCCCCCACAATATCAAATGGGTTTGGTTTTTGCTTGTATGAAATTAATTATAAAAAATGCTGTGTTTTTGCATTTCTAACTACTTGATTCTATGCTCCTCCCCCACCATAAGCTCCGCTGGATCCACCTGACATGGCCCCATAATAAGATTCAAATTCCCAGCCGTACGATTAACCCGCTGACGACCGCTCCGAACCGGCATCGAACGATTGAGAATTCTTGCTGCCTCTCATCCTCAAGAACCCGTAGAGCTTCCTAAAGTCCCTAACCGTATTCACACCTTCCCCACAGAACACCATTCCGGGTTCACCCGACTCTTCCGCGGACTTTCTCGACCCGGTTTCAAACCCCCTCGGCGGCCGTCCGATCTTCCCCGCTCCCCTCCCATCGCCGTCGGTCTGCAACGCCGTGATGACCGACTTGATCGCGCGGCTCGGCGAGGTCCGGTTCGCGATCATGAGCTCGCCGATCTCGGCCGGGCTCAAACTCGACCCGGATAGGAATATCTCCTCCACCTGAGGAAACAGCTTGTGCTCCTTCACCCCCAAATAGCTCGTCGCTAGGTTTTTAAACGCCGTGAAGTCACATAACGGGAAATGAATATGAACATCGATCCGACCCGGCCGGAGGAAATTCGGGTCGATATTATCCTTCGAGTTCATCGTGAACACCATCACTCTCTCCTCGGCGCAGCACGAGTTTAGCAACCCATCCATGAAGTTCGACACGCCGGAGAAGCTCACCGCCGTCGATTTCTCGGCGAAGAACCGGTCAAGGTCTTCGATTAGGATCACCGACTTGGTCGTGGTCTGGAGGAGAAGCATCTTCAGCTCGGAGTCGTCTTTGACGCGGGACACATCGAGATCGTAGACGTCGTAGCTAAGGAAATTGGCCATGGCGGCGACGAAGCTGGACTTTCCGGTGCCGGAGGGGCCGTACAAGAGGAAGCTTCTCTTCCAGACACGGCCGAGCCGATTGTAGTATTGTTTGGCTTTCAGAAACGACTCCAAATCGGCTTTGATCTTCGATTTCAGATCGGCCTCCATGGAAATCGTCTCCAGCGTCGACGGGTGCGTGAACGGCACGGGCCTCCACCGCGCGTGGGCGGAATCCTCAACGTTCATGTACAGCCGCAAATCCCGCTTCCGCTGCTCGAGTTCGTCAGCGACGGAGTGGATGTGCTGCAAATACGGCCGCAGAATCCTCCGCTTATCCGCCTTCCGAATTCTCAGCACCAAATTGCGGCAGTCGTTACCGGTTTGGCTCCGCCACATCACCTTGGCGCCCAAGAAGTCGTCTTCTATGGTCTGATTCGGGTCCAGCTGGAGGACGATTTCGTTGGGCTTTTTTCCGGTGACGAGGTTGGTGAAATCCGAGTCTTCCATCGAAGTCAATGAGTTGAGATAGTCGGTGACCTTGCCGTAGAGGTGATTCTCCTGCGTACTCTCGTTGAATTCCGGCACCTTGAACGACTGGTAGACATGGAAGCAGTCCTCCACCGCCCGCCACCATTTCTTCACAATGAACACCAAACCAGTCTTGTACAGAAGAACCCGAATCGCCACGAATACACACACTGCGATAGCTACCAGAAAAATTGGGTTGAAAAGAATCATTTCAGAGAAGAAGAAGAGGAGGAGGGGAATATCAAACTGGGGAATTCTGAAGATCAACCATTGGGGGTTGGGAACTTGGAGGAGGAAGAGGTTGAATCGGAAAGAGAGACAAGGTTGGAGTGGGGAAATAGAGAGGTTTATAAGCAAGGTGATTAAAAGGGGAGGACTACAAAATGAGGACCTAAAGTAAAGGATAAACTAAAGGCTGTGTTTTATAAATTTTTTTATCCTTTTTTTCTGATTTTTTATTTAATTTTGGTGTATATTTTCTGTGTCATTTCTGCTGCAATACAGGCCAGCAGTGATTAGTTTCACTTTCTATGGGGCCTTTCTTGATTAGCTTTAATTGTAGACTTTATATTTTTATTTAAAATAAGCAAATAATATGTGGGTGTGGCTCTTTCTAGCGTGGCAGTGCCAGTAAGGAAAATAATCTGATTTACCGGTTTCTTTTTTCATTGTTCTCCTTTTATTCTCAACCCACAAATTATTCAGTTATCCCACTAAAGGGTAATATTAGATATTGGGGATCTTGTGATCCTATACAAAAGAGAATTTATTTATATGGTATATATGGTAATCAATGAATTCTGGTTTGGAAACTTGGACGGGTATTCGCTCATCTTATATTCTTGCTCATCTCTTGCTAATATGCTTCCCCGAGCCGACCGTATATTTGCCAAATTAATGCATTTTCACGCTCTAGTTGACACAATTAAAGGTCACATATCACAAGATGATGGAGTAGCATACCCTGTGAAATAGAAGATTTACTTAAATATTTTGGATGATTAACCGTTGCTCAATGACTCGGACAGTTTTGCCTCTAGGTCCGGTGTGGTTGGTGAAAAAACATGATACGGAATGAAAATCAGTTTCATTTTCATTATATTATGGTGTTTGGTTATGTCATCAGTCTGAAATGGGAAACAAATTCATTGAGTTGACCGGAGTTCAATTTCATTTATAGAGGTGGAATTGAAATACTGCCTAAGAGAGTGGTATTTTATTTCATTCACTAGATGGAGTTGAAAGTTTACTTATATTGTCATGTAAATTTTAGTCAAAATAATAATTCTTTATTTAAACGTATTATTTTAAATTTGCATATTTAATTTGATTAGGTATTTAATTGTTTTAAACCATTTTCTAATCTCAAGTTTCAAATTAATATCAATAGAAATACTGAATCAATTTCATTTCATCCTTAAAAAGAAATAGTTACAATTTATTTCACACCATCACATTCCAGTCAACCAAACGAGACCCTGAAGTATTAGTAAGAAGCATTGCCTCCCAATAGATAGTGGTGACTACAGATTTATCATCCATTGTTATCCAAATTAAAAAGAGTTCAATTACATATAAGTCTATTTTGAGACATTTTCTTTCATACAAGTCTACCCAAATATTTTTACTCACATAAGTCCACTCAAGTCTAAATAGAGTTTTATATTAGTTATTGAAGTTCAACAAAATTATAGACTGTCATCCATCTAAAAAACTTGATTCTCTCTTATATTTACAAAACTGCCAGTAGTCTAAAAAGTCAACAACCGCAAGGAGTCTCTTGCCGACCTGTTGCGAGGTCTCCGGCCGACCTTTGGTGAACTTTCGGGTTGACATTTGGTGAAAATTCTGACGACCACAAAAGCTATTACCACCCAACAAAATATACTACTACCAACAAAGAAAACTATTAGAACTGATAACAAAATATACTACTTCTAGCAAAAGATACTACCATCGGCTAAAAAAGCTACTATCACAAGCGACAAAACCTACTATCACAAGCTACAAAAGTTACTACTACCGGTTGTAAATGCTACTATCACAAGCTATAAAAGCTACTATCACAAGTTACAAAAGCTACTACTGTAGTTACATAAATATACTAAAGAGTAATATAATTGTACAAAACTACTTTTGTCATTGTAAAAAGCTACTACTGTCGTTGTAACAAACTACTATTATAGTTACAGAAATCTATTACAACAGTAACATAAAGCTATTGTCAGAAGGCTCGTTGCAATTTGAATTCGTAATATTCACATAGAACATAGACATAGAAACTGATTGAAGCATTTGTTCCAAAAGTTACTACTGGCTGCACCAAAAGTTACTACCGCTTACACCAAAAACTACTACTGTTGGCATCAAAAGTTATTACTGCTGGCAACAAAAGCTATTACTTCCATCAACTAAAAATACTACCGCAAAAGAAACTACCACTAAAACCAAAAATTACTACCGCCAGCAAAATAAGTTACTACTTCTAGAAACAAAAACTATTGTCACCAACGAAAACTACTGTCATATTTTTAAAATTATACTATCAAATACAATTATACTAAAATAGTGTCAAAAATATAATATCAGAGTGTAGACATTATACTAACAAAGTGTGAAAACCATACTATCATAGTTTTCAAATTATACAATCACATATAATCATGCTCAATCAACCATAAGCACTATCGCTGTGATGCATCTACTCCATTACAGAAGGAACATCCAAGCCCTAATTCCAAATTGAAGCCTCAATTCCCTTCACAAACCCTAAAACAAACAAAGAATGAAAAACCTTCAATTCCAAAGTAGTGTCATTGACGACGGTAACAGGTTCGATTTCTATTGATGAATCGACGTTGAAGCTAAGTCTCGGACTCAATTATGCTTGCTCAATCTCGTCAGCTAAATCTTCGTCTTCAACCTTTGCACCTCACATGGCAGAACAATAGAAGCATGAAGTCTTCATAGTTGAATGATAAGGTGATGGTTTTGTCGTTCAGATTTGAAGATTTGACCCCATCTATTATGACTCGTCTCTGTTCGAGTAGATTCTGATTGAAAATGTTGCCGAAAATTGAATCAGGGAGAGAAATCGGTGAAGATCTGACCTTCGATCTAAGATCCCTGACAAGCGCCACACGTTACTCGACTGTTCGAGGTCACTATTGACGTTGCTTATGTCTTGGGGATGGAGACGACGAGGCTTAGGATTCCGGTGAGATCTGGATGGTGTTAGAGAGAGACTTTGCTTTTAAATGGAAAGAAATAGATTTGTAGGAAAACAGATATTTGAGGTTCATCAGAAAAGTAAAATGACAGATTCAGGCTCAGAAGTGGACTTATATGGGTACAAAAATATAAGGTGGACTTGTGTGGGAGAAAATGTTCACAAATGGAATTTTATGAAATTTTCTAATTAAAAAAAAGTTACAGTATGTTTTTTTTGAAATATAACCATAGATTTTTTATTGACAGACAAAAGCCAGAATGACATCGTACAAAAGCCCTGTAAAAGAAGACAATCAAACACCATTACATTGAAACCTTATATGCATGTCAACATGAGCCTTGCAGACAAGGCCCAAACAAATCATATAATCTATGAGAAAACAAAGTTATAAGACATTATTCTAAGAACAAAATAAAGAAAAAACACGCGATCTGGACCGTCTACTCCTAGCCAAAGTGAACCCTTAAGAAAACCCTAGCAAAGAGGGGCTGACATTCCTGCACGATCAACAATAAAAAAAGGCTAGACCCAACAAGTGGGCCTAATCCCCTCACCGGCCCACTAGATCTCAGAGTCCTCGTCGAAGCCTTGCATCTCCAGACACCGGCACGTCGTGGATCACCAACAAACCCGCCATGGAGAGGCAGACCACCCATGTTTATGCATCACTAGGACAAAGACAAAGTAACCAAACCCAAAAAATGGATGGCCACCACTGCCTACATCCTTCCCATCTCAAAACACCATCGCGCCACCTCACCTCACCATAGCCAAGCCTCAAAACCGGTTCCTCATAATCGACGCCAGATTCACCGTCGAGGCAGCCTGTTCACAAGATTCGCCGTCGAGGCAGCACTGTTCGCCGTCGAGGCAGAACTTCCAGATCCTCCCCGTTGGTCCTCCCCCAAGAAGGCCTCTCTATCAACACCACCTACCAGATGGAAACACCACCCGGCTCCTTCGATGCCCGTCCGACAGCAGGACCAACCACACCAAACGAGGTTGAAAGCCAAATGCAGGCAGGTGGATGCGCCGCCGGAAGAGCCAGACACGGGAAAAAACCTAAACTTTCACTCATGTTTTTGCGGAGGAGAAAAAATCTCCTTACTGATCCCGATTCATTAGTTACAGTATGTTTGAAGGGATAGATGTGTTTTAATAATTAAGAAAAATGTAGGGTGTTGTCACCGCTCTCATATACAATCAAAAAAAAAAGTTATTTGTGAACATGTGTGTTAGAGCATCTCCAATAATGTTAACTATCTGCCTAGCTAAAAATAGGTAAAAATAATATTTAACTATCTAATTTAGAATTATATTCTAGCAATGATAGCTATTGTTTAGTTAAGTTAATTTTTAAAATATGAGATGGTTTAGCTAGTGCTAATTTGTCTCTCCTTCCTAGCTAAAAAGAGCTAGAGTATTTAGCTAAAATAAAATTTAGCTTTTTAAATAGGCAATATGTTGTAGATAAAATTTAAATTAAATCTTAAATTTCTAATTTTTTTTGAAATAGATAGTCTGTTATAGATGTCCTTATTGTTATTTTAGAGTTGTATAGTTCGAATCTCTCTGTCTCTGTATGTGTATAATGAATATAACATTAGCCAAAAGTCAATTTATAATTTTTCTTTAGGGGATCTCACTCTCCATTTGGCACCCTACATTGAATCTGAAATATCTAGAACAAACTTGCTAATCCCAAGTGCAGGAGTCGCGTAGTAGTATAGACTCGAAGTACGAGTGTCATTTCCACCGAGAGCAAAGTAAAGTACATAAAATTATAAGTACTGAAATAGATAACAAATGAATGAGTTTAATTTCAGAGATAGTTTAATTATGAGAAACACTAAGGTTCGGGGTTCCACCTTAGATCACTTATGTAATTATATTAATTCGACTCCTTTCATTGAAACTTAGTCAAAAAATATGACTATAACGATAAATTCAATCAAAGTTGTTCATATTCATACACCAAATAATTTCATAGGAATTCCTCAAGCATAACCTGTACCTATGACAACAACCTATAAGGATACAATTCCACCGAAATTATCAATCACCTGCTAAATACTTAATATCGAAAGCATGAATATTTTAACTAAACAATAGGGAAAGCATGATTGAATCTATGAATTAGATTATCAAATACTCATCAATCATACTAAAAAGTAAAAACAGAAATTAAAATTAATCAACCAAAAACTGAATTTACATTAAAGTTTATTGTCGAATCGAACTAATAAAAATTACATAAGCAATTCAAGGTTTCTCCCCTAGCCTTAGCTAGGAGATTAGTTCTCCATAACAGAAATTAAAAAGCAATAAAAATTGGTTTGCAAAGAGTACAAATGATATCGATAGGAAGAGAGGGCCAAGGGGAAGAAAGGGCAGAAGAAGAGAGGTTGAGTCGGGCTCCTCCCAGAAACTGTCGCCACATGCTTGAAGTCTTTTATACCTAGCAGCAAACCCTTCGATGCTAATCCGAAGAAATCTCCCTGGATTCCCGTAAGCCAATCTTTCCAATTTTATGAAGATCCATCTTGATTGCACTTTCCTTTCCAGTGTCTTCAAGAAATTCAAGTAGGCTGGGCTCTTCATAACTTCTTTTCTGGCGTCCTTCACTCCTTCTAATCACAGAGCTGCTGCCTTGCTGAAATTTAGGAAAGTCTGAACTGTTTCTCTGTGAATGAATGAGGTGGTGTGCGAGTCCACTTGAAGATAAAGGTTCTGGAAGGCTGAGAACTGAGAAGATATAACACAGGTTGCTCATGTGAGAGGCACCCATTCATTCATTCCAATTATCATATAATTGCTAATTGAGTCTAAAAGCCAACATATCAACAAGTCTATGTTCAGCTGCTCTTATGGGCTTCGAATTACTCAAATCAACGTCATGCCTATCATATCAAAAATATGAGATAATTAGATTAATATAGGCTAACCTAACACTAAATAACAATGCAAATATAAAGATATTGTTGCACTTTCGACTACGCATCAAAACCCAACATGAATATAAATTTTACGCTAGCTTATACAAGAAAAAGACAATCATCAACGCCTGAAGCATGGATATCCGAAAACAAACTTTGTCTTGGACTTTTTGGTCAATCTTAATCATCCTCCGAAGTTACAAAAAAAGAACAAAAAAATATTGGTGTTTTCCTCTCTCTTAAACGTAAACCGTCTTTTTGTTCTAAAATTTTACTAGTCATAATTAATTATTTGATGTTGTTTTTGTAATTTGCATTTCTATAACGAGATAAAAGAACAAAACCACCATTTCTCTGAGTTTTCGTTGCTCTAGTCATAAGAAAAAATCCAACCAACGCCATCATCTATCTAATTAGGGTTTATGTCACCACCCAACTCCCCAAAGTTGAAGCGATCGAGTCTGTGACTTACCAATAACCAAACAGAAAACTGTATATTTTATAACATCCTTTCACCAGTCTTGCTTCCTTCCCAGTTGGCCCTGCACGAGTTAAACTATTCCGATAACCTTGAAACTCTTACGTCTACGTACGTAGTCGAGTTTTCATATATTCAATTCAAAATCTTAAACAAATCCATCCAGATCATCAGCTCTTTTGTAATCTGCACACTCTTCATATGTTTTTGTTTTTATAAATTTCATGAATATATGTTCTCGATCAAATTAATTATACAAGGCGTGAGCACTCGAAACTGTACAATCATATGCCCCCACCGACCAATGATGTAATATGTATTATATCAGTGATTTATTTTTAATAATTGAAGTTGGTTTTAAACACTATCAAAGCTGTAACGAAAGAAATAAACTGAGAAAGATAATTACGAAGAATAATCGTTGTTATTTTATTTATAGAATAACCCTCTATATATAGAGGATACAATGCATGAGGAAAGTACATGTATTCTCTATTACAATATGATATCAAATCTTATTCTGATTATACTTTGACTAAGACACTAAAAAATCTATTTTTCTTGTGTCGTGTCATAGTAATATAATACATTAAGATACATTTCATGTTACCTCATTAAAAACTTTGTCAAGTAACAATAAAATCTCATGAGCAAAAAATAACCTTGGTCGAAGGAACAAAAAGAGTACAACACATCAATCACATTTGAAAGTAACATGTGTGTGCTAGACTTCCTCTGATATCTGCACCTCCCCTGATTTTTACAATCATGGGAGCTTTAAACAAATGAAGCATATCAATGCTTTAAACATGTTTTCAAAGTGACCTTATGCAGTGATCTAGTAAACAGATATATCATATTATCCTCATATCTAACTGGTTTCACTTTGATCATGAGGTGAACTCGTTATAGCCGATTACATAGAAGATACATACTAGGTGTTTCTCAATACATAACTCATTTGGAAACAACATTTCTATGAGTTAGAGAGATATCCAATATCAGCAAATCCAACCAAAACATCACAAATATTTAGTGTAACGAGTAGAAGGTTGTCAAAGAACTCAAAATAAGAGTTTGCGTTGAAAATCAGATTCACGCATGGCATGACCTTCGTATACTGATAAATTCATAACTTCCTGCTAAAAATAGGTATGGACGAACCGTAACAAGTTCTGGAAAATAGACATCTGTACCTTTCCAATGATATATTACTCATAATCAGATTCATCCTGAACTGATCACAAAACCATGTCGAAGTTAACTGATCAGAAAAAGACAGATTTTTTTGTTTTTCCTTCAGTGCGTTTTCTTCACGCATGGCTTGCGACAATGGCTATGTGATTCAATACAATATGCCATATATTTTCTTATCTTTGTAGAGATAGAATAAGCCCAAAAGTATCATAACTTTCCAAAGATAAATCTTATATCAATTCAATGACAATGTGTGGGCGTATAGCTAAATGTAGCTAACAAGTTCACAATATGGATGTGATGTCCATTCTTGTATATTTAGTTGGATATAATGATGCGCATATTGTAAATTGATTGGGCATTTAGCCTCTTAAACGTTTTTATCATTATTCCTTAAACGAAACGTATCACTTTAAGGGTCCAAACTACGAACGATCATGAGAATAGTCGTAGGTCTCTCTTTATCATCATTAAAGTGACTTAATATCATATAACAAAACCGATTGATGGACAATACCATCATTATGGTGCTCGAAACTTGGTTTGATGCAAAACCATGTTTTCCTAAGATCTTTTATCTCAAAATATTTAGCGGTATCTCTTAGTTTATCAAGAGTACATAAAAATTCATATCATCAACATAACCCACAATAGTAAAAATCATGAACTTGTCTGTTTTAATAAACACGCATGGGCATCATTCATCATATCCCTTTCTAATCAAGTTGTCACTTAATGAACGTTTCAATCTTATTGTAAATGTGCTCCATGGTCTAGAGCCACTTGAATAAGGTAAATGAAGTCAATCTTAAATCTTCATGTATATCTCTTAATTTAGATCCCCATAGAGATATCTTGTGACCACATTCATAAGTTGCATGTCAAGTTTTTTAGAAACTACCAAACTAACAAGGTAGTGAAGTACAATGACATCCATTACGAGATAATTATATTCTCGTAGTTGATCCCAGGACAATATGACAAGGCTTGCGTCATAAGACGAGTATGTAAGCATGTTTTATAACAAAGATATATTAAATTGATAGGCTTTACACTTGGTGGTGTCGACATCATCAATCCAAATACCTTTCTTTTCAATTTAGCCTGATTCACTTCTTTTATTTTAGGCCAATATATACTACATGCCAATTTGCAACGAAGTAAGGTTTGGTATCTCAATATTTCACGACCTCATTTACACTAGTGTAATATATAGTTTGTAGATATCTTTATATTTCAAGAATTGGTTTTGACATTGAGGCGTCCCCCAATGATAACCATAATTCATAAATATTCTCATGAGACAGAATTGAGTATCAAAGATCAATGGATCATGATGTGCCAAATTTGCTATCTCACTTAGGCAAGTATTCATCGAACCTATAAGGCCTCCCGTTTTTTCTTGGGGAGCCATGACATGTGACAACATTATGTCACGTTATGGAGTCACTATGCTATCATCCATGGTGGCAGCATCAACACCAAATTCATCAAGTGATGTCATGTCCTCTTAATAAGACATCATTCCTTACAAACATATTTGCAGCATGTATATATATGATCTCGTCATTTTAATAAATATCAGATAATGTATCAGGCATCGGATATATTACGTTATAGACATCAATTATTTCACGCACTTCAATATTGTGCGGTTTGGGGATCATGATGAGACAAGTGGAAACAATCTATGAAAATTTCATGTCGTTACTATTGAATATTATATGATCTTATCTCTCCTAACAACGGAAAGATTATCTCATAAGTGACATTCCGTAAATAGCGTTAATGAGATCGCATGCCAATGTTTCAATAAAACGGACTATGGTTGGAGATTTATACCCAACATTAATACTTATTTATATCTAAGAACTCATCATAGTGCATTGTGGCCGCACAATTTTGGTACATAAATACGTAAGTCACTAGCTTCAACACATAGAAATATTAAGTTGTGATGGTTCATAGATGAATTAGTATAGTTGCATGTGATATTGCATAACCCCAAGCGGAAATATTGGTGTGCATTACCAAAATTCAAGCTACCATTGTAGTCATTTAATATTGATTTCCCGCGAGACCTTTAGGATGTGCACGTAGAAACATGTATATTAATCATCGAAAATTGTCGATGTAAACTCTCTAGCATTATCAAGTCGAGCTGACTGATTAGGATGATATGGACAGTGTGCCCAATATAAATCTGAGCTAAAAGTTATTTTATAAGCAGCATATATAACAAGCAGACGATAGTGCGGCACATGACCATTCTGTATACACATCAACCAACACAATAAAATATCAAGAGTGTCCGCAAATTGGTTGAATTTGTCTATAAAATCCATTTGGATTCAATGTAATTAAAATATAATGAAAATGCATGTGTCATTTGCATAGGATAGTCTCAATACTAATTTCTCAAATAAATAGGTTTTACAAACGAGAGATTGACTTTTATTAGTAACCAACAAAGATTTGGTTTAGCCATAAAGTTATAGTCATATTTAACTTGAGAAGTATAATAGGGAACAATTGCACCAACATGTGCATAGCAAAAGATATCCCAAAATCGCTCTTTCTTCCATTTCAGCACGATATCTTCTTCTTTGGCAATAGCAGTAGCAGTTGACATTTCTTTGATCGACAATAACAACTTAGTCAACTAATTGACTGTTTTAATTTTAATGAAGAGTAAAATTGTAAATTAATCTGTAGTTGACATGTCAACAACATAACAACTTGTCTTTAATTGTAAAATTTTATTCAAATATGTTTAGAAAAATATCTAATAGACTTAGGCTGGGTTTGGTGCAGCTGGGCTTATAAGATATAAGCTGACTTTTAGCTTATAAGCAGAAGGTGAGTGTTTGCAGCTTCTTTTTTTTCTCTCAAAACACTTTATACTTTTTTAAGAAGTAACTTATTTTTGGACTTACCAAACACCAAAATCTTTAATGTTTAAAAGCAAAGGAGCTTATAAGCTCTCCCAAACCCAGCCTTACTTATAAATTAAAAGTTAGTTGGTAACTAAAATATAATTTACTGTTTTTTTAAATATCAAAACATATTATACACGTGTTAATAACGTGTATATATTAGGTAGGTATATGTATGTGATTTTGCCTGGAATTTTTCTGGCCCCAAACTCGATCAACTAAGCTGGAAAGAGCAATCAAAAGTTGATGAAATCAAACTTGCAGATCGTTTCTTTTCTATTGGGTGTACTCAGGAGGTAGAGATAACACGGTGTTGAAATTTTCACGAGGAAAAAAGTTGATCAATTTGGCAATAACATATTAACTACTGGACTAATTTGCTCACTATGTTTGACTAGCTAGGTTAAGCTTTTAATTTAGCAAATTAACGTAGATATATGGTACTCAAACCAATAACACTATTAAGGATTTGACTCGTACCCTGCTGCTTATGAAACTTTATTTTAGTTTGAAGTTATCGATCACTATAGGTATCTCAAAGAAATATGACCGAATAACTATCATCGAGAATTGGAATGAAAATAAATCACACCTCTAAATGAAGCCCAAAAGAGAAGCTGATTGAGTTTCTCCTTAATGAACGGATTTAATAGATTTATTATTCAAAGTAAGTAAACGTGTAAGTGACATGTTTAGTGATTCAAATACTATACGATAAATTATTTCCACAGTTTTTTTGCAAATTTATATGATATGCGGAAACAAATAAAATGAATGCTTCCAATAAATGGAAAAGAAAGAAAATGCAAAAAAACACAAAGTCCCCATGAGACCTACACTAAAAATACTAAAATAGTATGACACCATAATTGATCTTTTGGAATATTGAAATATAAACAATTCTTAACAACAATGGAAAACCAACTATGCAGTCTAATTTATTTTTTTCTCCTTAAAATAAAAAACAAGGAAAACCAAGTGAAAACTCTTTTGATTAAGATATTCCATGCCAGCCTTGAGCTTTGAGATATAATCATTTGCTTTTAGGGAAAGCTTGACTAATTTAAGTGTTTGGTTTTGGTCCTTAAGTTTCAATTCCATATTCCATGCCAGACTTGAGCCTTGAGATATATCTACATCGATTGAGACTTGTTCTTCATGCTTACGGCATTCCAGTTTTTAGAAAGATATGAACCATATGTAATGTCAACTAATTCGTGTTTCAAATTTACTTTAACACACTTACGTTTTTCCTCTCTTCTTTTTCTAGACAACTTCTGCTTTGGGATGTTGTTTCTTCTGGACCAGTTTTTTGTTTCAATTTTTCTTTTGGGTGATCATGACTTTTTTTTTTGTTTCGTGAATTGTTGGTGCTTATAAAGACAAGAACGATTTTGTGTTGGAGACGCGTAGTTCAACCAAATAATATAGCAACTTCCATGGGCAACTAACCTAACTAGAATTTAGTTTTCGAATGAGATAAGAGTGTAGAGTTCGCTCAAATCCTATATATATGATCTAGAGTTTTCAAAATGTAATATGTTTGTTCTCACACGTTATGCATATTGCTATTTCAACACGTATGGTACTTAGCCAAATTCTTAATCATGAAATTCTTTCCCTTTTTGCCTGTATTGTCCTCTTGTATCTTGGAGGAGATGTGATTCAATATGACAAATAGACGGGTTAGTAGGCGGACTTTAACGGTTAGCGGGTTCAACCAGTTATTACCTGTTAAGCTAATGAGTTATAGCGGGTTAAACCCGTTGGGTTCGTGGGTTACTCGTTGGGACCCGTTAAGAATTTTTTTCATCCTTTATTCTATATATATTTTTAATCAAATACAAAAAAATTCTTTTAGCGGTTAGAAGTTCTAACAATTTTGATAAAATAAAGTTAAAAAAAGAAAAAGAAGAAGAAGATTGATTAGTAAGGTTTTCTCCTTTTTATTATTATTTTTATTCCTTAACGGGTTAAATGGGTTCCGACGGACAACCCTTTTCCGTCCGCTAACTAGCGGGTTGTAACGGGTTGACCTATTAACCCGTTATATAATCGGACGGTTAGCAGACGAGTTTTTAACGGACAGTTAGCGAGCGATTAACGGGTAGCGGGTTGAATTACCAGGTTGAGATGAGATGATGCAACACTGTATTTTATTCTTTCACGTAGTAGCATTTGAAAAAAAAATGCATGACCAAAATGAAGATCATAGTTGATCATCATCATCATCGTCATCATCGTAGTTTGAGTTACCAACTGCTCACATCCAGTGATGGATCCAGAATTTTGTATATATAACGGCAAAATGTTCATCATATGAACCTAAAAAAGGCTGAAAACAGAGACGTAAACATTAAAACTTAAGAAAAATTAGATATACTCAATGTATATTTACATCGCAATGAAAAGTGCGATGAGAATATTAGGTTTCAGTAGAATCATGCATGGTGATACATCGCAAATTTACAATTCAATTAGTAAAAATTTACATAAATTTCAAAATACATGTTTAGATAAAGTCATAAAAGAGACGTCCCTAAATGAGTTGAAATATGCATTTGCCAACGACAAACTTCCCATTGTCGTCATTGATCAATTCCACCTGCTTGACATATCCGAGGAGGAAGATCGAGATGCTCAATAGCCCTATTCGATCGCAATGTCATGATTCGTGGAGTCAAATTACGAATGGAGACATAGTCAGCAATGTTAGACTCTAGCTGCTACGTAATCGTGGATTTTTCAAACTATAACTTTCACAAACTTGTTTTAGAAGGCCGTTTTAGAAAACAAATACCAGCTAGCAAATTAAGAACATAGTTAGTTAATGACACACTCATTGAGAAAGCAAATCATTAGCTATGATTTGGCAAATTCTTTTTTGTATGCAATATTAGTTCTTACAAAATAGGCGTATCATCTACCGATTTGATTTTAGGTACCAAAAATAATTGTAAGAAGCAATCTCAGTCTTAAATCCAAAAGTAAAGGTTCCCACTATGAAACTCGCCGTCCTTTCACCTAATAATATCTATATCTACCGATTTGATTTTAGGTATAAAAAGAGGAACAAGAATGAAAACAAATCAGTTCTTTTCACTTGAGCTAAGCTAGCTAGGTTGCTATTCAGTTACGACTAACTAGCTAGCAACAAGTATATACAGTTTCCGTGTATACTGATGACAATAATACCAACTGGTATTCGACCTTAACAGAGGAGATATACATATATAAACAGGTAACGAGTATCTCAGTATTTAGATTCTTAAATCGGGTACGAGATGAGTATGATATTTTGATATTCGTCTCAATCCTCATTTATTTAGTATGGATAGATTTAGGGCTGGCATAGTATGGTAATTTACAACGATTACCGCAAAACCAACCGAGCCAATAATGTTGGTAACCGACATAGTCGGTAACCGACTTCTACGGTACGGTTACCGTACCAACTTAATTCTGGCGGTACGGTATGGTAATAGATTTTAATTACCGTGGTAATTACCGTACCGACCGTAATTTATATATATATAATTAAAATTATATTAAGTCCTTTAATCCTAGCCGTTGATTAAAGAACTTTTAATTCTAGCCGTTGATGAATTGAAGGGAAACTTATTTTCATTTACTAGTGCAGCGTTGATGAATATTGAACAATTTGAAGTTTTGAACTGTGTTTGTGACTTTGTGGTTGTATGATTCATTTGTATGAACCTTGTTAAGTTGGTTTATAACTCTTTGTTGATTATTTCATATTACATTTTGAAATTATGCACCAGTTCATAGCAGGAGAACTCCAAAAAATTTGGGTCAAGTCTTATTTTTCATGAAAAAAATTGGCCCAATTTAATGTTGGTACAAGGTCCAACCGTACCGTACCAACATGTACCGTACCGTCCCGTACCACCATGTCGGTATACCAACTTTGATGGTTGGTAATGGTAATAGGATTTTGTTTACCGATTATAGTTGGTTGGTAATTGGTAATGGTAAAAAAAGTTGGTAACCGTACCATACCAGCCCTAGATAGATTGTTATTATATAATATATTATATATATTGTCTATTATATATAATTTATAAATAGATATTTATGTAAAAATTCTTTTGTAATATTTTGTTCTTTCTGATTCTCTTAATGAATATTTATAGAAACTTCTTTCTTAAGCGAGACTTATATTTGTTTTTATTTTAATTTTATATTTCATTTTTTTAAATAATAATTAATTTAATACATAATTGTTAACGGGGATCGAGGAATGTATGAGAACGTAATCCTCAATGAATATAGGGAATCCCCATTATCTAATTACGAGGATGAAGACGAGTATGAGGATGAAAAATGTTAAATGGTATGATCATGATATTTTGATCTCATGTCCCTACCTTATCCATTGACATCCCTATGTGTAGAATGAGGAACAGAATTTCAATTCTGATGGGTAGAAATGGCCTGTCATTTGAGCCTCAAAATATATATGTCGGGGCTCTTGAGTCATATCATAGATTCATATGAGCTTTGGCTATATATTCATAGGACAGTACAAATGTGTGGTTTGAGGACTCGAAAATGTCTATTGCTTCAAGTCATCTTCAAAATCATCTGTTTCTTTGGGCCGGAAATGACACCCCTTTGTTTTTCTTGTACAAAAATTGTGGCAATCCAAATTATACGTGGTCCAAACTCCTAAATACAAAATCTAGAATTTTCCATGGCAATACCAATTAAGCAAAAATTGCTAAAAATTATCAAAACCACAATAACCACTTATAAAAGAAGTTATATATGAACTCGAATACCTTTTGTAGTTGGACTTGTGTGTTTAGAATCTTGGTGTTATCACTGTTATGTTCTTTGAAACCTAACAAAGCTCTTGGGCAGTTGGGGTTTTTCTAGCCCTAACAAATCCATAGACCAGCTAATCCAATTGTTTGAGTGAACCCAAAAAGTAATCGTTCAATTATGGATATTAAAGAAAATTAATCAATTATCATGAGTGCGTTTAGGTTTGTGATGTCGGAGAAAAAAATATTCACTTCACCAAGGACAAAACCCCAATAGAACACATCGTTATTAGAATATGCCTGAAGATTTAAATGCATAACAATGAAGTCAAGATCGTTTCATAATTAACATAAACACAATACTGTAGAATCATAAAACCAACTGAATGAAGAGTTTCTTAACTTCTATAGATTATTACCATAAAGGCTAGCATCATTCGGAATTCCATTCACAGTCTGCATCCTTGACAGCAACACATCAACACAATCTGTAGTTTCACAAAACACAGAACCAAATAAAATCTTCTACGCTATGCTACTTTTTCCAACAGAATGGGGTTGCTTGATCTCAATGAAAAATGTGTAAGCTAGCATAGGACTTTCTACAGGTATATATAGAGGCCTAGAAAAAAACTCGTCCTCATCCCATAAGAAGTCTAAGTTTTACTTAAAGTTTATTAGATACAAGTCTTTAGGTTTATCTTAAAAACTTAATGTTGATCAGGTTAATCAACTTGATAAGTCTCCAACTTCTTATAAGAGACATACACCTCAATAGATGACAAGATAAAGTTTAAATATATGTTTCTACTAATTATATTCAAGTTATCAAAAAACTATTTATTTAGACAAAGATAATGTTGAGTCAAATATTGTTTTCCAACAATCTCCCACTTGGACCAAGTTATCATTGTATATAATATTTGAGTTGCAATAAATTATATTAGTTCTATAATGCACATTGAAACATAAGAACAACTCAAACTTATTTAGCTTGGTCAATATGCATAATTGATGCAGAACCTAAGATTGAATTTAATCATAAGACTAAATCAATTGAAGATCACTAACACTAAATACTGCACACCACATAAGCATAGTAAGATAAACAAGAGAGAAAAATAAAATTATGTCTACCTTGATTTCCTTTTGCTCAAGTCCACTATGATCCTGAGTAACTCAGAATCTCATCAGCAAGCTTGAAATTGGTGAACCTGTCACTTGCCATAATGAAACTGCATAATGGTTCACTCAACATTATATTTACATATATATATATATAATCATTCATAAGATGTATATTTTAAAAATATGACTTTTATTGATGAATCATGAAATACAATGAGATGTTCCTAATTCTGAAAAGAAATATGCTGAAGAGAACTAAAATCCTAAAAATGAAAAGGTAACTCCCACATAACTCAAGCATCTAAATCTGAGAGAATTCCCAAATTTTCAATATGTTTCTGAAAATATTCAACTGATAAATGTTTAGTAAATAGATCTGCAAGTTGGTTTTCTGTATCAACATTGAGTACTTCTATGTCACCAAATTCAACCCTTTGTCTCACACTATAGCACTTAAGGTCTAAATGCTTGGAATTATTTGATCTTTTGTTGTTCTTGGCAAAGAAAACAGCTGCTTCATTGTCATAGAACATCTTAAGTGCTCCCTGAACTAAAAATTTTAGAGTATCAATCTGTATCAAAAAATTCCTAATCCATAAGCCTTCACAGACTCCTTCATACATGGCTATGAACTTAGCTTGTATTGTGGAGGTAGTGATTAATTTTTGTTTCATAGTTCTCCATGCCACAACACCTCCTACAAGCATGAATGCATAACCACAATCAGTGTAACATAGTAACTCAAGTTTTTCAACTTTTCTGTAGATTAGCATGTGAGACTTAGTTCTTTGTAGATATCTTAAGACTTTCTTACCTGCAACCCAATGTTCATGATTAGGATTAGACTGATGTCTAGATAGAATGCCTACAACAAAAGCTAAGTCAGATCTAGTGCAGACCTGTGCATACATCAAGCTACCAATTAACCCAGCATAAGGCTTACTGTCCATAACTTTGTCACCTTCAATCTTCCCCTCCATTTTTAGTGATTTTAGAGAGCTTGTCACCTTTAGACATAGGAACTAGACTAGGATTACAGGTCGTCATATTGAAGCGTTTCAGAACCTTACAAATGTAAGCATTTTGAGATAAGCTTAAGGTTCCAAGTTTCATGTTCCTCTTAATTTCAATTCCTAAAACAAAATGAGCTTTATCTAGGTCTTTCAAATCAAAACTGCTAGATAGAAAAGCTTTTGTAGCATTTAGCAACTTCATATCAGTGCTAGCTAACAGGATATCATCAACATACAATATGAGAAAAATAAAATTTTTCCCAACTGTCTTTAAGTATACACACTCATCAACTATATTTTCTGTAAAACCAAAAGATGAAATAACCGAATCAAACTTCTTGTGCCACTGCCTAGAAGCTTGCTTAAGTCCATAAATTGATCTTTGAAGTTTGCATACATAGTTTTTCTTTCCATGTTCCAAAAAACCCTCAGGTTGCTTCATATAGATTTTTTCTTCTAATTCTCCATTAAGAAATGCAGTTTTAACGTCCATTTGATGAAGTCCCATATTAAAATAAGCTACTAGAGCCATGATAATTTTAAATGAATCTTTAGTGGACACAGGAGAAAAAGTTTCATTATAGTCTATTCTTTCTTTTTGTGTGAACCCCTTAGCTACAATCCTAGCTGTATGTCTTTCAACATTTCCAACTTCATCTCGTTTTGTTTTAAAAACTCATTTTCAACCTATAGCTTTATGTTGTGGAGCTGGTTTTACCAGTGTCTACACTTTATTTTGACTCATGGATAGTAATTCAGCTTCCATGACCAGCTGCCATTGTTGACAATTTTCAATTTCAACAGCTTATCTGTAGGTTTTTGGATCATTTTCTTCTGCAAGAAGCTCATCCGTTTCTTGCAAATAGACAATGTAGTCATTATGTTCATCATAAGTGGGGTTTCTTTGTCTTTTAGATCTTCTAATTTATGGTTCTGCAATTTCTGGTTTTTCTTGCTCTATGTTTTCAGTGTTTTCAACTACAACATGATCATTTTCTGCAGGTTCTGTTACAATTGGATTTTAATCTATGTTTTGAGTTTGCACATTTGCTGTAGTTGTGTTTTGATTATGCAGTAAGGGTAGATAAGTTTCTAATGTTTTATCACTTGAGATTTCCACAAAATCTGAAGAGAGATCTTCAAAAATTGATAGTCTAATTTAGGAATTTTGCTTGACCTGTTTGAAAAATCCTTGGTGAATGTTTAGCTGCATAAAACTATTAACCCTTTAATTTTTCACAATACCCTATAAAATTGCAACTCACTGTTTTGGACCCCAACTTTTCAATTACTACATTTGGTATTTTAGCTTCAGCCTCACAACCCCATACATGTAAGTGGTGCAAGCTTGGCTTTCTGCCACACCACGTCTCAAATGATGTTGTTTCTACAGCCTTACTGGGTGTTCTATTGAAAATGTAATTTGCAGTTCTTAAGGCTTCACCCCACAAGAATTTTGGCAGACCTGAGGTGCACATCATGCTCCTCACCATATTTAGGAATGTTCTATTTTTTCTTTCTACTACCCCGTTTTGTTGGGGATTATAAGGGTTAGTGTACTGGGCCTTAATGCCATGTTCTTGAAGGTATAAAGCAAAAGGTCTCTTTTGCTGGCATGCCTCAGTGTATCTTCCAAAGTATTCCCCTCCCCTATCAGATCTCACTGTTTTGATTTTTCTTTCAAGCTGTAACTCCACTTCAGATTTGTAAATTTTAAAGGCTTGAAGTGCTTGTGATTTTTCTGACATTAAATAGATATAGCAGTATCTTGAAAAATCATCTGTCAATGTTATGAAGTATGTGTTTCCACATATGGTTTTATATTTAAAGGGTCCGCATATATCAGTGTGTATAAGTTCTAAGAGATTTTGGCTTTTTACTGCAGTTTTGTTGTGTTTGTTAGCCAATTTTTCCTTACAACATTCCATACAATCATTTAGATCATTAAAGTTTAGTTCATGTAGAGTCTTATTCTTTATCAGTGTTTAGAGCCTATCCTTAAAAATATGCCCTAATCTTCTGTGCCATAAAAATGCAGACTTGTCATTATACATTGATCTTTTAACACCAACAGTAGTGTTAAGCTTAAGTGTGTTTTCATTATTTTCAATTAACATAATATCTTGTTTTGCAACAGAACAGTTTAATTGTAAATACTCATTAACAAAAACACCACATCCAAGAAAATATGTGTTGACATACGTGCTAAGCAGAGTACTTTGGCGACATACGAATCAACCATAACCATCCCACCAGCCTGCACTAACGGCATGAAAAACAAGCCAGTAACAAGGTCCACACTACGGTGCAACCCGCCAGCCAAACAGCCTAGCGACGCGCCCACACGCACGACGCGTAAATCATTACTTTACACTATGTTAGCATGCCTTTCCTGAGAAGAGTATTTACTCCCACAATGAAATGTGAGCTCAGTGACTCCTCGGGGCGACCTATTAATAGTGACAGCACAAATAACTAAGGTACGGTTACTATCCCATCACTATTACTCCACCAAACCTACTTACTGACTTAAGCACCGGAGAGTAATAGGCCGCCAGCCGCGGTCTTTACTCTTGATGCCTCTTCGCTGCTATTTTTAGGACAACGTTTTGGATAGCTCTCCTCTGGCCCGCTAAGGGATGGACTCGTCCAAACATTTGGCGTCGTCTGTGGGAACCCACACATAAGATAGAAAGAAATGGTGGTCGGAAGTGATCAACCCCCGAGCCTAGCCGCCAGAAGGCAGCGGAAGAGATCAAAAGAAACCTGGATTTTTCGGCGCGTCCCTTAGAAACTGGGGATGTCATTATGCCAGCACCAAATTTACCCTTTACTTCCCTAACCCAAGCCGGTGATGGCAACGATGTGTTAGCCACCCTACCAAGGAACTGCAGGATTCTAGAGCGCGCCAAGCTAGCCTGGAGAAAGAATTACTTCTGGCTCATGCAAAACTGGGATAAGGGGAAACCCTGGATGTTGACACGTCAGAATCCGCCAGTTCCGGGACAAGAGGAGTTCGCCACCAGGGGGGCCGACAGATCGAAAACATTGTTATTCAGTTGATCCCACCAGAATTAGGAGGCCGACAGGCCCCTCTTCCCAAGAAAATCAAGGAAAGTTCTCCGTCGCCATCCGCCAGTCATGGCCCGCTCAACAGTAGGGAAATCGCTGGGACTGATGGGATCCTTCGAAGATTGGCGGAGCTAGAACAACGGATAATGGAACAAGCCGCCCATAGGCAACCTCAATAGTTGTACAACGAGCGGCCAGGCCCGTTCACAGTGCATGTCTTAAGGGTAAGACGCCTTAATAATCTAAAAACTTTGAAGATAGCCCCCTATTTTGGAAGCTCGGATCCCTATGCTCATGTGAACAGTTTCTAAAAAGTTGCTAGCGGAAGGGAATACAACGACGCCCTTCTTTGCCAACTATTCAGTGAAACGCTGGAAGGGGAGGCCATGAGTTGGTTCTTTAAACAACCGCCAGATTCCATCGACAATTTTCAGAGCTATGCCTCGCATTCCTGACCCGCTTCATCTTACTAGCAGATGCTGGCCAAGGGACCGAAGGGCTGTTCAGGGTGAAACAATTGCACGGTGAGTCGCTCTGGTCATTCCTCACCAGGTGGCAATCCGCTGCCTCTAAGGTCCGTAATTTCAACAAAAGACTGCCCTGTCAGCGTTCAAGGAGGGTCTTCTGAAGGGCAGGTTTCTCGTGCGACTAAACAAAAATTTTTTTTCCGCCACATATGATGAGGTAATGGCGGAAGCCATCAGCATGGCCCAGGCTGAATACCTCACATATGGCGAGAAAGCCGAGCCAGCAACTGGAAGAACAACCCAACCATCAGTAATTCCCAGCAGAGAACCCGATACAAAGAACCAAAAAGGGATTGGCCCACAAGAAACAGCAGGACAAACGCCAGAAAGGAAACCATTGGCAGGAGAAGAATCGCCAACTAGGGCAAGGTCATGGGGGCAGGACCGGACACAGCAGAGAACAGCAGAGGTAAACAATGTTCTGATGGGAATGTATGAAGAGCTATTTGAGTGTTATAAGGATCGCATTCCACATCCTCCACCTGTGCAATTTCCTAAGCGCCAGGGAGATGGAAATAGATGGTGCAAACATCATGAAGATGCTAGCCACAACACCAACGACTGTAGGCATCTAAAGAGAGCCTTGGATCACCTGCATAAAGAAGGAAAGTTAGATGTGTATGGTTAGTAGCTAGACAAAGAGCCTATAACGGCTAACGCCGCGCTACGACGGATCAACACGATTGACGGCTGGGCACCACTCACAAACATGTCAAACAAAAGCAAGAAACGATATGCCAGGGCTAACGACCCTAGAAATGTCAATGCAGTCACTTATGACCGAGCATCCAAAATGTCTAAACAGGGGTATGCACCAATAACATTCCAGGAAGAAGAGGAACATAGGATGAGCGGGCCTTATGATGACCCATTTCTTTATGACATAGTGATAGCGGATACTTTCTGCCTCAGTTCAGTCTTAATTGATTGCGGGTCAGCTGTTAATATAATGTTTCGATCATGTCACGAAAAGCTAGAGCGTTCAGACCACAAGCTTATAACAGATCATGAACCGCTACTCAGTTTTTTCGGGCGAAATCGTGTAACCATTAGGGTCAGACATGATGACCATAGAGATAGGAACCGCTCCTCGAACTGCCAGGATCGATGCCCAATTTATCATTGTAGACTGTGTCAGCTCCTATAATGCTATCCTCGGCAGACCTGCCCTAAACTAGTTGAAGTGTATTATAGCTGGCTATATGCTCATAACGAAGTTTCCAACGCCTCATGGCACTGGTATTGTCAAACGCAGCCATACAGTGGCCAGAGAATGCTATATGACTTCAATCCAGCAAGCCAAGAAAAGAAGAGAAATCTTATCAGTAAATAACCGGCAGGAGTTAACAGAAAAAATAGACGATCTTAGGGAAGAAAGTGATAAATTTGTCCCAAAGATGCTAGTTAGCGACACTGTTGTATGAGCAGTTAGTATATCTGCTACCAATCCAGAGCGACAGGTATTTATCGGTGCACAATTGCATCATGTTTTGGCTGACGAATTAATCCAGTGTTTACATAGAGGTGTTCGCCTGGTCCCATGATGACAGCGTGCGTGATAGGAAAGATGACAAACTCTATGAAATAGAGTTGATTCTTACTCTTGTTGATTCTCACAGAAAATAATAGCCAAGAATAAGAGAACTATGCCTTGTTGATTCCTAAGGAATACCAAGTTGATAGAAGAGAAAGTTTCTCTGTTTTTTTTAATCTCCAAAAAAAACTACATACCAAAAGCTATACCATAGCTTTTAAACAGAAATCTAAATCAGTTACAGAAGCTTTAAAGCTTCCAGTAAACCACAACTGATTTAGAGGAAAATAAAAGACTCAGCTAATTAAGACAAAACATTAACTGCATTTAACATATCAGTTACGACCCTTGCTCTTTCGACCATCCAGACGAAAGAGATAGTTGTCTGCAATGCAGGCTGCATCACATGAGGACATGCCCAAGTATCACGCGATTTCATCGAACACTCGTTAGCCATCAAACCATCCGTTGTTCCCATCAAGCAGAGGCGCCGGGCCTTTGATGAGGAACAATACGCAGCAATGAATCAAGAGGTACAAAAGTTGTTGAAAGTTGGCTTCATCCGCCCAGTTCTTTACCCGGCCTGGGTCTTAAACGTGGTAATGGTACACAAACCTAATAGAAAATGGCGGATGTGTGTGGACTATAAAAATCTTAACAAGGCCTGCCCAAATGACAGCTTCCCGCTACCTAGAATCGACCAGCTGGTAGATGCGGCGGTCGGACATGAGATGTTCAATTTAATGGACGCCTTCATAGGATACATGCAATTGTTAATGAGCGAGTCTGACCAAGAGGCTACCACATTTGTCACCAATATAGGAACATACTGTTACGTAAGGATGAGGTTTAGGTTAAAGAACGTCGGATCTACCTACCAGCGGCTCATGACACTAATGTTTGAACCATACATTGGGAAGATCATTATAATCTACGTGGACGACATGTTGGTCAAAAGTCTCAGGGCAGGAGACCATGTTAACCATCTCAGAATCATTTTCAAAATCTTACATCAATATAACTTGAGGTTGAACCCAGAAAAATGCTTCTTTGGCGTTATAGAAAGTAAATTCTTGTGATATATCATCAGTGAGTAGGGAATCTCTGCTAACCCCACCATGATAAAGACCATTCTTGACATGAGAGCACCAGAAACAAAGGAAGAAGCTGAAGTCCTGCATGGACAGTTGGTGGTCTTATCCTGCTTCATTGCAGGCTTAACAGACAAATGCACCCCATTTTTTAGGGCCCTCCGCCCACCAACAGGCAAAAGAGTAGAGTGGTCAGCAGATCATGAGGTTGTCTTTCAAGGGCTCAAGGAGTACTTGGCGGCAGTACCTATGCTATCGATCCTAGAGCAAGGAGAGACACTATACTTGTACCTAGCGGTTTCATGAAGTGAGCCAATGGCTTTAACAACCACCTTCATGCCATTTGCCACGCAAACTGTATTCTCATGCCTCTGAGGTGCACTCCTCTTTAGCAAACCCTTCATTGAGTTGGTTATATGAATTGGTGAATCTGAATCCAACCAAAAAGTGTTTGCTTTTACATTTATGAAGTTCACTTCTAGAGCAAATGCAGTTTTATCAAACAAGGAAACAGAATAATAACCAAAAATATTACTGAAATCAATTAGAGAGTTGTAGCCCTTACCCTTTCTAACCATCCACTTCTTGAATCCATCACAATTCTTCTTGATGTGCCCAACTTTCTTACAGAAGAAGCACTTAACTTTCTGCAATTTTCCAGTAGCAGGGGCAGCAGCAACAAGAGTCTTTTT
This sequence comes from Comarum palustre, assembly GCA_951800085.1. Lineage (NCBI taxonomy): Eukaryota > Viridiplantae > Streptophyta > Magnoliopsida > Rosales > Rosaceae > Comarum > Comarum palustre. The sequence continues at coordinate 6,956,020 of OX637585.1, read as the reverse complement.
GCTATTTTTCTTGAAATTGGTATTCTTTGGCCTGAGAGTGATGTCTCTCTTGCCTTTGTACTTTCCCACAAGATTCATAGAGGTTGCTGGAGCCCTCTCCTTTTGCTCCTTTTGAATTATGTCCTGCTCATTCACACATATTGATATCAGTTCATCTATTTCCCATTTCTTCTTTTATGCATTATAATTGCTCTTCAAATTTCCATATTCAACAGGAAGAGATTCAAGAGCTATGTGCACCACTTGTGCATCATTGACTCCCATATACAGCTCCCTCAACTTATTGTTAATCTCCTCTAGTTGCATAAGGTGAGTCCTAATGTTGCCAATCCCATTAAATTTGAGCTCATACAGCTTCCTGGATAGCCTAGCTCCTTCTGCCTTGCTACACTCCTTGGACTTTTGCCTTATATTTTCCATAAAATCAACTGCCAGTTCTGGTTCCACTACACAGTTCCGTACAATATCAGAGATGGTGCTTCTGATGATGTTTTTGGCCATCTGGTTCTTCCTCCAATTCTTGTAATACCTCTTTTCCTCTGCATTACTGTCCTCATCAAGCTCCTCAGGCTGCTCTTCATTGAAGCACAGGTCCATCTCTTGGTTCATGGACATGTAAAACTCAACCTCACTTCTCCATTTCTGATAATTTAGCCCAGTAAGGACATGAACTTGTCCTAGTGTCACCACATCACCTCCATAAAATGATTAAAATCAATGCAGATGAGTTTCAAAATTATATATGTATATAATATGTCTAAACTGTAGTATATGTATCAATCCATATAGATAAACATTTAAGTCTAACTATAGAAACATATCTCAAAGTCCCATGAAATTCATACTAGATAACACCTTTGTGGCATAAAATCTAATATCTAAAATCTCTTAACGTAGTATCATGGCCATGTAGTCTTAGATGTATATTGAAAGCAGTCAATATCTTTGGACAAGGAAAAGTCCCAATATACCTGTAATGAAAATACAGATCATGTAAAACACTGTTACTGGAATCAAAATTGTACCAGAAAATGTCTCTTTGGAGACCAAAAGTCAATACAACTTTATTACAATAACACAAGTTTTGATTCTTATTAAGTTCTCTAAATATGATAGTAAAAGTTACTTTGTACAACAAAATTAATACCACATACAGAGTTTTATGAATCAATGAAGTTTAGATTTAAGTTTTAGTCATTAAAAGAAACAAAACTTCATATATGAATACAATAGGATTATAACTAGGTCTAGGAGAGTTAAGCATATATATCCCTCTGCATTTCGTAGGGGAATGAGACAGCTAGAAGCCTTCACATTCCACTTTCCTAACACTGTTTGAATTCACCAAGTGGCCTTGATTCGCAGACATTCCAAGGTTAGTCACTATGCATCTGATGTATTCAAGTACCATCTGCAGTTTCAAATCTTCATAGCCTTGCACCAGAGATGTTCTCTTCGTGTTTGATGTAGGTGTATAGAGTTTCTTTGAAGCATTGGATGATGTATCTGCACCAGTTAATTTTTGTATATGTTGCAAGGCAATACTGTATGCTGTACAGAACCATGAAATACATACTAATTTTTTTGCTTAGGCCAAAATATATCCATCCATGCTTGCAGCAGAGGTAATGATGGGTCACTATTCTGATTTCTGAAATATTTCTTCCTCCACTTGTATTTAACACCATAAGAAGAATGAAATGTTGCTCTTTGCCTTGCAACTCTGTAACGTCTATGTGATTGTGCACTTCATGCACTGATGCTCACAGTTCTTAGCATTGCTTTAGTTTCTTTCAGCTGAATCCTACAAGAGAATCGGATTAGAAAAATGCTCAAATCTTGTGTAAGATCAGCAGGGAAGGATTCATTCCTACGGTAAAAATGTAAATATAACACTACCAAGTTTCGAAGAAATTGGTGGTCAAATTTAACCCAATATAACACCACCATGTTTTGTATATCCAAAACTTTCTCCTTATACTTGTAAGATGATTCTGAAAGTTCTGAATATGGGTCGTTGACCTAAATTATGTGATCGTCAACTTCCATGACAATGCGACATCAGTATTCGAATCAAGGCGCATAGCCGAAGTTTGACCTAGGATCCAAATACCCCTGATGCCAAAGCACACCTCAACTTTCTTTCGTCCACTTTCTCAAATGGGCCACTGGGAATCTTTCAACATTTTGAACAATGATTTATGTTTACCCCATACAGATCTGACTTTCCTTCAGCTGCCCTCACTCCATTGCAACTAAAATGACCCACTGAACGCCGAGCCAATGGCTCTTCATTAAACTAGACGAAGCTTAAAGGGCATGCAGACAGTAAAAAATGAAAGTGTTAGCAGCATCTCAAGCTGCAGCAAAGCAAAGTCAGGAGGAAGACAGATATCAGTGGTACCAAAATCATCGGAAGATCTCAGGAATCCTATTACAGTGACCCTAACATATATAAACAGTAACTCAACTAAAGAAAATATATTCATTACTGCTAGCCTGCCCATTATACATTCACCACTAGCAATCTAGCAACGTGCAGTGTCCTTCCTAAGAGAGCTAGCAGCCATCAGCACAGTTAAAATTCGAAGCATTGATGCTTATTCATGCATTAGAATGAAGAAGAAAAAATTGCGGATCGAATGACAGAGAAGCTGCATCTGGAGAAATATATGAATATGACAATATGAGGTGACATCAACTGCTGCAAAATGTTAACAAAACCTACAGAACATGAATCATCTATCAAATCTAGTTTTTCTTAAAAAAGGGTTTTCTCATATTCATGTCAAACTGTTCTAGTAGAAACATAACTTCACAGATACTCACAGAGTGCTACAGAAAATTTGGTACTAAACTTGCAAGAAGAACTCTCCCACTGGGTTGACAAATAAGATTCAGAACACAGAGAATGTTGTTCTTCCCAGCCTGGAGTAAACTGAAACCCCTAATATCAGAGAGAACATATCAGAAATTAATGGTATAATGAAGTGTTGTAAATTAGCTGTCAAATTCTAAAGAAAACAAATTCAAAAGTAATGAGGCAATGGGTTCTCTAAAAAGTGAAAAAGTTCATCAATGCATGGAGATGGTCACCCCATCATAGAGAGCATATAACTCTTCTAAATCACTCTAGTGGATACCAATCTTGCATCATGAATTGATGGTGCTTTTTTCCCTCCACAAAGGACCAGAAAATTGGGTGCTTTGCTGCATCTGATGCCTTATTTCTATCTTCGTCTTTCCTCTCTTAGTCTGTGTTGCATGTCATGAAATTGAGCACCTTGACAATTTCTATCCCGAACTAAAGTTCCTGTCCCCCAAACTTCTGATACATATAAATAACAGCACACACGAATCATTTCTCATTGTGTCCAATTCCTATGTTTCTTCACTAGCAAGAACCCCGCGCTGCTGCGGGGTGATGACAATGTCAGACTGCTTCTTTGCTGTGACCTTTTTTTCTTGAATTCTAAATATAATAAATAATCCTCGTATGTATTTGGAGACATCCATAACAAAACCAAACCACTATTAAGCCTTTAAACCAACCACCATCAACAAAACCGAAATACAAATGTTAAAACATGTCATGACACTACCATTATACATTATATTCATGAATTAAATGAAACCAGAATTTCAGCTTGTACGGTAGAGTAGCAGAGTTTAACCATATAATTCATAGCCATGTATTTCTAGAACTCATTTTTATCTTCCAGCCATGTATTTTCATCTTGAAATTACTTATTGTGTTTATCAACTCAATCTTCTAGCCTAAGGATCGCAGGTGCAAAACCAAAACAAAACCAATAATCAATGGAAAAACAAAACAAACCAACATTCATAAAAGTCACTTTTAAAATTCTTACATTAGAGACATATTCGACAGATTTAAGTTATATAATTCCATGTTTCTGTCTAATATTTCATCACATTCATAACCCCAACACTTACATATCAGCCTATAATTCACTAAAATTCTACTTTTTTTCATTCTTATGATCGATCCAAATTATAACAAATACAATTACTCAGATACAGGGCAAGGTATTTATAAATCGGATGGAGAGAAAAATCAATTTTGAAGAAGTCCGGCAATTACACAGAAATTAAGACTTTTTAGTAAGGGAGGTTTATTCTTACCTCCCAAAACACTATTTGGACCACTCTTTTTATACTAGTGGTATTTGACTTTGCCAACTCATGTCTAATTACCAATAAAAACATAAAATGAAAAGAAAAAAAAGATTATATGGAGAGTAATCAAGTTTTGTTAAGCATATCAGTAAAAGGTCTTGATCGATCAATGAAATTAGAAGACTAAAAGAAATGTAATTTCATGGTGCTGAAATTTACAAGATTGAAGGAATTTCAACTAGACTTGTCCCTTTTGGAATACAACTAGCTTAGGTTTAATCGTTTGCCGTTTTGAAAATGGCTTGAGTTTTTTTATTTCTTTTCTTTTTTCTCAGTAGAGACTAAGAGATTGCAAGACTTGCAGTCTTTCTGTTGATGGTTCCCAAACAAAGAATTGAAGAAGGGAGAATATATGGTCACCATATATGTGATCTTAAGGTAGATGTTGGGGTTGAAACTATAAACGCATGACCTCATTATTGTATAATAAGATCTTGTGGGAGTGGAGTCGAAGCCTTCCATTTGTTATTGGAGAAGGATTTGAGAACGTAAAAGAGGTTCTCAAACAAGGTGATCATTATATTTGCAAACAAAGTGATCATTATACAATAGATTCAAGAACTGGAATTGGATGAAGTTGGACTCTCTATGTTCTCCAGTCTCTATGAATTCGGTAGAAGTTGGACTCTCTATGCTCTCCACGAATTTGGCAGTTCATCGGCATCATCTGGTGTTGTGTTCAGAATGACTTTTTTTCTCTTCTTTGTAAAGGTTTTTACTGATTTTATTAGATGAGGGGCAATTTAGAAAAACTCAGGAGGTGTAGATAGCATATAATTAGTTTGGAAAAGTAACTTGGAGCTCTATTAAGTAGAGATGTCCAAATAGTGTTTTGTGGAGGTATAAATATAAGCTCTCTTTTAGTGACGGAAGACACATCTAATTTATCCAAGAAGTAAAACAATAGAAGCTATTTCCAAAACTGGACAAAAAATGGATAAGTAGGAGAACTTAAGGGTAAAATAGACAAAGTCAGGCAAACGATGACAGTATTGTAAATAATCCGTAAATATGGGTAAAGTTGTCGTATAGGGATGTCAGTATTGTAAATAATCCGTAAATAGAGGTAAAATCGTCTTTATATGCGATGTTGATGGCAATATTGTAAATAATTTACAAACAGGGGTAAAATCGTCTTTCTGCGCTACCGATGACAGTATGATAAATAATCCACAAACAGAGGCGAAATCGTCGTTTTACACGCTGAATGGTAGTATTGTAAATAAGAGGGTCCTTCCACTAAGGGATCCGTATTTTTAGTTTATTTATAGGGATATGCATTCGACAAACTTTTCGATCATATTTTTCAATCTTAACCAGTCAATTCTTAGGTCCTAATATATAGATCACCTATGAAAAATTTCATCCAAATCGATGATCGTTAAGATGTTCAAAACTGCGAATTAAAATTATGGGCATTAACGATTCAAGTTTGGCAAATTTTATCCGTCAAATGATTTCAGTTATTTCAAAGACTTAACGATCACCAAATTTGATGAAATTTTGCAAAAATGATCTATATATATGTATCTACATATTGAACGGTGGAAATGTTATGTGATCGAAAAGTTTGTCGAATGTCTTTCTCTATAAATAAATCAAAAATATGGATCCCTCAATAGAAGGACCCTGTTGTTAATAATTCACAAACAAGAGCAAAACCGTCCACGCGTTGAATAAACAGTGCTATTCCTATTTTGTTTTAGTATATATAATTAGTCAGTAACCCCGCGCGCTGCTGCGGGGCGATAGCTGAATGATTTGTGGGGAGAAGAGTGGACGAAGGTGGCTTTGCACAATCAAGATGATTGGAAGTTGAACCTCATTTATATGCATAAGGGTAAAGAGTTTGGCCAATCAAACATGTACACCAAAAACCATTTATAGATCTGTGACGATAACACAATAGATTTGACAGTACATATAAGCACGCATACACACCACAAACTATTTTACACCAAAACTCATTCCCATGTATTGATTATAACGCCATAGACTTGGTTGTTTATATATCCGCACACACCAAACACTATTTTGCTACACATATTACATTGGCTACAGTTGCTAGCCAAAACCTGAAGTAGCCCGCTCACTTTCATCTATGAGCCCTTCATGTTATGACACCAACCTCATCACCCAGCTAAAACCCACACTTAACAGAACCAAAAAAAATTTACACACATAATCATGCATCAGCCTGAAACTCATACACGAAAAAGTAGCTATATATGTGACAAAACAACAATACTACTCTAGGACACAGACCGCTTTTCTAAATTTTTTAATTTAACGATATATTTGACATATGTTTTAGAATTTTTTTTACTAAAGCCAGCTATTATCCTTCCAAGTTTACATAAGGAAGCAAGCAAATTTAGATTTATTGAGCCCGTGTCCAGATCATTATAATTCGTCTTAAGAATCTGATGACTGATTGTATTCATTTTATACTTTTGTATTGATCTATGCAAGATAGCAAACACATCCATAAAATTTTCCACAGACAATAGAAAACGATCAAATACCATATCCAAAGCTTATTGCTTCTATTTTAAGAAAACCAAAAACTGTAATACTATTTTAAAACGGCTGGTCGAAAAACACACAGGTAAACTTTATAAAATACTAATTAATAATTCTCACTGTGGCAACTTCTACATGAAAATATTAATTTTCCACATCATGAGTATATTGCTAAAAGTGAACAATTATATACAATACATAGCCAAGTGTATTTTGCATATATATACTACATTGTCATGGAAGCAACAACTGAAAGAACACTTCACAACAGTATTTTCAGAAGTGAGAAGAAATTACCGTACCAGTTGTTCATAAACATTAAAACAACAATTGTCCAAAAGAATAATAATCCTAGTGTCTGTTTTGGTTATAGTTGCTGGAGAGTTCATAAGCATTATGACAACAATTGTCCAAAACAATAATAGTCCTAGTGTTTGTATTTGTTATAATTGCAGGAAAGTTCATTTAAAAGTCGATTGACACAGTTACATCTATACAAATTTAAATACCAGTACAGACCTTATTGCAAACCATGATGCTACCATTTGTTTCTTAATTGTGCTGACAGAAAAGTTTAGTTGTTTCAGATGTAAATGTAATCACACATCAAATGATGGCTAGCAGAAGATAGAAACACAGACAGTAGCCATTGCCATAGAGCATATTTGTTTAAAAAAAAATTAGGGAACATCAGTACTAAAACTTATAAACAATAACAAAAAAAGAACATCGGTGGGAGAAGAAACAGCAATACTAATGGAACTTAAAAATAATAACAAAATTAGGGACAACGGTTGAAAGCTCAAATAAGAGGAACAAAAATCATGATAACACAACCACCATCACTGTCGCTGGTGAAATTGATTTAAAACCACATAAACGAAACCCCAAACCCAAACGAAACTCAGCAAGATAAGAAAACTAAATTTCCTACACAATATTCTTAAAAACAGACGAAATATAACTGCCTACCAGATTACAATCACAAACTAAACAAAGTAACACACACGATGTTAATCAAACAAAACACGGTTAAACAATATAAAACACATGATACTCGAAATACTTCTCCAATAGACCCAATTCGGACGCCAACGATGACCAATCCAAAGGTAAGAAGGCTGCTTATTTCTCAATGCAACCAAGAATTAGAGAGATCGGATTAAGAAGAGTGGGAAAAAACCAACAAAAGAAATCGGCTGCTGATAAAGAACATAATTTCCTGGAGGAAGACGCCCCTATCACACCGGCCAAATGGGCAAATGATACAACAATGCATCAATACGTGGAAATTAATGACAAGGACGTGAATAATCTCCAAATAAGGGTAAATCTGTCCATTACCGTGCAGAATGAACAGTACTAAGCTGTTTTGCTTTAGTATATATAGAATTAGTCATAAGATAGACACTCTGACTTGTACTATCCCTTGTCATTAAGAGCATATGCACCCGTTTCAGGGCTTGCTCCTCCTATTTTCCTCCTCAAAATAGGAGGAGCAAGCACTATTTGAGCACCTCCTATTACTATTTGAGTAATAGGAGGTGCAGTGCAGTGTTTTCGTGCAGCGGTAGGAAAAATAGCACCTCCTATTACTATTCATTGAATTTTTTGTTTTTAAAAAAAATTCATGACTCGAAAAGAAGGTGTGATTTTATTACTTGAAAATGTAACGTACATAATGAAAATACATAATTTAAAGTACATGATTAAAAATGAAATTACATAATGGAAATACATGATTAAAAGTACATAACTAGAAATGAAAGTACATAATAGAAATACATAACTATGGAAAAAGTGGGCGATAGCAATTTGAAAAATTTTCCTCGCTAGCATCTCCTTCATCGACATCAAGTTGCTTAAGAATTGCCGCTTTTCTCTTTGAAAAATACCTCTTTGATTTTGGGGTCATAGCCTCCGTATCCATTGCCATAATCCTTGATTCTTCCGCTAAGGCCCTCAAATTGAAGTCTTTCTCTTTAAGGCTAAGTTGTTTTTCGTATAAAGCAAGCTCCATAGCATCACTTGTTTGTTGCGCGGCTAGCCAAGATTTTTGATTTTCCACAATGTTTTTCAAAGCCTCATCCCTTACCTCATTTGAAGAAGTCGAGGCGATCTTTTTTCCCTTTCTTTTAGCTTCCTTGGCCACCTTCACTCCCATTGGTCTAACCGGACTTGAGGAAGCTTCAAGGTTGCTTTGTGGTGTTGCAATGCCTTCATCCTCAGCCACATCGATTGTGGGAGGCATTGAGCTAACGAGCGGAGTAGAGGCGGCAGAGTTGGCATATGAAGAAGGTGGAGTACTAGTTTGGACTTCTCTAAAATAAAGATGGTTCTTCACCACTTCCCAACAATCAAACCGCGTAAACTCTTTCTTCTTTTGTGCCACATAACATGATTGAGCTTTTCTTATCTAATAACAATAACAAATTTATATGTCATAATAATATCTAATAAATAGAGATGACAACATTTATTTAAATAAACATACATAAATTTAGGGAAATGCTAACATTATAAACTCTTACCTCATCTTGCAAATTTGAGCCGGATTGTGAATTCCTTCGTGCATAAGCAAGAGCGGCACCCCAAGCTTTCAAAGTCGGCTTCAACTTAGTAAAACGAGAAGAAACCGCGGTTTGGCTCCTATGCTCCGGCCTTGACTCATGAGGCGTAATCTCCCAATTTTCATGAAAATCGGTATGTATTTTTTCCCATAATTTATCGGACTTTTGCATGTTGCCGGTGATAGGACAAACGCTAATACGACAATAAGAAATGCACAATTGCAAATCTTCGGAAGCAAGCCAATTGGACATTTTTCTAGCAAAAAATAGAAAGGAATGAGAGAGGAGATGGAAGGAGTGGATAAATTTGTTGTGCACAAATTGGTGTGAGATGTGAATGAAGTTGATGTAGTATTTATAGAAAAATTGTAGGGTGTTATTTGCAATTTTGGAGATTTTTTTTTATAATTTTTTCGGATTTGTTTGCAACATTTTTCCCCAAAAATTCGAAAGCCGTTGCCTTCAAATCTGGGACATTGGATCTAAAATCAAATCGAATCAAACGGCCCAGATCAATCTGCCCGTTGGATCCGATTTGTTGTGTCGATATTGACACGTGGCACGCTGTGATTGGGCGAGCCGGATCTGCAGCTCGAGCAAGAACTGCTCGTGCTTGCGCTCGACCTCCCCGTCAATGATCGGTCGCCGGCCTCCACCTCCCCCGCTGCACGCTCGATTCTCGCTTGCTCCTGCTATTTTCCGGCTGGCCCACCCGAAATCTCGCCTGCTCGTGCCCAAATCCGCCTCCGCTGCGGATGCTCTAACAACCATGGCATCACAACCAGCTCGTCCTTGGTTTCGACTAAGCTCCATGGTGCGTCCAGCAGGGCCTGGCCCAACCAAAGCTCCTGCACCTCTTGTTCGACCTACATTGAGGCCGCTAGCTCCTCCTCCACCTGCTGAACCCACTCCACCACCACCTGCCCGAGCTCCAACTCCCCCACCAACACCAGCACCAACTCCAACTCCCCCGCAACCAGCAACCCCAACTCCAACTCCCCACCACCTGCTGCTGCTGTGACACCCTCACCAGTTGCCATTGCTCCAGCACCACAACCACCTCTTGCTGTGACTAGTACTACTGCATCTGTTCCATCTTCGCCAGCTCGTGGCGTTTACTCTGCTCCCACAACAGCATCCCCTCCTGCAACTTCAATTGCCATTACATCTTCCGCTTCATCTTCAGTACCACCATCTCCTGGAAACAAGGTAATCCCATCCTCTACAGCAGGGGTGCCATCTCCGATTACTACTTCACTGCCCTACTCTCCATCCTCTAGAGCAGTACCACTACCAAAGACTTCTCCACCAAAACCCACAGCCATTGCAAATTTAGCGCCACCACAAACTTATTCTCCTCCTAAACCCAGAAGCACAACCATTTCTCTATGCAATGAGTCATGCAATATGGATTGTTTGTACCACATTGAACCTTCTTCTTGGGATATTCAATCACAAAGGTTGAGTTGCCTCTTCATAGGATATTCAATCACAAAGGTTGAGTTGCCTCCTTAGGTGACTTACGGACTTAAACACATTCCTCTCTTCTCAATAAAACTAGTCTTCTTGAAACATGAATGACTGTGTCATTAGATACACCATATCACTTCAATGCGAACAATCTACACTTAAATTTTGCGCATGCTCAAAGTAGATGATCAAACACAATTACCCATTAGGAGCATATGCTACTCCAAATGAGAATATATATATATACCCTCACATAACCAAAACATAGAATTATTTTGCACACGATATTTATAGTAATGGATCTTACCCTCACATTACTATGATATCGAAAGTTCTTTGAGGTTTAAATCAAGGTAAAACTTAAAATTGATCACGATGCATTCTTACTATGCCTAATTGCTCCGTTTGTGGTGTTTTTGCTAGCGCAACTCGGGATCCGTAATGAAATTTTATAGGGTACCTACCTTTTATGCTACCTACATTTATTGATAAAACAACAAATTTGTTGTCATTTTGATAAATATAGTTATTATTTAGTTAATATTTGTTCTATTAGAGGTAATTACTCAACATAAGATAATTTATAAGTTTATATACAATTTGTTGTCATTGTAGTAACTTGATACAATTATATGCAAATATATAAAATAAATGTAGTAATTTTGTTGTGAATATTGTAAATTTTGTTGTGAATATTGTAAATTTTACTCATTTAACTACTTATTTTTGTTCAATTAATGGTAAATGGATGTATGATATACATCACAGTACTGTAGACAACCCCATCGGCAAGTATATCTTCCTTATTCTTAATAAGAAAGATCATGATCAGAGAGACAGATATAAATGTCAAACCTCAAACGGCTTCTTTCATTTCATCATCATCTGCAGATTCTTCAACTATTCTTCAACTGCAGATTCCAATTAGTTGCACTTTTAATTTGATGATTGCATGCATGAATTTGTAATCCTTATAATGAGGGCTATAAAATCATGTATTCATATGCATAATTTGGTTGTGGAGTGAATGAGAAATTGCCACCCAAAGATGGCTAGTTCAAATGAGAAAATAATAGAAAAGATTAGTTTGATAATGGTTTTCAAACAATATTATTATTCTCCAATAGAGGTATATATACAGATACAATCATGGGTTTAATAGGAAAACAATATCTCATATATCTATACAGAATATTTAACCTTTATATACAAAGAAAGTATATATTTGAGAATATTCTACACCCCTCAAGTTGGTGCATATATATTGATCATGCCTAACTTGCCTACCGAATTGTCAAATACTTTTCTTGACACTCCTTTCGTAAGAACATCTGCTAATTGGTTTTCTATATACATAAAAGGGAAACGAATGATCTTCCTGTCCAGGTTTTCCTTATTGAAATTTTGATCTACTTCAACATGCTTAGTCTGATCATGCTGAATAGGATTATGAGCAATTTCAATAGCAGACATACTATCACAATGCAAGTCCATGGGTTCCTTGAGTTTTACAGTAAATACCCAACGATGTCCAGCAGTCATCTTTCCATCAGGTTTATGAACAACATCCCAGGTCGAGTTATTTTGCAAGACCTCTAGTTCTTCATTCATGGCTTGTGTCCATTTGGGATCCACCAATACATCCTGATTAGGAACATTCTATGTGAATTCTTTGATTGATGGTGCTGAGAAAAGGAAAAACATCTGACGAACTAATAGGACAACTCTTAGTCAAATTAGTGAAACCTGCTTCAGATTGGCGCGTGGGACAAATGACTGATTCTGTGGTGACACATGTCGGCAACTGAGAAGAGGAAGCTGGAGCCGGCGCGCCTTCTACGGACCCTGGCAGCTCCATCTCCATTATTTCACTAACATCTCCTCCCTGGTTTTCATCATCCAACGACATAAGATGAACTACTAGACCTTTCAGGTAGGAGCACTCATCTTTAACTGAAAAGAGCAACTTTTTGTTACTGTGTTCTAGCTGTGGCAAATCCACCACTAGAGCTCGGCATATAAACGGGAAAGGGCCACCTAGGCACATGCCGGGGATTCTTCTCCATTCTGGGTCAGGCGCAGCAAGGTCAAAGCACCAAATGGGGGGGTCCGGTTTATCAAAGTATGGGCGGTGTTCTTGGGTAGACATAAACAGTTTGGTTCCGGCTATTGCATAAGAGTAATGGGAGCCATGAATAAGGTATTTTGGCAGAACTGACCAAGTACCTTGTTTGGGGTCAAATACTTCAAATGAAACATAGTTGTTATACTCCTTATAGGACAGAACATAGAGTTTAACGTTAAACTCAACCGTCAATGGGCTTTGCTTCCCTCCTTCAAAGCGCCGGGCATCTTGACTAGTCCTCGATTGGGTTCATGGACATCAAACGCATAAGCATTTGTGCTGGAATCCGGGCCGAATGGGCATCCATACTGCCGATCCCGATCCGGACCTAAGTTGGGTTTCAAGCCGCTAGCGAAAAAAATCTTTGATCCCAACATACCACAAGCGGCTTCATCTGGGAGATGTTCGTCAACCAAATTCGCCACTTGTCTTGATTCTAATGCTTCCAACTTTGCAAATTCTTCCAATTCAAATAAATATCGAGACTTTCCTTTACAACCTTTCTCCCCCTGAAGGGAAGACACCAACTCTTCACCTTTTCATCTTTTGTACTCCATCTTCAAATTCAGGTTAATTCTCATCCGGCGCGGCTTTGGTTCTAGTGAGATAACCAACCTTGCCTCGTGTTTTAATCCTCATCTTCATAAAAGGTGCCCATTGTAAGTAGTTAGTCTCATTCAAGGCAATTGTAAATGGAAAGGCCGAGTTGTCTTGTGTGGTGGTATGATAATGGTTGACGACTTGAGGCACAAGGGTAAAGAGATTTCCGTCTTACTCAGCCATTCGAAAAAAGAAAAAAAACTGCTAGTGGTGTGGTGTGGGTCCGGCTGGAGAGAAACACGTGCGCCGAGCCGGTGTTTGATAAGTCGAGACTGTAATTTTGTGCAAATTGTTGCTGCTAATAGTGTGGTGGGGGCAGGTCTGCTATGTCAGGGAGTGATTCTGATTAGCTTCTCTTTTGTTTATTATTTTTTCTTCAAAAGAGGTCTGATGATGGTGGGACAAGAGTTTGGCTGCAACTTGTGGTGTGGTTTGTTTGCCTTTTGTAGTGTTTTGCGTTTGGGTTTTGAGATTCCGTTTTTGAGAAATTCAAGTGGTGATTTGGGTTTTGATGGTGATTATGGTGGTACGCAGCAGAATACAGATACGAAATTTGAGTTTTGGAATTCGGGGTTTGGGATTTTTTGATTTGAGATTCAAAGATTTGATATGGTATTTGATTCAGTAGCAATGCAGCAGATTTGTGGTTTTCAGATGCAGAATTGAACCTGCTCTGATACCAAGTAGAAAAGATTGGTTTGATAATGGTTTTCAAACAATATTATTATTCTCCAATGGAGGTATATATACAGATACAATCATGGTTTAATAGGAAAACAATATCTCTTATATCTATACAGAATATTTAACCTCTATCTACAAGGAAAATATATATTTGAGAATATTCTACAAAAATGAACTTTGTCCCACATTAAAAAATAAGAGATGAATAAGGCTTTAAATAGAATCTCACACATTGAAGGTGTAACCATGACAAGCACACATGCTCTCTCTCGCCCGCGCACGGGGGATGGTGCAAATCTCAGGTCGGAAGCCCAATTTCTTCATTTGGGCCCGCGCGACCTGCAGACACGAATGCAGCTCAAATTTGTGGCTCGAGATCCCAGGTTGTTTTTGAACTGACGAATTTTATTTTTTGACATTTTTCATGTTTGAAAGCTGTAACAGACATTTTCCATCAATTTATAGGTGATTCCCAACACTATATAATGGCCACCAATCCTTCATTCTGAACACACCAACAGAAAACACTTATCTTTCTCTCTAAAAAGCTTCTCTTCTCCTATTCGGTTCTTTCAGAAATTCGGTGATAGTATAAAGGCTTTTTCTACACTACCAGAACAACTACTTTAGCTGACGAAATTACTGTTTATCGTCAGCTAAAGTCATTTATTTAGCCGACGAATAAATTTTTCGTCGCTTAAAATCTGGACTTTAGCCGAGAAATTTTATTAAAATTCATCGGCTATAGTAATTTATTTAATTTAATTATTTTATAACTTTAGCCGATGAATTTTAATAAAATTCATCGACTATAGTTATTTATTTTATTTATTTTGTGTACTTTAGCCGACGAATTTTTATAAATTTCGTCGGCTATAGTTAGTTTTTTTTCTTTTTTTATTGCTTGTATTTTGATTAAAAAATTTTATATTCTTTTTCGTTTTTACACCAGTGGTGGAGGAGGAGATTGAGGAGAAGAAGAGGAGGAGGGGAAGAAGAGGAGGAAGAGGAGGAGGAGGGGGAGGAGGTCGGAGGAGGCCGGGGAGGAGGAGAAGGCTAGGATAGGGAGAGGAGGAGAGAAGGAGGAGAAGAGGAAGGAGGAGGATGAGGTGTTGTTGCCGTCAGAGGAGTAGGAGGAGGAGGAGGAGGATGAGGAGAAAAATGAAAGATATAGAAAAAATTTAAAATTTTCGGCGAGGATTTTGAAAATTTTGAACTTTAGCTGACGAAATACCTTAATTTCGTCGGCTAAAGTTCAAAATTTTAGTCGGAAAAGTTCAAAATTTTCAAAATCCCCACCAAAAATTTTGAATTAACTTTAGCCGACGAATTTTAATATATTTCGTCGGCTATAGTTATTTATTTATTTAACTTTAGCCGACGAATTACCCTGATTTCATCGGCTATAGTTATTTATTTTATTTATTTAGCTTTAGCCGACGAATTACCCTAATTTCGTCGGCTAAAACCCTAAACCCTCAACGTAAATTTTCATTCTTTCTCCCTAGAGTAGCCCTATGTCCAGTGGTTATTTTTCATAAATTTTTATATCACTGGTTACGTCTCATCGATTTAAAACTTTTTTCAGTTGAATGTCCGGGCAAAATACGTAATTTAGACAGTCAAATGATGATTTTCATGCGTTAAGGGGTTTGACTTACGGGATTGACCGTAAGGATCGAGCCCTTAACGTTGTCAGATTCAGTTGAATTTTTTTCCTATAGGCATATTTCGACATAATGATCATATCAGACGGTCAAATTTTTTTTCTCAACTTTGATCATCGGAATCACAACATGCCTACTAATGTTGTATAACTTGTTTACTAAGCTTTAAGTAAATGTTTCGTTTCAAAAACAAACTCTACGTAGAAACTTCAAACGCAAAAAAGTCGTGAAATAAGATATGACTGGAATGGTGAAATACGTCTACGGTTAAAAAATCACGTAATTCCGGTAAAGTCTCGGTGCTGATAGTTGCTGTCAATACAATTTAGGGGTTTGACTTATGGGATTGACCTTCTGGATGAAGCCGTTAAATTTATCGGATCAAGTTGAATTTTTTACCATAGACATATTTCAACATATTGACGATATCTGATGGTCATATTTTTGTTTGTGAATATTGATGACCAGAATCACAACATGCCTACTATTTACCATTATTTATCCATATGAGGAGCCCTATTATCGAGGGGTAAATGTCACAAAGTTTTTAGATGGGCAGTTGAGTCGCATCATGGTGATAGTTTGTTGTGTTGAAGGTTCTATCAAAATTCCTTATATAGATGCATATATATATATATGCGTTTTCATGTGTTAAGTGTTTAGAAAAGCTGTATTTTGAAGCTTTAAGTGAACTCGGATGGTCAAAAAAACTCATATGTTATGGACACCGTGTGATACTCAGGACTCGACAAACTTCCATTGGTTGAATTCTTATTCTCAAATCCTCAATTTGACATTTTATGGTCTGTTCATGTTCATTCAATTTGATTAATTATAATTAATTTTTGTTATTTCATTTTGTTAGTATATAGACAATATAATTACTAATTTTTGTAACATAACTCTCTTAGTGTGAAGCTTTCAAATACTATACCGGATAAAAAATTTCATACCCGAATTTTATTTTCCTTGTCCCTCGTCTCTCTTTTTTGATACCTTGTGCTCTGAATCTCCCATGACATCTCGCAAAATTCATATGATCATATCTCTCGCGCGATTTGCAACTCAGTCTGCCTCTCTCTATTCCCAAAATCAAGTCAAACTTCCCCTCTGATGTCTTACGTGAAGAGGGTGGGTAGTTAGAGTTGTACGTGATAGGGTGAAGGTTGTGATGGAGAAGATAACTGCTTTGTTTGTTTTTACTTTTTTAACCCTCTCAAATCATATTTCTCTATACAAAACAATAAATAAACTGAGGACAATGGTAAGGTTTTACCATTCACAGTTTCATAAGTTAAATTGACTTAATTTATACTCGTATAAACAGTATATGGAAACAAAGGTCACGTAAAAACAATTAAAATTTGAACCAATACATCAGTTCATCACCCCAATTAATAAATCGATCCTATATAATTGATGAGATGTAAATTATTCGATACATGTATAGTGCACATAATAAAAACAATTGAGGTTTGTGCGTGGAAATGATCATGCAACTTTCCGAAACACAGTTCAGATGCTTACATTAAGAAACCACAACATCAATGCATATCTTGTAATCTTGTATGATGTACACGTAAGAATATCAATGCATAGACGTATAGAATGTATTGCACTATACAGATGTTAACATAGGTCTCAAACTTACGAATGTGAAGCACAAGATCAAATTAGGAGTGAGAGTTTCATACTGAAATCCCGATACCGGTCTCGACCGTCCCGTACCGAATCTGATCGGGTCAGGACATAAAGTGAAAAAGTGTTGTCCTGAACCGTACTGAATCCCCAATTTAGTAATTGGTTCGGGATCGGTATGAGCCAAATAGATACCGAATGTTCCGAACCGTCCTGAATCCTCCTAAATTTATAATTTTACTAGTTTTATAGAAAAAATATGTATTTATAATGAAGAATTAATCATTTTAAAGTGATGAAGTCGTCTAATTATGTTAGTTCGTTGATTTATGTTAAGAAAAAGTGTTAAATATTGCATAAATATAGTACAAAAGTGATTGTTTAATTTATAGATATAAAATCCTAACTTAAAACCTTATGTCCCGATTGGTCCCGAACTTGTCCTGAATTTTTCGGTATCGAGACGGTTTGGTACCAAACCTTAAAATCACACATCTCGTCCTGTACCGATATCGAAAAAAAATCAGAATTGATATCAGGATAGTTCAAATCCAGTACCGTTCCATACTGATCCCACCCCTAGATCAAATCAATGAAAATAGATTTAAGCTCATAAACATATAGAGCCTTTTTCACTATAAAGATATCAATATTACGTATTAATCACACCAAATCATAAAATGCCTTTACAGTTAAAGAAGTCATTTACGGTTTAAGACAGCGACCTCGTGCCTCCCTTGTAGATTCCATGAGAATCTTTTCTACCCTCTTATTCTTTATGTTACTTATATTTCTATTACATGTTTTACTTGATTTAATTATTTGATTACATTTATCATTTATTTGATATGATTTCTAACACAATATTTTCCATCTTCGTCAGCTCGTGGCGTTTACTCTGCTCCCACAGTAGCATCCCTTCCTGCAACTTCAATTGCCATTACATCTTCGGCTTCATCTTCAGTACCACCATCTCCTGGAAACAAGGTAACTCCATCCTCTACAGCAGGGGTGCCATCTCCTAGAAACAGGATCACTACTTCACTGCCCAACTCTCCATCCTCTAGAGCAGTACCACCACCACAGACTTCTACACCAAAACCCACACCCATTGCAAATTTACCGCCACCACAAACTTATTCTCCTCCTAAACCCAGAAGCGCAACCAGTTCTGCTCAGGAGCCTAGTCCAAATTACAATCCATCTTTCAGAACCACTGGCTCAAACCTACTGCCCCGCTACCCTCTCCTCTCAACTTGCCACCATCTCAGTTAAGGTCCAGCACTGCAGATCAAAGTGATCATAGGATTCCATTAGAGGCTGAGCAGAAGACAGTACTGGACCAAAAGACCATTGATCATATACCGAATTCCTGGTTCAGTACTGGCAGGTCTATGCCTAGCAGGATTTCCTGGTCGTTATTGGAAGCTGATTGGTTCAAGCTATTTAGGATTTTTACTTTTTTTAGATTTTTAATTAGTTAGCGTGAAATCTGAGATAACCAAGTTTTGGGCTGAGTAGAGTTGGGTCTATTTTTTGGTTGGTTAGTGGTCCCTCATCTTTGAGAGACAGTTTTGGTTGGTTAGTGGTCCCTTCTATTTGATATAGGCTTTTACGGGTTGATGTCGTTGGTAGTGTCGTGAGGTGAGTCATGGTTATGGTGTTGCTTTCAGGGACTATATTAATAGTCGGTTTGTTCTTGTTGTCAATGTAATGGGAAGGTTACATGTGCATATATGCTGGTAACTTTGATATGTAGTGTTTGAAGTGTTGTTTCTTCTTGAGGTTGACTATAAGGATGTATCGGTACTTCTCGATTATGTTACGTTACGATTGAACTTATTTCGGTTCTTGTTCACTGTAATCGCTGGGTTTTCGGATAGGTAGAAGAGAGTGTGGAATTTATTTCCACTACCGTTGTCTCTTATGGTTATAATATATATTCTTGTTAATGAAACTCTCTACTGATTGCTCAAAAAAGGAAAGATGATAGAAGCGAATGTGTAGCATCGGGATCAAATAAAATCTTTGTTGTGGAATTTATTACTAGAAACGAACCATTCACCACTTGAGATCCATTTTGCCTCATTTATAACATATATTCGGCCTTGTGTGGGACGTCGTGCGTCTGTTGGCGCTCTATGCCTAGCAGGATTTCCTGGTCATGGTGCTTGCTGTGGAATATTTGGCCTTTGCCAATTCTGTGGTGGCTGAAAAGGTGCATGATACTATAGTTGTGGGGCATTTCCTTGTTGATGAGTCAAAACTCTGGGTATGGAGCACAAACAGTTAGTCCGTCGGATTTGGATTTGGATCGAGCATTAGATCGGATTCGGATCGAGCTGTAGATTGGATTCGGATCCAAAATTTCTATTCCAGATCCGGATCAAGGTCGAACCGTTCCAGATCCGGATCAAGGTCGAACCGTTCCAGATCTGATCAATTTACATGTTTACTGTCCGTTAGAGTAACCGATTTTTAGATAACTGAAGTTGTCGGACGATTGAGTTATGCTTATAAAACTCTAAAGTAAATTAACGTAACATCACCATGAGAACAAGCTCAAAGTAATCAATAGCATGACAATACATAATAGTCACGAGACAACTGAAGAACTGACCCTAGTTTACTCATGCTTCCATTAACCATATACTACTCTACAGATGCTATTGGTAGCATGAAATCAATATTTAAATAAAGAGAGCCCATTAAAAAAGTTTGCAGACTAGAGCCCATAACCATGAGGCGAGGAATGGAATTCCTAGCTCATGAAGGATAATGAAGGGAACACAACAATGTGTGTAGCACGAAAAACAAAATTAGCTTATCTCAGAAGAAAAATATCAATTGATCATAAAGTGTTGTAGTCGTTAACATAAATCAAACTGTTCATGACTAAAATAAAAATTGATAGGTCATAATCTGGACTGAGCCAGCTAGGTCTCCACAACTCCTTTTTAAGGTCGGAGAACGATACAACCGCAAGCAACCATGGCGGATCAGGCACTAGAAAACAGTGTTACTGAGGTCTCAAGAGACACCCCAGTTACTATTGAGATGAACATGCCAGTTCATAAAGATTACTATAATTTTATATAGGGATTGTCTACGGTATTGTGATGTATATCATACATCCATTTACTATTAATTAAATAAAAATATGTAGTTAAATGATTAAAATAATATTCACAACATTCACAACAAAATTACTACATTTATTTTATACGTTTACATATAATTGTACAAAGTTACTACAATGACAACAAATTGTATATAAACTTGTAAATTGTTTTAAGTTGAGTAATTACCTCTAATAGAACAAATATTACCTAAATAATAACTATATTTATCAAAATGACAACAAATTTGTTGTTATATCGGTAAATGTAGGTACCACAAACAGGTAGGTAACTTAGAAAATTCATTTTCATATAAATATAAATAGAGTAAATACATGAGAGCTAGTTGACCACCATTCCACCAAGGAGTTTGGATCTACAGTATAATTATACAGAACATCGTTGAAATAATGAAATATCTATTATTACCTACTACTCTTCATACCTGTATATATGGAACACTATGGATCCCACAAAATTCTCTAACCAGAAATAAGCCATTGGAAATAAGCCAATGGGTATACTACTATCTTCTTCTACATTCATGTATGTATTTTGTCTGCAAATCAATAATACTATCTTCAAGTTTCCAGTGGGTCTTTTGTGCGGTGTAAAGCCTTGAATCTATGCATGTGCCATTGGAATGACAGATACGATGCATCAATTCTAAGGACCTATCTATCCCAATTTTTCTGGTTCTGAAACATCTACTCCATTTTCAGACCCCAAAACAATAAACAAGACGATCAAAAGCCAAAGCAATATGCATATATATTCCTATCTTGTGATGCAGAAATCATTTTCCAGCATAAGAGAATAGCAGGACTATCCCCCACCTCTAAAATGCAAACCACAATAATGATCGAGATCGAATATCTTCAACCTTTCTAGCCAATCTAAAAGTATTAATCATGGAAAAGAAAGAATTGGAATTGACTGCCCTTTGATTAGTCTAACTTTACGTTTATAATAAGAAAAAGACTTTCAACCTCTCCAGTAAGTAGGAAGCTCAGAATGGAATTCGCAGGTTATTTTCATACTCCAAATAGAAGTTAAAGTATTGTGGAAGTTTGGCCAGCTTGCACATGACTATCAGGGTTTTATCAAATTAACGATGTGCATGATTAAGGCATTGGATGCTTTATATATCAAGCATTGTATGTAAGAGGTTTCTTTTCCTCTTCACATTATTTGAATCAGTACTGATTGCATATAGTTCCTTTTATAGACAAACATTATCACTTTGCATTCAAGAGACTAGCCCAAATCTGCATACTTAATGTCCAAATTGTTTGATTTTCTGTCCATGAGTCATTGTTATTGGATATCTATCTACTGATTGACACCATTCCGATCTGTTCAAGGTGCGCTATTTTAAACAGAAAGCTAAAAGCGTTAGAGCTTCTATGACAAAATGCCTCAATCAACTGTACCTACTTTTCTAAATTTTCAATGAACTGTGTTAGGTTTTTAAGTTTCTAGTATGAATGTGCAGATTGACTGATAAATCTTAACAGTAACATTACAATACTAATAATCGAACCTGTATAAACCTTTCTATGCAACTTAATTAGTCCCAACCTAATATCAGTGGGACATGTGGGAAATAGCTAGATCTTCGGGCGCAACATGGAAGTTATACCTTTTGCTTGCTGTAGAACTTTTAATCATGTGGACAATCCTTTTGCAATAGTGGAGCTTCATTTCAGATCAAAGATCAGATAAAAGATGAGCCACATTTTCGTGTCTTTCCGAATACTTTGTTCATCATGATAAAAGATGTTAGTTTTTGGTCAGACACAGTACCAGAGAGCTGCCCTACCTCATCGAAGAGAAAATATCAGTTTGCTTTGAAAAGAATCCGAAGCATATTATTTAGAAGAATCCGAAGCGATTTATTTAGCTGTAATATGAACACTCAGAAGACCCATAAAGCCTAGACTTGGTGCTACCATCCAAATCTGGTTTTAGCCTTCTAGCTTGGGATACAAGCAAACAATCTGCTAAGAGCCAAAGTGTTGGAGAAGAAAAATCTCACATCAAAAAATATATAAATAAAATATAACTTATAAATGGATGAATCATATCCAATTGTACCGAAACATTTTGTAGTTAAAACCTAACATCTTAAAGGTGATTATTGAGACAATATCTGTATGATCCACATGCCACGTTTGTCCCAGTTTAAGTTGGTTCAGAGTGAGTCACTCTTCAAATACTTCTTCCCTCATAATAGGAGAAAGTCTCCCAACATAATGAACCCAATTTTGGGCCTGAATCCCACCATAAACAAATCACTATCATCAAAATCATAATTACCAAATCACATACCGATTTTCGATGTGAGAATTAGACCAAATGAATTACACGTGCATACCTAAAAAGTTAGGTTACACGTGAGGATTAGTGTTGGAGAAGAAAAAGCTCACATCAGAAGTGACAAATAAAATATAACTTATAAGTGGATGAATCGTATCCAATTGTACCGAGACCTTTTGTAGTTAAAATCTAACACCTTAAAGTGGTTAATTCAAGTTAAAAAGCATATATTATTAACAGATCCCATAAAATTCTTCAATGGCTTGGTTTCCCTTTGGCTATAACCTTTTTCTTAAGCCTCTTCCAGCTAGGATGTCACTCTCATGGAACACATTCCACTTCTTCATGCCTCATCTGCATACATTCCTCCAAAAATAGTTCGGTGGCGGTCAACTAAGCTTTCAATCATGATAAACAAGAAATGAGCTAGACATATGTTTTGCATGAGATCGACTTAAACCTAACCAACAGTACTGACATCCCTGAATAAAATGCAGTGTATATCCTGGTGATTTCGGATTGTGAAAAATGATCGAAAGGCCGGTACACAGTTTGTCATTTGTCAAGTCCAATATGTCCACTGCTAGAATTCTGAAAGCGCATGCTTTTGTGTTTGGCGACCAGCGAAATGAAAACTAAAGGAACTTGTAATGCCTCTAAAGTATAATAGGAAGTAACACTTCAATAGCTTGGCTATGGTGGAATCTGTACTGGCAAACACCTGAACTGATGCCTCATTTTCCCAGTTAGAAGTGACTAGTTTTTTTCTCCAATAAGATGAAAATTGATATAATGATACGTTTACGAGTCCCACAATCATAGAATTATCACATGGGGTATATGAGAAGTATACATCCCCCTGTCATTCACGTCTCTAAAGATCACAAAGAATTGAGAAAGAGAAGAACTTTGTGCATGTCTTTGCAAACCGGCCATGCCATTTGTATTGGTGAAAGCAACAAGTACCCGAATATGAGTCTAGAAGTGAGTCAACCATCTCAAACTCCTAATAGTTCAGTTCAGACGTGAAAAAAATGTTTTCGGTGGGTGTCTGCTTACATCTCCTCTGCACAGGACAAGAAGCTCACTTTAAGTAAACATGTCATTTGATAAAACTGGTACTATTCTGTTTAAACTTTAGGTTTTGAGCAAGATTTGGGAGGTAAATTTAGGTTTTGGAAGGTAGAAAACCAATGAAATGGTAGAAATGTGGAGTGCTGGACCTAAAACAATGAAGGGGAATATTTTGGATTTACACTCAATTTTCCATAACCGTTTAAACTTATTAAATGTAGTTAAACCTCTATAAATTATTTAATAACGTATTAAATCAACAAATTGGTAAAATTTATTAATTTAATGACGTATTAATCAATTGATAAATAAATAATTTATTAATTTACTGATGTATTAATCAATAGATAATTTAATTAATAACTTATTAATTTATCAATATATTTTTACTTTCTCAAAAATGACTTTTTATTTTTTCAACAAAAATAATACTGTTGTACATTATTCAATGTCTATATTGACAAAACTATTACGTATATATTATTAAATATGCTATTTTATTTAGGGGTATTGATCAATTCATATAAATTGGAAAAAAGGTGATCACTCTAACTAAAAGAATTTTACATTGCACATTCTAACTTATTGCAACAAAATTACAATTTTATCTCTATTTTTTATTAACTCTGTTTCCTCCTCTCTCCCACCATTCTTCCCCATCTAATTTTTTTTTCTTCTGCTTCTTCTTCTTTCGACTTCTTCTCTCTCTCTCTCTTTCTCTCTCTCTCTCACTCTCTCACTCAGACCCCGAGCCCAGACAGCCAACGACCACCCTTCGACGTAATCTGGCAAGTCTAGACCTCGAGCTCAGACCTCCGGTGCAGATCTGATTGAAGTTCTAAACCCGGTTTTAGTTTTTCGACCTGAATCTCCTCCCCTCGACCTGGCTTCAATCTTTTACCCAGATCCATTCTTTTCCCGCGTCCTCCAGAGAGCCCAGATCCTCTTCTAGCTTCGACCGTCGTCATTGCATCTTGTCGTCTAATGGGAGATCCCGCAGATCCGGATCTGTGTTTCTTCCTGACTCGAAATCATTCTTGCAACCCGGTCCAGCTATTTCGACCCGATTTGAATGGGTTGACCCCCCAACAATTTCATATCTATCTCTCTCTCCATCTTTCAACTTTATTAGAGGGTAGTAAAGTTGGATGTACAATAGGAATACGGTTTAGGTTCAGTATGAGTTTATGAGGGGGTAGTAAAGTTGGTTGTGCAATAGGAATGCGGTTTATGGGTTCAGTGGAAGTTTATTAAGGTGTAATAAAGTTGGTTATGGTGATAAAAATATGGTTTAGGGGGTAGTGAAGTTGGTTGTGGCGATATGAATGTGGTTTATGGTAATTGAGAGTTTATTAGAGGGTAGTAAAGTTGGCTGTGATTATTGGAATGTGTTTTATAGTTCAGTACGTGAGAGTTTATTAGGGGGTAGTAAAATTGGCTGTGCAATATGAATGCTGTTTATGGTTTAATGAGACTTTATTAGGAAGTAGAAATGTTGGCTGTGATAATAAGAATGTGGTTTAGGGGTTCAGTATGAGATTATTAGGGGGTAATAAACTTAATTCCAGATTCCGGCGAGATTCCTGTGACCGGAGTCCTGCCGTCGATGATTAGAGTTCGGCTGACGATGACCGGAACCGGTGAGCTGTCGGTCATGTCTCTTCTCTCTATTTTTTTCTCTAAGTATGTTTTAATGGGTGAGGGTGAAATGAGTATTGAAATATTATAGGTTGTTTAGAGTTGTTATGAGTTTTGTTAGAATGGACACAAATTTTAAAAAAAAAGTTGAAATGGTTAAAGGTTTTTAAAAACTGTTGGAATGAGAAATGAAGTCTAAAATTTGTAGTAAATGAACATTTTCTCTTTTATTTGATGTATAACATTTTTTCAACGTATTATTTTAGTTTGAAATACTATATTAGTTTATTAATTAGATGAACATTAAATAAACAAACTTTATTTTACATACAATAGTAATAGTTACATACCACATCAAAAGTACAAGAATGACTTCTCATCTCAAAAAAATAAAAATAAAAATTGACGATAGCATTTGAAATGCATAAAATATTGTGCAAATACAACAAAGAAAATCCTAGTAGCACCTATACACATTTGCAACTTGGGGTTTTTAGAAAAGTTTGACTTGCAAATGAGAAAATAGACGATATGAAACCTATCAAATGATTAATATGGCCTCAAATTTCATGAGAAAACAAGTGATAATCGACACAGTCTTTATGAAATAAATGAATATAAATAATTACATATATATAAAGGAATTATTAATTTATATATTTATTGGGCCTATGTGTATTCTCGTATTTGTATTATCTTATGAATTTAGTGAATTATTAATTAATTTAGCATGTTGTCCTCAACTCAAGACTGGTAAAAATTATTATTTTAATAAGGTGATTATTATTTAATCGAGTATAAATTTATCGAAGTTCTACTGTATACTTTTCCAGTAGACACCTAATTTTATGAAAAAGAAATAATATATTGCCCTTTATTTTTATTAGAAATTACATATTACCACTATTTAAATCTGATTAGTCAACAATTTAAATTTATTTCACTTTTAAAAAACCAATGTTATAGATTTTTTGTGATTAAGACAAATGTTCTTTAACTAATCATTATTAATTGCTAGAATTATGATAATTATGAAGGATGATTTTTTTTCCATCACAGTTTGATGCATAGATCTATGAACGAAATATTATTCAACTGTTTTCTTAAACATTTCAAATTTCCTGTTGCTTTTATAAACCCTAACCCTAAGCCCGAACCTTAACCCAAAACCTAATTCATCTATTTGTAACCTAACTTAAAGGTAGAACTTTAGGTTATTAACCTAGCTAATATGTTTTTGTTTTAAGTGCAACCTAAATAATAGACACATTTGTTTAAAGAGTTCACTATAAAAAATTTCATATCAACCAGCCACTTAATGACAATATACAAAAAAACCTAGAACAATGAAAATTTAACAAACAATTTGAGAAACTAATTTGATGACATACCTTATTAGTAGATATCATACACTAGTAGAAAAATGACCTTAGGCGACAAAAATGTCCGTTACTTAAGCCCAATTTTCTGTCACCTAAGCGTCGTCGCCTAATTAAGCTTGTTCATATTTTTTCATAATGACGAAAAAAATTTTGCTCGTTCTCTTAAGTGAAAAAGCTTAAGCGAAAAAAATTTCTATGTCCTTCATATTTTCATCGCGTAAGAGCTTCTCAAACGACATAAATTTTTTGGCTTGAAAAAGTTCCGTCACCTAAGGGTGTTTTTCTACTAGTGATACTTTTGAAAGCTTGATGCTCATAATAAGTTCCATATTGAGAAGCCTACACCGTTTAACAAAATTGACCTACCCACTCTGCTAGGGTTTTGACTTTTCTGGCGAAAACCAAATTCCATGAATGACGCTATAGAATCCGTAGGCTCATCTTTCCAGGCTACATCTTCCAAACTTTTGCTCTCTGATCCATCGATCATCAAGATTGACGCAGGGAGAGGTGGTGCAGTGCAGGCCGATCATGCCTATCTGGTGGGAAGATTGTTAGGGCCAAAATCGAAGTTTCCAAGCTTCAAGGGAACAATTCCGACAATTTGGAGAATGAGAAAGGGGCTCTCCTTGTTGGTGACCGGTTTGTGTTTCAACTTGAACGAGTTTCAGAGCATAATCAGATTCTACATGGGGCTCTTTGGCATTATCGTAACACAATGCTGGTGCATGGCTTATATGATGGTATAGGAGATCGAGGTGTTAACTACAAGGTTTTAGGGCATTTACCGCGCAAATTTTACGGCGTTCATAAATGAGTGCCGTATTATGTGCTTATTTACAGGGCTCTTTTAATGTGTGCCATAAAAAGCCTTTGACGTGAATTATTTTACGGTGTGTTTGTGAAACACATCGTAAATGACCGCTACATGCCGTAAATGTCTTTCAATGCACGCTTATGGAACATACCGTAACCGTGATATGTTTTTACTGCACGCACAAGTTGAACACCATGAAAACCTAATGTAGCAAACTATTATTTACAGCTTGCATATAAAGTTGGCCTTAAAATAAGAGTTTTGAGGCGCCAAATGTTCCTTAAAAAATTTAGTTTCCCTCTCAATTGTGTTAATCCCTCTTCAAAAATAACTTCCCAAAATAATTCCCTCTCTCGATACAACCCTATTCCCCTCTTCTAAAATAACTTCTCATCTTCTACTTCTTCTAATTAAATTTTACCCAAATTGAACACATCAGCCCTTCCCTCACTTGAATTCAAATAGTAAACTGTTCTAACTCGGTCTTGACGAACCTGGCCCAACCCCTCCTCCTCTGGCCACCACAGCCAACCCAAACTCCTCCCTCAAAATATTGGCTTTTACGGCCGTCGAACTCAGACGTCGTGGTCTTCTTCGTTCCCAGATTGATCAGCTCTCCTTCGTCCCCAGTTTCATTCTTTGGCTTTTGGCCGCTGTCGTTGCCCAGCCGTCCCATAATTTTGATTCGATACTTCACTCATGCCTTTTTTTGTTGAGCTTTGGTGAGTTGGTGATTTGGGAAGGATACGAATTGAAATGAATCTCGTTCATTTCTTCGAGTTATAGTTATTATGGAGCTTCGATATCGATCTCTGTGGTAAAGTGGTGATGTTAGGAACTTGGGATTAATAGTACGTAATTCTGGACCTAATTTTGCACTGTTCTTCAAGCAAAAATAATGTCTACCTAGCATTTATAGATTTTTATGTATTCCTCTTCTATTTTTTAAGGTGACAAACACAAGGAAGAAATTGTTTGGGCGTGATTTTTTTGGGTGCTGGCGTGCCAACATTTCTGGGTTCAGCGTAACCGTCTTGTCTTGATACTGCACGCTTTCTTCCTAACTTCTGCTCCAAGCGACTGAATGAATTCTTTTACCAAACCTAAGATTTCTCTTAAGGTGCTTAAACAACGAAGATTAAAATGATATTTGCTGAAGGTTCTATGACACATGTTTAGAAAACTATATTATTTTTATTACAACTATATGGAAACTATATTATTTTAGTATCATTTTATCCTTACCTCTTAAAAAATTTTAGAGAAAGAGAATAGAAGAGAAAGACGACTTGGCCGGAACCTCAACAACTTCGGTCATCGGACACCCGTATCTAGTCGTCGGACTTTGTCACCGGTCGCCGAAATCCGAAATATGGAAAATTACTTGGGTGAAGTGACGGCGTCCATCATCGGCCGAAGATTGGAGAGATTGATCAGAGATTTGAAAAGAAAGAGATAAAGTGTTTTCAGATCGTGAGAGGTGAGAAAGATATACAGAAAATATCCATTTAGTCAAAAATAAGGTTTTGATAGCCCATTCCAATGAAAAAAGGATTGTCATAGCCTATCCCAATAATTTTGATTAAAATGACTACATTACCTTTAAAATCATACCAACCCCTCCCTCTGCTATCACTTTTCCCCGTCTCTCTCTCTCTCTATGTCATGCCCCGGCCCAAGCTTATCTCCCTAAACTCAGGATAGGACATGCGGGACTCATCCCAAGAGAGATTACTCTCGTAACCCCCCTTGAGAAGGGATAATAACTCTTTACCAACACCATTTTCAACAGTCCAAACGACCCCGAAATAAACTTCATAAAACCTTAAGTTATCTCGATTACTAAATTGGATTTCATACTAATTACTTTAGAGGACCTAGGGTTTAAATATTATTTGTGACTGCACCCGTATCTCAAACAGGCTGCCTACGTACCCTCTACACAGGGATCAAGCCACACGTAGCTCTTATTTTAATTAACGTCCTAACCGGATAAATCCCGTTTTTCTATTTATCAGTCGATATATTATTATGGATAGCATACGCTTATCGCATATCTGGAGTTTAACCTCTTCGCTGAGGTATCCACCAACCTACAATCTATCAGGGTTATCCCGAACATACCACCATACTCATATACAATAACCATACACGTATCAACATAATATTATGACAATCACATAATTATATAAATCCACCAAGGATATAATAGTCAATTTATTCCCAATGGCACTTGTAAATACATAAAACTACCAGAGGTAGTATTGTCAATTCACCCTTATGGCAGCTTGGTAAATATGCTAAGCTTCCAGGGGTATTTTTGGAATTTCAGCATCAGGGGTAGTTCTGTAATTAACTAAATATGTCGA
Organism: Comarum palustre; assembly: GCA_951800085.1. NCBI lineage: Eukaryota > Viridiplantae > Streptophyta > Magnoliopsida > Rosales > Rosaceae > Comarum > Comarum palustre. The sequence continues at coordinate 6,925,825 of OX637585.1, read as the reverse complement.
GGGCAGTATTGTCTTTTTGGCCTCAATGTCATCCTTGTAAATATGCAAAGCTACCAAGGGCATTTCTAGGATTTCAGCCTCAATTGCATCCTATAATTAACCCAAACTGCCAGGGGTAGTTCTGACATTTTACACCGCACAGTAAAACGGTAAAAGGTAAATCTAACACGGTAAAAATCAGTATTTTTATCCTTTAACTTTTTGATCAGATGGTTCGCCGGAAAAGCTCGGTTTTCTGGTCAAACCAAGCTTCTATACCTGCAAGACCATCTCCTACACCACCCAAGCAACCTAAAATCATCTAAACACAGAAGAAAAAAGAGGGTGGAGGAGTTACCCAGTCCAACTCGAAAGCTCGACGGCGGCTGCACGACGTCCCATGGCTTTTCCTCCACCTCCTCGACGTCGTGGCCCCTCTACAGCTGTTTGCTTCCACCCTGGAGGTGTTGTTGACTGGTTTGGAGAGAGGGAGCAGTTTGGTAGAGATCGTCTGGTTTATTGGGATGGACGACAGGCCTGGGCGGAGCTGAGAGTAAGGCGAACAGCGACGGCAGCGAGGCGAGGCGGAGCTGATGGGAAAGGCAGTGAAGCTGGACGCGCGGCGCTGTGGCTCAGCTGTGGCGGTCTCCGGCAGCTGGGTCTCACTGTCGAGTGAGAGAGAAAGACAGAGAGAGTGAGAGGACCCCCTCCGTCCGGTCTCCCCTTATATATATATATATATATATATATATATATATATATATATATATATATATATATATACTCAAAAACCAACGGTCCAGATCAAATCTCTGATCGATCTGACGGCCTAGATTAAATAATAAAAAGTTACTATAAATAGTCAATAGATATTTTGCTATTTATTAATTACCGCGCAGTAACTATACATTATCTCGAATAACTTCCGCAAACGAACTCCGATTAAATCATAGAACATACCCACGAATTCGTATTAACGTTCTCAACAACTTTCTCAAAGGAAGTTTCCTCAAATTCTCGACTTATCATAAAGTCATCTTTTTACGGTAAAGTAAATAACATTTATTTCTTCTGTAAACTAAATAAATCCATAATAAACAGCTCGTGGCTCCGAAAAACATTCCGGACATACCAGAGAACTTGTATTAATATTTTATACACACTCGGGACATATAATCTATTTTTCCCCAAATCGTAAAACCTCTCGATATTATACTCGAATAAAAATTCAAGGATAACTAAAAGTGCGGTTACAACCCTCTGTAACCCGCCTGGTCCTGGTAAAATGGTAAATTTTAGGGCGAGGTGTTACAAACTGTCCCCTTTATAAAAATTTCGTCCTCAAAATTTCCTCTACCGGAAGTAAAACTAACAGTCATTTCAAATAACACCATTTTTTACTTTACCAATAAATTCGCTGCAAAACTATAGGGAAGAAGATCATTCTCTTTACTTCTGTAGAAGTCATTCCTTTAATTACATTCATTTAAAGATGATCCACATTCCAAAACTTTATTTGTTCAACCGTCAAGAAATGTCGTGAAGTTTCACATGACGGAACTTCAAGCAAACAAGAGTCACAAGCTCTATGTACCAATTTCTTTAGAAACCGAAGTCTTCTCGTAGTTGCAATACGAGATACACCACTACGCCTGCTATGATACACTTTCTCGGGCATGATACTCTCGTCTCATCACTTTTGTCGTTAATCGACTCCACAAGGCTTGCCTCTTATCTCTTCTCGAGTTAATTCCTGAAATGACAATTAAGACAATCTGATAGCTTTTCGAGACATAAACGTAGACTAACTCGTAGTTAATAAGTATGCTCCACTTTTACAACTGCCACACTTGGCAGTTAACGCCAATGTTTTCCTCGTGGAAGGATGGAAATGCTACAATCCATCACCGTAGGGGAAACTCATACATCTATCGTACCTTTTTGACACTAGGTCTTGAGGCTATAGACGTATTATCTTCTGTGTCCTTTGATCAAAAATTCTCATTTCTCGTTTCTTGTACTCTAACTTTCAATCACGGGGCTCGAACGAACTCACATACAATAATGCGATCTCAAAACTGCTCACTTGGGCTGATGATTCCGCTAATTAAGCGCCTTCACGCCAACATGGATGTCATGTTCACACTCAGTCACAAATGAATTTCCTCATCCTACTCCACTCTCTCGGGAAAGAGTCTACAGTAAGACATTTCACAACAATAAGATCTAACAAGCTTGCACACTCATGTGTGCTCAAGTGCTGCCTAAATGACAAAAGTTCAGCTCAAAATCCTGCATGTATCTCATGATGCTTCCATAATCAATTTCAACATCACAATCCAATATTGCACCAATCAGCTCAACATATCTCAAGTGTCACGCCCATATATATATTTATTAACCGTCAACCCAAAATCTCCTTCCTCATAAATAAGTTTTCCTCTAAAATATACCCCTATCTCTTTTACCAAAATTCAACCACCACTCACAAGCAAACCGAACTATCTCCAACTATACTCTAAGAAACCTAAAGTGCCGCACCCCTAAATTTTATATACTATTCATAACTAGCGTGGACATGTCAGCCTTCCAGGCTAAGGTTGGAACTTCTTAGACGTGAAAAGCTTTAGAGTGAGTAGACCAAAAATCAATGCCAAAAATAATGGTTCAAAACCATAAATTCAAATTTTATTTTTCCCTAAAAAAAATCCAGGCCTTACGGAAAAAATAAATAATTACTCGGCGCTCAGCCAAATATAACACAAATCTCGGCCTACAACCAAATATAAAACAAATCGTGGCCTGCAGCCAAATATAAATCAAATCGTAGCCTGCAGCCAAATTTAAATCAAATAATGGTCTGCAGCAAAATATAAATCAAATCGTGGTCTGTAGCCGAACATAAATCAAATCATGGCCTGCAGCTAAATATAAATCAAATCATGGCCAACAGCAGAATATAAATCAAATCATGGTCTGCAGCCGAATATAAATCAAATCGGGAAAAAAATTTCACAAACGATCGATCACACATACCAGGGTCGGAGCAAAGAGCTCTAGCATACCTCTTAGTGAGGACGCGATCCCGCACTAATACTACCATCTCCTCCATAGGGAGAGGAGTGCAACGAGTGGCGCGCTTCCACTCCGCCGAACGAGGAGCTCTGCCCGTAAGCTAGCAACAACAATACATATGACGACCCTTCATGACAGTGAGCCTCACAGGCTAGAGTCGGAGTTAAGAGCTCTGGCGTCTCACCCATTGTCTAGTGAGAACGTAAATCCCGCATATCATCCACTTTCCGTGACAACACATATCCCACGCTTCCACTCTGTCGAACGAGGAGCGCTGGGTGGGCGCGCTTCTACTCCACCGAATGAGGAGTGCTGTCTGGCGTGCTTCCATTCCACCGAATGAGGAGCGCCGCCTGCTAGCTAGCTATAAACATCCGACGACCCGTTATGGAGAAATTAAAACAAATCCCCGATTTATAAATCCAGGCTCGAAGCTTATATATAAAATTCAGGGAAATGCCAAAAATTTAACCCAAATCCTGGCAACATGACAAAAACAATTCAAACCCGGCAATTGCCAAGCATATAAATCTCAGTAAAACATCGAGTCTGATTACCATATGTACGATAGGTCTATCCCGTCGAAAACCATTTAAAACCCAAATGAAGATAAGCGAGCTGGAATCCATATATCAAATGGAAATAACAAGTAAAAACCTTCCACTGAGGTGCTCGCAAAATCAAAGGAATAGAAAACATACAAAAACCCAGAAAATCATCCTTACTGGGAATATTTTAAAACTGTTTAAGTATCAAACCATGGCATGCATTTCTTTAAAACAAATCAAAGGTCCACTCACCGTGCTGGCAACACATCTCATGCGCCAGGTACGGTACCCTAACCATCCTCAATTAATTACCGCATAATCAGTAATGTTTCTCATGCCCGTAAACGGTTCCCTGACCGTAATAAAATATTCCTCCTCGAGCTTTATGGGCCCACCACGCTTCCTCTACGCCACTTTGATACATCACGAAATCCCTTTCTCTTGACCTCATCCAGCATCTCAATCACCGAATCATCCCTGATCCTCTTTAAAAATAATTACGCGACACTAATGTGTTGACAAAAGTGACCCTACATACTCTCTTAACACATCAATTAAATGTAGGACGCGAAACGACTATCGAATAGTCTAACAACCCAATTTTTCCTGGTTTGACCAGGAAAAGTCAATGATTGACTTAGGGTTGACCAAGTCTTTCCTTGGTTGACCAAGAAATTGACCAAGACTTTTCGAATAATCGACAAGGATCAAACCTTACTAAGCTCGATAATCGTCGATTTATAATTTCGAATAATATTAGATGCACTTTTAAACCTATTTACGCCCAATATTGAAATTCAAAATTATTTTTCCTAATCTGGCTCGATACTAAACTTACGAGCCTCTCGACTTTTTGATCCAACGAAAGGTCAATATCAACATCTAATTGCAACTGATGTCGCAAACTTTATAATTACAATTAACATCACTAATTCGACCCTAGGTGCAACCCTTGTCACAAAACAAAATAATAAGTATAAGTAACTAGCCAAACCTTTGGTGGAAATCAATAACACATTTAAACATTTCCAAGGACTTTAATTACCCAAACATTTGGTTTCAGATTTGAACTTATGCTCTGATACCATTTGTCACGCCCCGGCCCGAGCTTACCTTCTTAAACTCGGGATAGGACGTGCGGGAGATTACCCTCGTAATCCCCCTTGAGAAGGGATAACCCTTTACCAACACTATTTTCAACAGTCCAAACGACACCGAAATAGACCTCACAAAAACCTGAGCTTATCTCGATTACCGAATTGGACTTCATACTAATTGCTTTAGAGAACCTATGGTCTAAATGTTATTTGTGACTGCACCCGTATCCCTGGACAGGCTGTCTACGTACCCTCTACGCAGGGATCAAGCCACACGTATCTCTTATTTTAATTAATGCCCTAACCGAGAAAATCTCATTTTTCTACTTATCAGTCGATATATAGTATTATAGATAGCATACGTCTATCGTATATCTGGAGTTTAACCTCTTCGCTGAGGTATCAACCAACCTACTATATATCGGGATTATCCCGAACATACCACCATACTCATATAAAGAACTATACACATATAAACAAAATATTATGGCAACCACATAATTATATAAATCCACCAAGGATATAATAGTCAATTTATCCCCAATGACACTCTTGTAAATACCTAAAACGGTTAGGGACAGTTCTGAAATTTTACACTCTATAGTAAAACGGTAAAAGATAAATTTGACATGGTAAAAACCAGGGTTTTTACCCTTGAACTTTCTGATCAGCTGGTTCGCCGGAAAAGCTCAGTTTTCCGACCAAACCAAGCTTCTATACCTGTAAGACCATCTCCTATACCACTCAAGCAACCTAAAATCATCTAAAACAGAAGAAAAAGAGGGTGGAGGAGTTACCCAGTCGAACTCGAAGTCTCGACGGCGGCTGTACGGTGTCCCATGGTTTTTCCTCCACCTCCTCGACGTCGTGGCCCCTCTACAGCTGTCTGCTTCCACCCTGGAGCTGTTGTTGACCGGTTTGGAGAGAGGGAGTAGGTTAGTGGAGATCGTCTGGTTTGTTAGGATGGACGACAAGACTGGGCGGAGCTGAGAGTGAGGCGAACAGCGACGGCAGCGAGGCGAGGCAGAGCTGATGGGAAAGGAGGTGAAGCTGGACGCACGGCGGTGTGGCTCAGCTGTGGCGGTCTCCGACAGCTGGGTCTCACTGTCGACTGAGAGAGAGAGACAGGGAGAGAGAGAGAGTGAGAGTATATATACATACTTATATATATATATATATATAACTATATAAGTATATATATATATATATATATACTTGAAAACCAATGGCTCAGATCAAATCTCTGATTGATCTGACGGCCCAGATTAAATAATAAAAAGTTACCGAGAATAGTAAATAGATATTTTGCTATTTACTAATTACCGCGCAGTAACTATACATTATCTCGAATAACTTCTGCATACGAACACCGATTAAATCATAGGACATACCCACGAGTTCGTATTAACTTCCTCTACAACTTTTCCGAAGGAAGTTTCGCCAAATTCTCTACTTATCGCAAGTCATCTTTTTATGGTAAAGTAAATAACATTTATTACTTCTGTAAACTAAATAAATCAATAATAAACAGCTTGTGGCTCCGGAAAACATTTCAGACATATCAGAGAACTTGTATTAATATATTATACACCCTCGGGACGTATAATCTATTTTCCCCCAAACCGTAAAACCTCTCGATATTATACTTGAATAATAATTCGAGGAAAGCTAAAAGTGCGGTTACAACCCTCTGTAACCCGTCTGGTCCCGGTAAAAGGGTAAATTTTAGGGAGGGGTGTTACACACACACACACACACACACTCTCTCTCTCTCTCTCTCTCTCTACATCAGATCTAACCACCGTTACTGCTCGCCAAGCGCCGTCGCCGCTCGTCCAACGCCGTCGTCATCGTCGTTCGCCTAGCACCGTCACCTATCCTTCCCATTCAGTTTCTCTTTTCTCTCTGTTCTATCTCCTCTCTTTCCACGCGCCTCTCCTCCACCGATGCCGCCTCCTCTCCTCCACCGGTGCCGCCTTATCTTCCTCTCTCTATTTAGATCAGCAACTCTCTCTCTACCTTCTCCTGCCCAGTCGACACCAGCCATCTCCTCAACTCGAGGACGCTCATCATATTTGAAATTATTTTTTGGTTTCAGCAAATTTGCAAATTTGCAATATTTTTTTGGTATCATATTTGCAATTATTCACGGTTATTATTTTTTGTTACAACAAATTTGCAGTTTATTAGATGTAGTAAATTCTTTATTAAAATTTACTACCTCTAATAAATTCAGTTTAAAGATCAATAACAAGTATATTAGGGGTAGTAAATTCTGTGTTTGGTTTATTATGGGTAAAATTAATGTTTACTACATGCAGTAAAGTTTTTCCATAAAGTTTACTAACCCTAATAAAGTCTGTTTAAAGTTTACTGGCTCCAGTAAGTTTTCCTATAAAGTTTACTACCCCTAGTAAAGTATCTTCATAAAGTTTATTACATTTAGTAAATTATTTTTCAATATTACTGCCCCAATAAAACATCTAACGAAGGTACAAAAACGGTTCCGACAAGGTCTAAAGATATTCCGGTGTTGTTTTAAAGATTCTGGTGACCAGACTCCGGTGACCGGAGCTGATGAGGTTCCGGCCAAATCTTTTCTCTCTCTAAACATGTTTAAGGGGTGAGGGTAAAATGGTATTAAAATAATATAGTTTTCTTAGAGTTTTAATAAAAATTTGTTTATTTGAGTACAACTCATGACACCTTGTATTGGAATTGACACATCTTTCTAGAATCATTAAAATGGGCTATGAAGAAGCTAAATTTGTACTACATTAGCAAGGGTAATACAATATTTTTCGTAAGATTAATTGAAATGAGTTCTTGATTTTTTTATTTATTTGATTGAGGTCTGATTTTTTATTTTTGTGTAAATGAACATTTTTTAAAAACATAAAACTATTATAGAAAATTGAGTTTTTATCTAATTTTCAAAGAAAACCTCTAAAACTGGATCTCAAGTATAGTCTAAGAGCATCTGTAGCGGTAGCTGCTCCTCTCCTCTACTCGTATTCTCGAGCGAGTAAAGATTGCTCGTACAAGAATATTTTAGTTTGGTCAATGAGCGGTCACCGCTGTAGGACCCGTCTCCCTCCCCTCTGCTCATACTTCAGTTAAGCACCGCTGCATATGCTCTTAGGGATTGTAACAGCGAAGATAAACATATCATATCAAGAATTTGGGAGCATCGATCATGCCATAAAGACCCAACATCTTTGCTCGTCAAACATGCCATTTACCCACAAACATAGCTACAGTCTAAAGGCCCCAGTCCTAGGCACGTGTCACTATCTCCTTCTCCAAACCAATTGGCCCTCCTCCTTTTATAGTTTCTTCTGCTTCATAGTTGGTCCATGCTTCAATTTTTACCCATCATTCTCTTGCCCATCATTTCTGCTGTGAAATCTGGTCAGAGTTATGAAGGTGAGTTCTAACTTCTAAGTAGCAGCTAAAACTAGAACTATGCTCATGTTCTTTCACTTAAGGCTATTAGTGATCATGTTCTTTCTTTGTATGCATAGATCTTCAACTGGGTTCATAAGAGGTTTCATCACAAGGTCCCTAAAGGTATATTGCTTTCATCAAGTCGTGGAGTTACCAAGTTGAATGTACCTAACATTTGATGTCATATGTATTGAATTGAGAATGCATGCAGTACTTCATGTCTATGTGATGCTGTACACAAGATTTTGCTGTGAACATTTGATTTTATATGTATTTTCAGATGGGGTTACCGGAAATGGGGGAAATACTGAACCAGAGGGTAATACCGATAAGGACACACAAGGTTTTCTGAGTCAAGTTTCCCTTGTAGATTGGATTGATCATGGATGGAGAGATGACATTTTAACAATAGGCACCTTTGGTTTCGACCCCCTAAAATCCTTCAACATCCAAAGTGATTACAAGGTTTTGGAGAGCGAGGAGGATGGTAAGGAAAGCCAAGAACTTACACATGGTGGTGATGATTGTGATAATGATGAAGGTACTGATAATGTCTGTGAAGAACTGAACCCTTTGATGTTTACAACATTTCGACACAGTTTTGAGGATATGGGGTCGAACTCTGATGCCATTGTTGCGGAACCAGATGTGATTTTGGCCATTGATGGGGTTCCTCTCACTCCATTTGAGGTGTGTAATGAAATAAGTGTTGAACCTGATCACGATTCTGAGACTGATCATTTGAAGAGCAAAGGTGAGAGGATAACACTTGCTGATTTATTCATGGCCGATGGTCATGATTTTCAATCACAGGTCGACTCTCGCAAGGTTCAACCAGAGTTGAAGAAGAAAATGAATACTCGAACAAGGAATAGTGGCCTGACATTTGCCAAGAAGCTCATTCCTCGTGTCAAAGAGGAGTCAACTCCAATCAAGAATGTTCAACGAGTAAGTAAACACTTCAATAATTTTTATAACTTTAATTCCGGCCAGGTTTCTTGTTTAGCTAGAAAGAAATCAAGGACACATGTTATATAGACATTAATATCACTGAATCAGTTAACTGATTTGTAATGTCATAGCTTATGAGGAGGATGCTGAAGAGGAAGATCCATCCAGCAGATCTTGCGGTCAAGAAGCCCACTTCTGCAGTCGAACTTACCAGTACCAGTGTCGAAACTGATACTTCTGAATCGGTTTCCTTGCTTCCAGTTCAAGGTATTCATCATTTCTAGTCATCCAAAGTTTAAATTCCCACATTTAAAATACACATGTTCACTTAAGCTTCAACATCCTATCAGTCTATCAAAGTGAAAGAGTACAATTAGCAAGAGAACCAACAGAAAAATTGCAAAAGGAATAAAAAGTGGATATATAAAAAGACTAGCAATACTCCTTTTGATTAGAAGCTGATTTGTTTGATCTTTATCAATCATTAGGACATTATCTTAGCATATCAGCATGACCAATATATGACCAATGACCTTGCATGTAAGGTATTGTTTCTGAGTGTTTTTATCATCTTGACCCCAAATGTACTATTATGTTCTTTCATGTTCCCCATTTTCTCTTCTTTTTTGGGTGTAGCTGCAATATCATCAATTTTAATATGTACTTATATGTAATTCCAAATTCCCCAATATATAAAATAAAAGAAATTCAATCTGGTGAGGTCACATTTTGCAACTCCAATCATATATGTCCTTTGTATTTTTAATCATGTACTGGAAAATGGGTCTTCCTGATAGTTACTGGAAAACAAATTCAATTAGGGATAATGAGCTTATTGAAAGATGATGTCTTATTGTCTTGTGAAAAAGATCTGTATCCCACTAATGTATACAGTTGCTTATCTTTTGGAATTTGCTAATGTTTTAGATTTGCTGATCCTGTGTAGGTGCTACTTCTGTGCATTGAATCAAGGCCTTCTGTAGGTTCCTGGGAATTATTGTACTTTTATGTTTGCTACCTATAAATAACTATTTCAATGAGAATGTTAAATAGAATTTTCAAAGTATATGAAGTGTTGGACCATGTACCTGTTCAGTTTGTAATTCTTCTTAATTGCCAGTGTTTTAGTGTGATCATTCATGCTTTGTTGTCTGGAACACTGGAACTAATATGTTAGGGTTCTACCTTGTCATTTTGTTACATTATTTATTGGATATCCCTATTTCTACGCCCTAAAATTCCATCAATTAATTTCAGCAACCCCTAAAATTCATTACGATTGAAACACTAACTCTCAAACTCTCATGCTAGATCTCGCTAGAATTGACACTTAACTTGGGAATCAAATTCTTTTTCCCCTATGAATCAGATTCATTTTTTTTTAAAATGAGAGAAACTTCAAATATTATTAAATAAAAAGAATATTCAAATATTAATTGCAAAATAATTTTATAAAAACAAATTAACACGCACATTGTGCTGGTCAAGATGCTAGTTATATATATATATGTGGCTGTAAACATCTGTGAGGGACTATGGATGAAATGAATATGGTTATGGTTTAGTTTATCTTATAGACTTTTTTAGAATTCTTTAGTTTCCTTTAGCGTTATGAATTCTGATCCTATCAATGAGATTAGTTGTAAGAGTGAGTTTCCCGTATTCGGTTGTGGTTATATGAGTATAAGAGTGTGAGACTGTTGTTCTTGGAGGACTAGCATGGGGGGTCGACGTTGGATCTTTCAGACATCATTATTTACAGGTGGTCGCGGTGGGTGCCTCCGCCGTGTTTACTGTTTAGGGCTAATCCTTTGGGGCAAAGGTTGCCGACCTATGCACTATGTGTGGTTCTTTTTCTTTTTCTGTAAAGAGGTTCTTTTTTGAATGCTAAACAAGTAATTGTAATTTACTTTGAAGTCTTCATCTGATTTTTTTTACTTTGAAGCTTTGAGCAAAGCTACTTCAACTCAATTTGACTTCATTCTGCAGTACGCAAGCAAGGTGCCTGACAAGCCTTGGAGAAATGGTGAACAGAAGCAAACTGGAAGTGGGCGACTGGAAGAATTCGTTCATTGTCTGGATGGAATTAAGCCTTGAATCATGTCCACGCTTGGTTTTGTCCATATCTTTTGATGGGGAACTGATTTCATATGGAAAGTGGTAGAACATAGTTAGATTTCCGATTGTTCTGTCACACTTGTAGTTATTCCGGTAAGGGCTAACTTTTGATTAAATTAAGTCCTGATCAAACTTTGGGGGAAGGTTTAGGGGATTTCTGTACTTACGGATCAAACGTTTCATTTTCGGATTTGATTAAATACTATAGATTTACTAGTTTCTGTTGCTGTGCTGCTGATGCCAGTCGATCTGGGGACCTCGTGGTCTTTACCATTAAAGCAAAGCCATCAGAGTGATCAGACCACTCAAATGACCAGCATAGATTTCCTAGTTTTGTACATCACTACATGATATGTAACCCTATAACCAGTTTTGGTGAATCAACTTGGGAAAAAAAATTTAGTAAGCCAACTTGGACCCAAATTGAAAATAGCTGCCAAAATTTGACATGAAAAAAAGTACAATAAGTTAAACATCTTGGTGGGTGGGTCAATATTATACCATCAAATGGATCTGGATTTCGGATTTAGGCCGAAAGTCGGGTCACTAAATATAATACTGAAGGTGTGAAACACACATCCTAACCACTCAAAAGAGGAACTGTGCTGCTCATCATCTTCTATCATATGTATGAAACTTAACTTCTCTATCATTTTTGGTTGTCCATGCATCAAATCTAGCTTCAAAGTTTCTGTCTTTACATAACTTGGTTTGGTTTTTGGTTGGTTTCGTGTTCTGTTTGTTTACTGTTGGTGGGGTTTGACTTTGTGATCAACACACAGAAATGGCTTCAGATTCTAAAGTCTATCACTTTGATGAGGTGGCACAGCACAAGTACAAGAAAGATTGCTGGATTATAGTCTCTGGAAAGGTTGGTCTTTCTCTTTGATCTTCTTTCTATTGTTCATGTTTGAAATATCTGTGAATCTGTTATCTGAATTGTGTTCTGGGTTGGTTTATGATCTGTCTTAAAAGCCAGTCTTTTACTGCCACAGATTCTGTTGTGTGCGCTAAAAGAGTTGCTTTGGCAAAGAAATTATGTTTTGAACGAAGGAGTTGATAGATTAAAATTACAAGTACAAAGGAGAATTGAGATGAGAAGAACACGTATTTAACAGCTTGACACTATTGAATCACCAATCAAAAAGTTAAGATGGGATTGCAAAGAAAGCTTATGCTTTTTAGTCTTTAGTACAGATTTTGTTCAAAGAAGTTAAACACTCATTTTACCTTGGTGAAAGAGGTATGTCACATTGTAAAGGGAATTACCTAAGAGATGAAACTGGGTGTTATATACATCCTGGCAAACTATTTGCATAACTTAGCATGTTACCGAAGAATGTAACGTTCTTTCACTGGTTGTTGAGTTTCTTTCTACAATTAATTGAAAATTATTTCCTAAACTCTTGGCATAATAGTTAAAGTGAACAATTGCAATATATGATGGAATGTGTGGCAATTGTTACATTGTATAGGCACTTATCTTAACTGTAGAACTATATCTGAAAAAGGTCAGGAAAACAAGTATTGTTACCTTGACAATAATACTTACGATAGAAAACCAAACCAGCCTGCAGACCACTTGGTCTAGTTTGGTCTACCCTTTCAGATGAGATTCTTGAACTAAGAAGTTTCTGTAAGAGATTTTAAGGTCATTGTTTGGGAAAGAACGAGTAGGCATTAACCATTGAATTTTTGTAATCTTTCCTAAAAAATGTTTGACAACAAGAGTGGATTAGTTAAGAAAACAAGAATTTATAGCATGTAATATAATTTCAATTTGGGACTTCATATTTCAGTGTATGCCCCGTTTCTTTTCAACAACTGGTAACATATGTATGTTCCCTGTAGTGAATCATAATCTCTACATAGGACATTTGAATTAATTCCCAGCTATGTTCAGTTTTTTTATAAGTTGATCAGTCACAACTCCTTATGTCTGGTATATTAAAGAATTCATTATATGTTGATGCATTTCTATGAATTGATCTACTCTACTTTGTTTTATATCACTGCTTACTAGTATGTCTTGAATCACTTTCCACAGGTTTATGATGTCACTCCTTTTCTGGAGGAACACCCTGGAGGTGATGAAGTCTTGCTGTTAGCAGCCGGTAAGATTGTGAACTTTGCCGTCACGTTTTTCTGTCTTTGTGACTGTTGTGTCTACTGGTTCTGGTGTCCCAAGAAATAAACAGAATTTACGTTTTGTGGTAACCGGAACTTTGTTTCAACATCTTGCAGATAGAGATGCAACTGATGATTTCAATGATGTTGGCCACAGCGATGATGCGAAGGAGATGATGGAAAAGTACTGCATAGGAGAGATTGACACATCCACAATACCAGAGCAACCAAGTTACAAGCTGCCTCCACAAGCAACAGTTCCTCAAGACCAATCTTCCGGTTTTTTGGTAAAGCTTCTACAATTTCTGCTGCCTTTGTTGATCCTGGGAGGTGCATTTGCTCTGCAATACTACAGTAAAAAGAAGTAATTCAGTTATCCATTAACATGGACCTTTATGTTATTTGGAACCAAGAATGTCTATCGCTCAAGTGGTAATAATGGAGTTTTCCATCAGTACTTACAGTTTCTATGTTGTACTCCTTTCATATATTTATGTGCTTGAAATCTTTGGACTTGGAATATTGAAAAGATATGCCATTTTCTCAGCAATATTTAGCTGTTTCCTATGTCTTTTCATTAGAAAATCATCAACTAGTAACTCATGATATTCGTTGTGCATCTGTGGATGAGTGATAACTATCGATCATTGTAGAAAACTAGAAATATTATCAGAAAGCCTAGGCACTAGGCAGTGATGTTAGAATCTATGTATATGAGGGTTCTTAACTTCACAATCGTTCATTCTCAAAAAAACTTAACAATCATTCACATTGCTTGGATTTTGTAAGGGTTAGGCTTGATCAGCTGATGCCCATGAAATATAAATCCAGAATGATGATGGTTTTATGATAAATAATTGGAATTTGGGCTTTGTTCACATCATAAGCTTGAATGAGAATCCTTGCCCGAATCACTTCGATTAATGATGGAGAAAGGATTCTCTTTGACCCTTCAAATATTGCAACTCATTTTGTGGGGTTATATCAAAATCTTTATTCTGCCTCTTTACTCTGAGAAATTTAGATGAAGTATACTTTGTTATTCCTTCTTTGGTCACAACTGCATAAAATTATTGCCTCACATAAATCCCTTCGATTGAGGAAGTTAAAAATGTTGTCTTTGTTATGGATGCTTCCAGTGCACTAGGCCCTGATGGATTTCAAGGTTCATTTTATCAATCAAGTTGGGATGTGGTCGGTTCTAATGTTGTTCCATGTGTGAGACAATTTTTTGTGCAAAATTGGCTGCTTCCGAACATGAATTGTGATACACTAACTACTAATACACAGAAAAACTATTAAGTTTCGCACCCATAATTGACTATTTTCAGTTATGCAATTGCTCAAGTGAGACATCATTGCATTTATTTTTACAATGCTCTTTTTCCTAAAGGGTCTGGTGATGGCTGCTCAATTTGACACTTTATCTTCTTTCAACTCTTTGTTAGAATTTTGGGAGTGCTATTGTCACAAGTCGTTCTCCTCGTAGTTATTTAATTTGTGGCTAGCGGTTGGAATGTTTACATTCATGGCAATATCGAAGACACAGAATAAGCTAAGGTTTGATAATCGATCCCTTAACATATATACAATGCGTTGTTCAATTATAGTATGGATTCGACAAATTAGTCATTTTGCTCCTAGTCACTATAGGGTTGTTCTAGATGCCCAATTATTGACCTCTCTTTGAGTTGCTCCTAAATATGGTAAGGCTCTCAAAATTCAGCATCTCTTATGGCAGTCACTGATAATCTCTTAGATCAAAGTAAACATGGATGGTTTGGCAAAAGACAATCAAGGTCCAATAGATTGTGGGGGTGCATTTTGTAATGCCTTAGGTGGTTTTAGCCAATCACTTGGATGAAATAATTCCTTTTATCCTGAGCTTTATGCTATTATTTCGGCAATTGAAATTTTTCATGATAGAGGGTGGGTATTGTAAGTACATACGTCTAGTCAGCGTACTTTAACCACATCCAGATTGACCACAACTGTCGCATTCACTCAAGATAGAGCCACAGGCACCAAGACAGCAGCAGGAGCTACGTAATGTCATGAACCACTATCCAAGCAAAGCGGCGGCGCACCCTCATGCGCCTTACCAAAACCGCTTCATGAACAACTTTGGTGGCACCAGTCCTACCTCGAAAGTAAGCAGAGATTTGAGCATGCCTCCTCCCATAAATTGTAACTCCTCATACTCATTAATGTTACGTTCTCTGTTACTATTACTGTTACTCTGTAACTTTGGTAACTAAATTAGGCATCGGAGTGTCGAAGGCCGTTCAATATGGTCTCCTCTCTTGAAGTTTTTTGCTCCTTTTGCAAACTTACTTGCATCCCCCAAGTAAGGGTCAACTGTTGATCATCAAGTTTGTGATGTGTGTCGGTCAGCTACCCGCACGCATACAGCACAAACATTTGGTGCATGTAGCTCAAAGAACGATTCCACAGTCTAATTGGAACATTTATGTTGATGGTTCTTCTTATGCCAACGCCAGCAGGGCTGGTATCATCTTCACTGGACCAGGAGAATTGAAGTGGAATGTGCGTTGAAGTTCATTTTCAAGACATCTAACAATGTAGCGGAGTACGAGGCACTCATTGCTGGATTACTATTGGCAGTGGATTCCGGAGCCAAAAACATCAACATTTTCAACGACTCACAATTAGTGATCAGTCAGGTGACATGAGAGTTTCAGGTCAAGGATGCACAACTCACCGCTTTCGTGGGCTATGACAGGACCCTACTAGCATGGTTCAACCCCTAAGTTATCACTCGTATTCAGCGTGCAGATAACACGAAGGCGGATAGCTTAGAAAGTGGCCAATGCACAACCGCACCAGCATGCGGATGATATTGAACAAACCATCTGTCACTAAAACGCTGGCAGAAATATTTCACATAAAGACGGAGGCATCCTAGATGGATGAGATATTCTCTTACAAGAGGGATGACACTCTGCCAGCGGATAAGATAGCTACCGAGACATTAATCTGGCGGGCCACAAGGTACACCATTTTGGAAGGCAAGTTGCACTGCCAGGGTTTCAAGTTTCCTCATTTACAGTGTGTAACTTTAGAGAAAGGCAAGGAAATCCCCCAATGTGTGCATGATGGGGAAACCGACATTCACTCGGGCTACTGCTCCTTAGCAAACAAAATGATGTAGTATGGATATTTTTGGCCAACCCTGACCACAAACTCGGAGGCAGTGGCCAGAACGTGCATGTAGTGTCTCCAGAAAGCCAATTCTAATACATCATTATAGCTACCAGCTACACCATCAAGTGGATAGAAGTCGTACCATTGATAAAAATTAACATAACCAGGGTGCATTCATATAGAAGAATATATATTGTCGGTTTGGTGTTCCAAACACAATCATAACTGACAATGGAGCGCAGTTCAACAAACAGGAGCATATCAGCTGGGCGTAGGAGAAGGAATTGCAAATCTGGTTTTCCTTAGTGGCACACCTGCAAACCAATGATTAGGTGGAGACAGTCAACAAGAAAATCAAATCATTGCTCAAGAAGAAGCTCGAAGAGGCCAAGGGATTGTGGGCGGACAAGCTTCCCGAAGTGCTCTGGGCAATCTACACAACACTTACTCAGGCAACGGGTGAAACCCCATTCTACTTAACTTATGGAATCGAATCGGTTCTCCCTGTTGAGGTCATTGTAACATCGTGAACTTTTGAAATTCTCAAAATTGATTTTTTTTTAATAATAGAAACTAGATGTCGTCACGAGTTCGCTGTATTTTTCAAGTTGTCAAAGTATTTTTAAGGATTTTTTGATGTTTTGTCGAGATTTCGTGGAAATAGGGTGGAGCTGCTGACGTGGCAACTTTTGAGTGGCTTAGGGTGGCGGTCAAAGGAATGAGAGCTGCGTCAAATGCAGCTACAATTGCAAGTCATGGGACCATTTGTCAAGTAGTGGGTTGGGTTTTTTCTTTAATGGACAAGTGTCCACTTTTAATTTGACCAAACAATTCATACCGACCCTTTCATGTCGGCTTCTTTTGCTATATATAGGCTGACTCTTGTTAGCTGTTCTTCATTAGTTGCGAGAGTACAAATTTTTTCCTTTATTATTTTTTATGGTGTTTCTCTTTTAGAGTTACAACTAAACTTTGATGGATAATAACTTTTGATTCGTAAGTTTAATTTTTATTCTGTAAAGGGCTGTGAGTTCGTATCGATGTCCTATCTCCAACCATTGAGGTTTGGAAGGTAGTCGTAATATTTTTTAGATAGCTCGCTTTAGGAGGCTCGGTTTACGATCGATATTCTCAGTGAGATTTCGATGCTATCGAGGTGAGTAGATTCTTGTAATATGTTTAAAATATTCTTATATACTTTTAAATTAGTCGAAAAGCATGTTTTTAATCATTTACGAAATATATCTCTATTTTATAGTGAAGCATGTCTATTTCCAAAATATACGGTGCTTTATATTATTATAATGTGTTGGATCCATTATTTGATTAGTCATGGAACATGTGAAATTCTTGATTGGTTATTCTGAAGTAAGAATGTGACACACGGTGGTATAGGACTTGAAGGTCATTAGGTTCCCGTGGAGATCACTAAATAAAAGGATAGCCAATAAGAACGGATTGTGCGATATGATGAATTGTTTGATGCGATGTGTACACGATATACGTATTTTGTAGCGTGAGCAAAATGGCATGACTTTACGGGCATATTACATTGGTTCACTCACTGGGCGTGTGGTTATGCTCATCCATCTATATCTGATATTTTCTTGCAGATAATTACTTAGCTTGTGCTGAGCCGGGAAATGGTAGCCGACGAGTCTAGAAGATAGTGTTTTATTTACATTCTATTTTGTAACACTCGTTCACGCCTCGAGACCAGCGCCCGATGGTTAAATCCCGCCGACGGTGGGACTGGGGTGTGACACTTTGGCATGTTCTTCAGGGGGAGATCAAGATCAAGTTTTTATTTCGTTTCAATTTTTTGAAGTGTTGTTTGATATTTTGGATTGTTTTTGAATTTGTAAGTGCCTAAGCACAAATATTGGTGTTTTGTTGAACTCATTTGGTTTTCGTTAATAAAACTAGGCTAGTTGATGCTCTGGAAAAGTATGGAAACTGATTCCAAATAGATCATCAAATAGTCTTGTGTTTTTCTAAAAATCTTGTGATTTTCCTAGTTAATTATCTTATTGCAGACCTTGATCTTGTGTTGAATAGCACTACCAAAGGGGGAGAATATATGTATATTGTCAATTGGCTATTCAACACACCTAGTTTGTATAGAAAAAGAGGAGGATGCGCTTTTACAGAAGGACCAGATGATAAAGGAAATGAAACATAAATTGATCATTCTCTTTTAAGAAATCTTCTATCAGTATTTAATATTCTTCAATAATAATGAAATGAAATAAAAATTTATACTATTTTAAATATTTAATCCAATTAATACAAACCGTGTCAAGAGTTTCTTACCTTATTGATTTCTACTAATATGTAATTTAATTCTTTAAATTTCATTTATGATTTTTTAAATTTTTATAAATAAGCTAAATGGAAACAACACATTGATGTTTACCAAACATTGAAGTACATTATATCTCAAAAATAATATATTGAAATTCTGAAAATCTGAAGTTTATTGGAGATGAATTAATAGTTTGTTCGAGAGCGCGTTTTCATTTTGAATTGGTATAAAGAACATTGTTGAAATTAAGTTTGTGTCCTTTTTTAAGCAAAATCGTGTTGTTGCTAAAGAGTAACTGAATATCATTTAATTTTTTCGTTAATCAAATTTGACCATTCTAAGTGAGATATCTGGCTACGTCATTGCCTACATGTTTGTGGTACATACATTTATCGATATAACAACAAATTTGTTGTCATTTTGGTGAATGTAGTTATTATTTAGGTAATATTTGTTCTATTAGAGGTAATTACTCAATATAAGACAATTTACAAGTTTATATATAATTTGTTGTTATTGTAGTAACTTGATACAATTATATATAAATGTATAAAATAAATGTAATAATTTTGTTGTGAATGTTGTAAATTTTGTTCTGAATATTGTAAATTTTACTTATTTAACTACTTATTTTTGTTCAATTAATGATAAATAGATGTATGGTATACATCACAGTACCATAGACAACCTCACTATATATTGTCTGTAGTCCTTTGAGAATGCTGAAGTCCGATCGATCCTCTTCTCTTTTTGGGGTTCCATCTTCAGGCATAAGTAGTTGATGTTGATACACCATGATCACTACCCTTTGCAAATGCCACTTTCTTTTGACTGAAAAAGATGGGATGCCGGCCAGTTTTTCCCGTTGGTTCCCCCCCTCTCCGTGCAACCCACGTGAGGTTTTACCTCCCCCTATGCGCATGGGATGCAAGTCTAGACGTTCCCGAAAAGATGAACAGAGGTAACTCACTAGTTCATTTGGGTCCTACGTGTTGGATTTGCTGGTTCTCCAATCACTTTGGAACTATTCCAAGTCACTTAACCACTGTGTTTTGTTTCTCTAATCTGAGATTTGTCCCTCTTTTGTCATCAAGATTAGGAATTAACATCTTGTTCTCTCCAATGCCTATTCTCCTAGTTATTTCCCAAAGTAAACAAGTTGCTGCACAGTGATAAGAATCCTAAATGAATTGTTTCTTTCAATTGCTAGATGCCTTTATTGTCCTCTCGTTGAACATATGTTTCGTCAAGCAATTCAAGCAGCATTTTCTTTTAGCTAATACCAGGGAATTATGATCATCAACTATATATTGCTTTACCAGTTACCATGAAACTGCAAATGCTAGTCCAGTTAAGGATTGCGGTGAGTGAGAGACGGTGATGTGAAAATCTACGAAAGATCTTCCCATCAAATGACAATCAATCTAGCTAGCTAGACAAGTGACAATCTTTGAAAGATCTACGAAGTCACCATGAAATTGATATGGAAACATTAGAATTTGCATTGATTAATTAAGAATGCTAATTAACAAATTGGTGAAGATATTAGAATTGATCATATATATATATATACAAAACAATATAGGCTAG
The DNA here is from genome assembly GCA_951800085.1 of Comarum palustre. NCBI lineage: Eukaryota > Viridiplantae > Streptophyta > Magnoliopsida > Rosales > Rosaceae > Comarum > Comarum palustre. The sequence goes on along the minus strand of OX637585.1, from coordinate 6,905,423 downwards.
AGATGCGTACGTACTATAAAAGGAGAATCCACTAAGAAATTCTTAGGCATAAGCAAAGTGAAAACGCAACCACATATAAACAACAAGAGCGCAATCTATCGCCGACCCTTGCTCTCCTGTCCGGTGATGAACAGTGCCCAAGTGGGCCTTTGTGGTTTGGGACTACTAGGATATCTCACTTTGGGTTGAGATGATTCTGTACGGCTGTCACTCTGTTGTGGCTTGTTTGGACCGAGTCTTTAATTATGGCTTAAAGTGCGATATTTTTTATATCAAAAACAATGTCTCGTTTTCCCTTAGTTGGTATCATTTATTTATTTCTTCTAAAAAGGATGGAAGCTAAACTAATGAGATTTATCTGAGATGAATGTACTTTTGATTTTTTAAGACATAGCGTAGCTAGGTTTTTGGTAGTCATATAAAGTGATTTCTATATGATGTACCGAAATGTAATTTTCATTATACTGTTTGCCATATTATAAATTGAGACTTCAGATTCAAAAGAAAAGTTACATTTTCATAAACAGGATCTGATCTAAACCGCCTTATTCAAATCGGTTTCGTTTGGTTCGTCTTAGACCCGACCCAAACACGTAGCCTACAGAAAACAAAGGATGTGACAAATCATCTACTTGAAAGAATATTACATTAAATGACACTGCCCAAACTTTATGTTGTGTTTTGGGTTAAATCGACTTAAGTACACCGTTGAGAAAATCCCAACTAGCTAGGTAAATATTGTGTTGTAGGAAAGTCTTGTTTATCACAAGGTTCTAGTATGAAGATTTCTAGGATCTCACTTACTTTGCTTCAATATTCTTTTGATTCTTTTGTTTTTTTTAAAAAAAAAATTCTAGCTTTTGTTGCCCTCGGATGGGATCATGGGATACCGATCGAAGACGTTCTCTCACGTAGATAAATTATGCTCGATCGATATCACGCTAACTTTGATATTGGCTTATCTGTTTAGATTTTTGTTGTTTGAATGAATTAAAACAATTGGATTGAGAGTATAATGTGGTCATGTAATGTCATGATCATGTCATCTTTATTTAATCTAATGGTTTTAAATTATCTAAACAAATTTAAACAATAAAAATTTAAATAAAGAAGCAAGATTCTTTTATTTACCCCTTCATAGTAATAATCTCGACTGGACATTGCAGTATGAAACTTGTAGTTTGTAAATGAGCACTTGGCTACGACTATAGCATGTTCTAACAAATAATTCACACTACCACGCATGGAATCATGTTAGATTGTAGAGAAGCAAACCAACTCTTACACAAGTTTATCCCAGTGCATATAGTGTGTGCATAATCTTTGACGAAGAGAACACATTGTACATAGACCCATTGTTTGCAACCCCATTTTCACGTTCAATCCCATCATATCTTGTCTAACGTACGTGATCAGAAGAGTATGTCTACAACAGTTTATATACAAAAATTCTCCTTGCCAAAGGTTCGATATTTAGCACTTTGAAAGCTTATACTCCTCTACTTCCCATTGTACTAGTTGCCATGATCTCATAGCAGCCTCTATAGGATGAGATGGTTTACCATCGTCAACGTTTTGTATACAACTATATGCAACTTTCTTGCAAAGCAAGATAAACAGACACACACTATATAGTTGTATACAACCGGTAACAAACATAAAACTGGTAACAAACAGAAAACACTCGGTTGCGATCTTGGAACTATGTCTCACAAGTGTCATCTAGAATATTCTTATTTTTACCCCTTTTCATCTTTCAAGACCAAAAATCCCACCACTGATAATCCCTAGTCGATTGATCAAAGAGACCAGAATCTGAGTTCAATCTGCCCCAATCTTCAGGAGATGTTAAGGACCCATCTGCAGATTCCACAAAGTTCACAAGGTTCGGATCCTCCTCAAGTCCAAAGTACTCTGCCTTTATGCTGCTTCCATCATCTGACATAACTCCAACTCCATGTTCCGATTTTTCCAATGACATCTGGTATTTAGGCTTCCCCTCATATTCCGACATAGTAGCATCATCTCCATTGTCCGATTCGCCGTCCATATTATTATTCCTTTCCTCTTTTGGCTTTTGCATCATTTCATTCAGCTTCTGCAACTGTCAAAAACAACACATATCCACATCATTTGTATTAATCCTAAGCTATTCCAAAAGCGATTGCCATAAATCTATTGATCACCTGACCAGGTGAACAAGGCAAGCCCTTGTCTTTCACACTATCAGAAAGTCATTCTCTACTAATATCCGGAAGGAACGACGAATGATGACTTTCCGAGAGTGTTAGAAAAGAGTGACGGAATATATTACTTACCTGTGTGACCAATGCCTGCTTTTCCTTCTTCAAGACTTCAAACTTGGATGCCAAGTTATTATAATTGGCTCTGAGTATGCTATAGTCTCTCTCAAGCTGCTTCGATTTCCATCGAGCTCTCTTATTTTGAAACCATATCGCAACCTGCCTCGGCTGCAACCCCAGCTCTTTCGCCAGCTGCAGCTTCTTCCTCGGTTCCAACCTCGACTCGGACTCAAACACCGACTCCAACGATCGTATCTGCTCGTCACTGAACCTCTTCTGGTTGTTCTTGCTGCTCTTCTTCTTAAAACCGCTGCCTACACCTAATGAGTCGTCGTTCATGTAGCTCAAAGCCTCGGCTTCTTCTTCCGGTAAGGGAGAATGTTCAACTTGGTCTAACTCTAACATCTCGTTGTTTTTAGGGATCAGGGAGAGAATGTTTTTGGGGTTTTGTTCTTTAAGCTATGTGAAGCTCATCAGTGTATGTCATGTTTTTCTGGGTCTGACTGGTTTTTGTGATTACTTCTTTATATCCTAAATCCATGGGAGGATGATCTGCTGGCGCAATATATACTGCTTCTCCGTTCTGCCCATTTAATATAAACATTCCCATACTATTTTTGTCATTTCTAGCTAAGCAACTAACTAAGCTCAAGCTAGCCAGCTTTTTTAGCTTAATTTGTGTAGAGCCAATTAAGCTGGTTGTTTGGGTGCATTGGATCACCATTAGTAGCGTTTTTAAATTTGTTTGTGATATGATATTATATGGCTTTTGTTTGTCGTGGTATGAACCATCTTAATTACTTAAGAAGTCTTCGATCCCCCTAATCAAGCATTTAATGTATTAGTGTCGGCAACGTAGGTGAACCACGGTCTGCCATAGATCCATCGATCACTACTACAAAAAACATCTTAAGCGACGGAAGTTCTGAAGACCAGAAAAATTTTGTCGCTTAAGAAGAACTTAAGCGACATATCTCATAAAGACGAAAAATTCTGTTGTTTAAGCAGCTCTTAAGCGACGGACCTTCCTTACCATCGCTTAAGCGTCCGAGTTTATCGCCTTAAGACTTCTAATGCAACGGAAAAAAAATCCGTCACCCTAATTAATTATTTGCCTAAGCGACGGAAGCTTAAGCAAAAATTCAAAATTTCACCACTTGGCGCTCAAAAATTGATCGAAAATTTGAAACTTACCTAAGCGAAGGAAAATTTTTCGTCGCTTAGGTAAATTTTCAAATTTTCAAACTCCCGCTCAAGTAAAGAGGAAGAAGAAGAAGAAGAAGAAAAAGAAAAAGAGAAAAAGAGCTCGCCTTGCCGGAGTCTCTGCCGGCGAATTTTGTTTTTTATAAAAAAATATACAAACTTAGGCGACGGACACATTATGTCGCATAGGTACATGCCTTAAACGACGAACTTTAAGGCTGAACTCACTTAACCAGCTTGAGAATTCTCATAATTTTGCAACCTACCTTTAAATGTATTTATTAGAGTTGTGAAAGTCAAGATTATGAACCACTTATTTTATGCTATAAACTTTGTAAAGTCTCGGTGAGTGATTGTTTGATTTCATACATCTAGAATGATAATTTTCTCTAATACAATCGATGAGAGTAGCTATCATGCAACAACTTGAACACATAACACTCATCGAGAATCAATATTATTGTAAATATATTATTATTATTTATGCCTCACTAGCCGAAAATTTCTAGCTACGACACTACTGGCACCAACAAGGTTAAGTATATTATTAGCCTGTTTGCAAGCTTTTTTAGACAAAAACAAAGATTACATGGAAACGCCTCTAAGGCAACCTAAATTACAAAAATATAAGACCTATTCGCGAGCTTTTCTTTACCATACAAGTTTAAAAAATGAGCTTAAATTTTAAGAAGTTTTTGAGATTTACAGACCTCTAATTACAACAATCATTACGATATATATATATATATATATATATATATATATATATATATATGGACTCTACGAAATATTTACTTATAAGAGTTATGAATTAAATCATTTTACACTACTAATTAATTATTAAATCATTACCGATAATCAAACTCTTCATATAGTTCATCAGAGGCAGCTATAATTTCCGAGGTGAAATCTAGAATCAAAAGATATTCATCAAGCAGAGTCTTACGTCAGTTAGATGATCACCTCACAAAACTAGCTTTCAAAAAGTACGTAATTAGTCCTGATCATTACGTTAATCTCTTGGCATTGTCTCTCCATCATTAAGCTAATTAGTCCCAATCCTTGACATCCAAAATGCAGATTAAGCCAATGAACAAACAAATCCACGAGTCAAGCCAACAGTCGAGGGTTAGGGTTGTTGCAATTGAAGACACAAACCCGACGTGTATAAAACCCCTCGACTCGATAACCATTATAAAACTCGCGATGGATATTATTTTAAATGTTTTTAATTGGATAAGTATCTGATACCTGTCACGCATCAGCCAATCAGAGGCTTCCACACTACCCTGGTCAAAGCGTGGTATCGCGATTTCTTTAGGGTTTTGTGCTGGCCGGTTGACGTGGCTGAAATCCGGTGGTTGAACGTAGGGAGGACAGGTGCCGTTGTCTTTGTGCCGCCTTGCTCGACACGTTTCTTCTCAGCCTGATAAATAGACCGGTTGGACGGTTACCAGACGGACTTTAGCTGTTAATGAGTTCAACCAGTTATAAGCCGTTAAGCTAATTAGTTATAGTGGGTTGAACCCGTTAGGTTCGTGGGTTATCCATTGAAACCTGTTAAGAAATTTTTTTTATCATTTCTTATATATTTTTTTTAATCAAATACTAAAAACATTTTCTTAATGGTTGAAAGTTTCAATGATTTAGATGAGACAAAGTTTTTTTAAAAAAAAATAGATTAGTAAATTTTTCTCCTTTTTATTTTAATTTATTTTTTTATTCCTTAACGGGTCATAATGGATTAAATGGGTTCCAATAGACAATCTGTTTCCGTCCGCTAACTAGCAGGTTGTTAACGGATTGTCACCCGTTAACACGTTATGTAATCGGACAGTTAGCGGACGGGTTTTTAACAGACAGTTAGCGGACGGGTTTTTAACGGACAGTTAGCGGTCGTTTAACGGGTAACTGGTTAAATTGTCATGTTAAGTTTCTCTATTAGTTATTTATTATTATTCAATTGGAGGATGGAGATTGGGTGCTTGAGTCTTTTAAGTACCATATTGTCCTAGCTCGGCAGATCTTACTCTTATCATATCAATGGGAAAGAATGTATGACGACTTTAAGTTTGTGCGCTAAGACAGACTTATAACCATGAAAATGTGAACTATATATGAATAATGTAATAGATCTACAAGTCTAAAAAAAAGAGGTGCATGGTAAGTGTTGAAGATAGTGTATGAAAATGACTCCATATTTAATTTAGGATTAGGATATCAATGCATTAGAGCGAGCTAGGTAGTGAGCTTTTGGTAGTTGGCTAGTAGACCCTTTGTGTTCTCTTGACTATCGTTCTTAATCATCTTATTGTACGAAACAAGTTTTATCATTTTAGGATGTAACTACACAAAGTGCTATACGTTCAATCAAGGTGTGATATATGTTGTCTTCCTTTGATGGCAAAAAGAAAGATCGAAGCACCAATAAACTTAATCTTGTCACATATTCGAATCCTAGATACGTTGTTAGGTGACAGATCTATCGATCGTTAGGAAGGCAGTTGGTCTATCCCCTTGCCTCTATTCGACATGAGGGCGTAGCCGCGTCAGTGGTCTTCTTCGACGGGACTTGCGTAGGCGTCGGTCTGATCTCAGTTTTGATCGCTGATTTTGGTGATGGTAGACCTTGTATACCAGGAGAGGCAGATTGCAAGGGTAATAGTGATGGACGATGAGTGTTGAGTTGGGCTTCTTTGTGAAAGTTGGAAGAGTCCATCTTTGAGATAGTGGGTCTCCTGGTGATATTACAACCTCAAGGCCTGACAGTATTACTATGTTCTTCATTCTTCAATTTTAGATTTTAACCAAATATATAGGCTGTGATTTGATATAATTGAAAAGTCGAGTGTTATGCAAAAGATATCGAATGACGCTAAGACTAAGGTACACCAATGCACAAGCTGCAGTTGCCGATTTTCCTCAATAGTTTTTGGGATGACAAGCAAGTAGCAGCCAAGCAACTCTTTTGCTTTTAAGTAGTGAATGCAACATATGCAAGACAGGTGTTGTGTTCAATTATCACCGATCGATCAATAGTGATGGTGAGGCGCAGCAAAGCCAGAATACCCGATGTATGAATGCCTTTGTGTGTGTGGTCCATACTTCAGATATTGGTGAGGGTGAACTTAGATTTCTCCAAACAATCAGTTGCGTGTCAACACCTTTGGACTAGGTGCAACCTTGCTCATTATACTTGTTCATCTTCTGACTTCCTCCTCAAATGACTGACGTGCAGGTGTTGATCAAGCCAACACTTAAGTTCTTCTCAGACATAGTCGAGGAGCGACTACGATTTTTCTCTGCTTGCCGTAAAGCGGACTAATCTTACTAGAGCCGGTTGTGGTTGAGCAGAGCTATATCAGGATCGCAAGGCGGTCGCCAAATGGTTCTCTGCCAAACAAGGATATTTGCTAGAGTTTATACACTTCAACAATGATTTTTCAGGTATTCATCTACGAATAGGGCTGAATGAAGTGGGGAATGACTGTTTGCTCACGGTTGAGGCTTGGTGAGGTAGATGTGGGAATTATCGACTGGTTAGGCTTTGGTGAGATAGATGCAGGGAATGCCTACAGATATGGCTTTGATGGAATAAAAAGACCCAATGAGTCTTTTTGTGTAGGTGCTTCGAGAGGGGCTTGTTTTGCAGGAAGCAAAGGTTTTGTTTGTTGATAAATTGTGTTTTCCTTTCTTCATTCGCCATCGACCCCTTTACATATTGAACACTAGAGTTGTGTTCAATACTTAAGGATCAAGGCATATTAGACCTCTATTTCAAAGATCATGGATAAGATCTTTAAGCAACTATAAATTTCACCACACATGACCTATTAAGAAAGAAAAATATGTGTAGATACTTTGACTGCATATAGCGGTCCATATATCATAAACATACGATATATTATATGTGAAGATTATTCACCTCAAATCTAATTCTTTGTCAGACGTTTTCTTCTAAGCAAAAAAATTGCTTTATAACATGATCTTCTCTTGGACATGCTAACCATTAAATTAAGGAAGGTAGCCTTCATATGACCAAAGATCATGCACTTTGATTCCTTTAAACACTGGACGTCATCCATATCTCTTAGGCAGTTAATATATGATTCTCTTTGGACACCTCCTGGAAATCTATTACCTCCACATGCATAAAATTCATCCTAGGAATGTAATGTTTCTATCAACCATGCATGCATTAAACTTTCTTCACATAAGGAATCAAGGATGATGACGCAAACCTTCATATGTCTCTTATGCCAAGGTGCAATAGGAAATCACCTCTAGCACGACCTGAATCCAAATCCCTTCGTACTAGATCTTCTATAATTGTTCAATCCATAAGCGAGTCACCATTTAATACGGGATCAATAATATATAGATAATAATTCGGATTCACACCATGATTTCTTGACCACCAAGATAGGCTCGATTTAGCCTCGATATCGAATATCTCACATGATACTCTGTCATATCCGTGATGAACCATTATACTAGTTCAGAAGACAACTCGTCTACAAAAAATTATTTTACATCCAAACAAATACCTCAACAGTGTCCCAAGGAATGGTATCTTCCTCTCCTTTACATTTCTTTCCAAATTCGAAAAAGAAAAGGAGACTAGATGCGTGGCCGGAAATTCACTTGTACACTCTAAGTTATTCGTTTTCATTAATCGTTCGTTAACTATGTGTCTAAACTTGACGGACCGACTAGGCAAGCTAGCGCAAAATGGACTATATATTCGTGGCCTATTGTAATGAACTATACCAATTTTGCAGTTCTTCATTGATTGAAGGTAAAATGCACAAAAAGTGTCTAGACTCTTAAGAGACTGTTAAAATCATACTTGAACTTGTAAAGTTATCAAAATAATAACTAAACTCTTAATTTGTTATCAATAAGATACTTACAAGGAATATTCTTTTAAGAATATTCTGTTATTAATAAAAGATTACCATTTTAGCTTTTTTTATTTTGTGTGTTCTATTGTTTTCTTTTAAAAATTTGACGGATCATGGTGGGCCTAAGTCTATGAATTTGTTTATCTAGCATACTGAAAATATAAACTCATCATCTCACTCGAAGGTAAACAATTTTTTTTCTTCATCAATAGCAAACTTAATAGCTACCTGACTTGATTTATTAGCTTATCCTAAAATTTCTCGTAAAGAATTGCAAGACGAAAAACGAAAACTAAGAAGATTGATAAAATATAGATATAATCTTCCTAAAAAACAAAAAAAAATTACTAGGATATTATCCTCAGAGTTCAACAAAGAATCAAACGGATTGAAGAACAGAATGAAGTTCTACAAGAAGTTTTTGATTACGATCAGACTCCTCTGAACGTTTTGAGTCTCAGTTATATCCGCTTCAGCTGGTATCAAAGCATGTTTGGCTCAAAAGCAGGTTATCAAGGCTTATGTCACAGAGTTGGCTTCTCTTGACCAACGAAAGAGAATCCAAACTAAAAAATTACCAGTCTTTTTGTATTACAAAAGGTACTGATAAGTGACAAAAATGTTTTCATTCTAGGCATATTCAAGAAGATCAATACTCGATAGAGTATATATGTAGAGTATTAAACACACTCTACGACGATCTTGTCTATCTCTAGAGGGAAGTCAGGGTTGAAGAGCTTGATCCTTCCAGACCAAGCCTAATTGAATTCATAGATCATCTATCTAGGAACACGACCTCAGAAAAGGTTGCAATACAACTTGAGACATTTCATCTCAAGTTCAAGCATTTTGAAGAAATAAGTTCAACACTTGGAAAACATGAAGCCAAGCTTGATTATCATAAAGAAAAATAATATCTATTGGATATTGAAAAGAAGTTAGTTCACACTGAGCATCTCGCCAACAACATTCGTCAGCAAGCAATTGAGCTAAAATCTTCTCAAGAATCGCTGAAGAAGCTTTTAGAAACTCTGATCACCAGATTATGATGAATCACAGAGTTGAACTAAAAGTAAAACAGGAAGATGATAAAGCTCTAAGTTTTTTCTTCCTACAGAAACAGTGCATAATAATATCAAGGCAATAATTCAACAGCAGAATTACAAGATCGCTTATCTCCAAGAGATGAGTATTGATCTCGAAAACTAATTCCAGTTGTTAACCAGCAAGACTGCAAACAAGCATATAAAAAATGAAGATACAAGAAGGAGAATAGATCAATGAAGAACAACTAGTTCAAAACGTAGCTAGTAAAATAATCATACCCCCTTTTCCAAAAGAAGAAAGTGAGTTTAAGTTTAGTGAATCTAAACTCTTTACTTGGTCCTCGTCCAAATCAACATCTTCAACTAGAAGAGATGTGAAGATGCTGAGTAGAATACTCAGTAAAAGAAATATTATGCACGTACAGCTGATCAACGCTCAAGAATTTGAGTACAATGAAATTGAATCTAGTATGCGAGAAACATCGGTTCCTAGATTCAAGCTTAATGAGATTTATAGGAGAGAATCTTTCCTTATGGATTTTCACAGGTTCAAGATTCTGGAACTAAAAGTCCCTGCCACATAAGGAGAAACCAACATCAGGTTAATCACTCTAAAAGAAGTAAGTGAAGAGTCTCAGAAGAAATATTCCTACATGCATATTGGAGCAGTTCAGATAGGAATAAAGCTTTTACCAGAGATGATATAGACTGTTCTATTTTATGTGTCTTACAAGATGATATAATAACAGACTTTAAGAAAAGTTTGTGAGGAACAGTACAGGCCTCTTTGTGCAACCAAGTTGCATATTTTAATGTTTTTCCAAACTTTACTACACATCTCAGAGATGCATCACACTGTCTAAAATTGCGATCAAGACAAATGGAATTTCCATGAAGAAAGGGATGATGGAGCTTGCAATAGATTATCGCATTTATTATAAGCTGATGAGCTCGAATGTAACCCCAAACACCAGACTACTCAATACTCTCGGTATTACAACATCAATCCTCACCAATCTTAGAAATTATACTGAACAAAAGAATATCACAAAATGACATGAAGTAACATTCCTAAGAGAATGGAATCTGACACCTCCAGCTAGACAGGTATAAAATATCAATGCTTTTATCTATGAAGATATGGGAGGAAAAATAAGCTTACAATTTCATAGGCATTCATTTACTAGCTATGAGGAAGCTAGTACATCTGGAACCAAGTCAACTTCTTGTCTTGAAGAATTTCTCGAGGAAGAAGACGCTAAAAGACCTATGATGATGCTAAAGTCAGAAGAACTAAAGAGCTTGTATGAACAAGCGGAAATTTGTGAATATACAGAAGAGCTTGAAAAGATCATGGAAAAGATTTCTTAGGTTCAACTGAGAAAGAACAAAAGGAAGATTCTTCCTTATCAAGCAGCTAAAGAAGAACTAGGCGAATCATCAACGATGAAAACCTAAAATATTCCTCAAGGAAACACTGTAGTTCAGAACATCACGAACTATCCCACTAAGATCATTCGAGAAAATAAGATTAAGCTTCCTAAGGGACAGGCTCCTATAGAAAAATTAAGAGATCAAAGTTCTCAAAAGTACATCCATACAAAACCCAAATGGGGTCAGTCAGTATCTGAAAGAGGAGTGTATCTTGATCTCGATAGGGTTGGAGACAAGAGAAAGACAATAGATAACTAGGTAGCTAGCCTAAGGCTAACTCAGGCTTCGGTGTTGTCCAAATATGCATACGAGAAAGATCATGCATATTATGAGTCTACCTTAATTGGCATAGTCCAGAAATGATATCAGTCTTTCAAGCAAAGTTCTCAATGGCCTGACCGGGCAACCAAGTTAGCTCAAGTCAATAATCCTCTAGATTTCGCATGTTATATCTATGCATAATTCTGCAGAGATGTTACGGGGCATAGTGAGCAGTATAAAGAAAAAGCTAAGGCAAACGTTTAAAAGTTGAGCATTTGTAACATCTGGTACTTTGAAGAGTACACTAACGAGTTCTAAAATTACTATTGTACCATTGGAGACCTAGATAATGAAGATCTGGTCAGAACCTATTACAGGAAGTTACCAGAACCATTAAATGATGCAGTAACACAATCTTTGAAAGAAAATCATTTGCCATTTTTTACGGTAGGAGAAATTGTTGAAAGAGTCAGGGATCTCCTGAGAAAGCAATGCATTGAAAGTTGAGCATTTGTAACATCTGGTACTTTGAAGAGTACACTAACGAGTTCTAAAATTACTATTGTACCATTGGAGACCTAGATAATGAAGATCTGGTCCGAACCTATTGCTCTTTAGTTCTCTTGAGAACTAAAGAGTACGCTAACGAGTTCTAAAATTACTATGAATTATTGCTCTTTAGTTCTCCTGAGAAAGCAATGCATTAAAAGTTGAGCATTTGTAACATCTGGTACTTTGAAGAGTACACTAACGAGTTCTAAAATTACTATTGTACCATTGGAGACCTAGATAATGAAGATCTGGTCAGAACCTATTACAGGAAGTTACCATAACCATTAAATGATGCAGTAACACAATCTTTGAAAGAAAATCTTTTGCCATTTTTTACGGTAGGAGGAATTGCTGAAAGAGTCAGGGATCTCCTAAGAAAGCAATGCATTGAAAACAGAAAATCCAAAACTACGAAGAAGCAACTCAGAGGAGTTGAAAATAAGTGTCCTAAGATATTGGAGACACCAACGCAGTGGGGATGTCACATAGAGAAAAAATACAAGAAAAGGTTCCTTAGCAACAAGCAGAGAAAAAATTTTGCTTCCAAAAATAAGTATAATTTCAGGAAAAGCTCATTCAAAAAGAGCTCTGCAGGGGAAAGATCTCCTCCTAGGAAGAGATTTTTCAAAAGAAAAAGAATCAATTCTTCGAATTCCTTCCAAAAAGTGAAGAAGTGCAGATGTTGGCTTTGCAAAGCCAAAAGACATTATGCAAACGAATGTCCTAAGAAGGACAAGAGATCTGTTAAAGTTCTAATTTAAGAATATAATGAAGCAATAGAATATGCAAACCTGAAAGGTTTTGAGATAGCATATTCTGAAGAAGAGAATGATTCAATATATTCTCTTGAGTTCCCATCGGAAATTGAAATAAAAAACACTTTAGAAAGTTCTGAAGAAGAAGATGACGGGTCACGTTCTATGTTTGTCCTAAAGGTCCTAAATTGGAAGGAAGAAATTACTGATATTATCAGTAACTTCCACCTAAATCCAAGAAGATTTACATGTGATTACTGCAATTACGATGATAGTAATTCAGTTTCCATATACTATAAAAGTACAAGTAAAACTTATCATCGAGAATGCATAATTGCAGAATTACAAAAAAAATCAAAGACAATGAAGCTCACATTATGGTAGAACAATAATATAAAGAATTCTACGAAAATAAAGAGCAACAAGAACATAACTTGAAAGAAGATTTGAAGAGAATGAAATTAGTAACTTCATTAAGCTAAAACAAGGAATGAAAAGAGTCTTTTGATTCCGTGAATTATTCTGCAAGAAGACAAGAAGAAGACATTATCACAGAACCTGTTGTATAACAGGTTCAGCCTTTTGATTCCATCAACAAGCCCGCTGAAAGAGAAATCAATCATTTCATTGAATTGCAAGGCAAAACTGTAGAAAATAAAGAACAAGTAAAACAGATCCAGACAAGCAGATTCAGCAATTACATCACTATAGTATTAAAATTTCCCAAATATAAGAAATATCACCTACATGTCTTTGTAGATAGTGGATGAGGGTACACTCTTGCCAAAAGATATGTCATACCTGAAGAATATTAGGAAAAGACTCCAAGATCAATGACTAGAGTAGCCTTGAGCGAGAATGAAATAATCATGGATACTATGGCTGATGACATTAAAGTTTCCTTAGGCAGAGGAACTTTTGTCATAAAAATTATCTGGCAATGTAAAAGTCAAGGAGCAGATGTGTTAATTGGAAATGATTTCCTTCTTCAACAGGCGATAGTTCAGAATCCACAAATGTTTGGTTTTAAAAAGAATAACAAATTCTTTTGGGAATCTCGTCTTACCAACGCTGTAAGCGTTACAAGACTGGGATTTACAGATCAATATCAAAGATCTTTAGCGAAGAATGGTGATTATAAGCCAGTTTTAGAACCAGTTCTGCTGCTAAAAGACCATTTGAAGGGTCACGATGAAATATTGGTAAATAAAGGAATGAATTCAGAAGATTCTAAGTTAGAATAAGAGTATGAATCCCCTTTAGATGAGTCTGATTCAGATTCATGAAAGTAAGAAGGCTCAAATAGAGAAGAAGAATTTATCAGAGAGCATAACTTAAAGGTCTATGCTAACAAGATCGAACAGAAGAGAATGTCAACCATTACAGAGATAGAAAAGTTGCTGAAACCAGTAATCAGTGAAGATCCTCAGTTATACTGGGAAAAGATCCAGTATACTGTCACTTCAAAATGCATGATGCAAATACTATTTTCCATGTTAAAGGAATCCCTCATTACAGGGAAGATGACAGAAAAGAAATAAAATGTCAAATGCAAGAGTTGCTCGAAAAGAAATTGATCAGACCTTCTAATAGTCCTCATCATGCTCCAACCTTATTGGTAAGAAATCATGCAGAGCAAGTGAGAGAAAAAGCTAGAATGGTAATTGGCTACAGAGATGTAAAAAAACAGTTAAAAACCGTTACCAGATAGCCTAAGTAAGAGTGCTTATCAATCCACTCAAAGGAGCCAAGATCTTCTCTAAATTTGACGTAAAATCAAGATTCTTGCAAGTCAAGATGCATCCAGACTCTATTGCTTTAACAACATTTGAAACACCTCAAGGTCACTATAAATTGCTGGTCATATCATTTGGCCTCAAGCAAGTCCCGTCTGTTTTTCAAAGGAAAATGGATAATATTTTCAAATCTTACTCAGATTTCAGTATAGTTTATATAGATGACATTCTTGTCTTCTCATAAACTATGAACAAACATTTGAAGCATCTTAAACAACTATGCAAGTTGATTGTCTAGAAGAGAATCATCCTTGGAAAAAAGAAGATTCACCTCATAAAATGAGAAATCGATTTCTTAGATGAAGAGATTCGTCTCCAATATCATATTGTCAAAAAGATCAATCAGTTCCCAGATCATATCCCTGATGCAAAGTCCTTACAAAGGTTTTTGCGAGTTGTCAACTTTGTGAGAGATTTTATTCCTCAAGTTACTGGTCTTACTTCTTTAATCTCTCCAAAAACAAGCTCCAAAAAGAAATGGTCTTTCACAACAGATGACAGTAATACTGTCAGAAAGATCAAAGAACTAACCAAGAACCTGTCTCCTTTACAATTATCTGAAGAAGAAGGTTCGATCATTTTGCAGACTAATGCAAATGATTATTATTGGGCAGGAGTTATTTTGGTCATTGCCCCAGATACAAATCATGAAAAAAATTGTAAATTTCTCTCAGGAAAGTTAAATACAGCAGAGTTAAACTATTCTACCTGGGACAAAGAAGTCTTTGCTCTTATTAAGAGTATAAAGAGGGTTGATGCCTTTTTAGGGAATAAATTTATAGTTAGGACAGATAATAAAAGAGCAAAAAAACTTTAAAAACTGCAAATTAACTGATGCTGCATATAGAGGAAGAGTGCTGAGATGGCAAATGTTTTTTAACTCAGTATGAATATGATGTTGAAATTGTTACAGGTAACAAGAATTTTCTATCAGACTCCCTTACAAGAGAAATGACAATGTTTCAAAGAGATGACAAGGATGAAGGACTCAACCCAATAAACAAAAAACTAGAATCAAGAGAGAAAAATCTTTGGGAAAGATACAAGAGCGGTGATAAGACTGTAGGTCCTCTCCATGACAGACCGGGTTATCAATTTATCGTATCTTATGGAGCAGCTGAAACAAGTCAAGCAACAGGACATAATAGGATAAATCCAGCTGATTGGGATAAAAGCTCATATCTCTCCTTGTAAGATGAAAGTCAGTCCGGGAAATCAGGTGAAGAAGAAAAACTCACTCAAGTGTATTTGCTGTATCCAAAATATATAACCTCAACTAACCGGTCTCAGGGTAAAAGACTGGTTAGCCTGTCTCAAACGGCAGACGGTAAAGGCATATCAAGTCTGTTAATCACTGCTACTTTGCCAAAAAGCAGAATAGCCCATTTTAAGGGAAACGTATCGCATGTGGTTACAGTAAAGAAAACCATTCATGGTCAGTCTTTAATGATTTTTAAATGACCCGTTTTCCAGACGACAAAGTTGTTGGTAAAAGATTATCATAGATAATATTCATTTATGCTTTTCGTGAAGAAAATAAGGAGCATCTGCTTGAAACTCTTAAAGCACTTACAGAAGAATTGCATGGAATCCATGCAAAAGAAAAGGAAAATTCTAAGGTAGTATACCTAGAAAACCCAGAAAGTGCTAAGATCCCTATGATAACAATGAAACAGTCTGAATGGTTGAAATTTCATAAGCATCTGGAAAAAGGAAAGATGCTTCCACAAACTTTGTCTTCTGTTCCTGGCCCACATTATGGAAAATACCTGGTTAATATCCAAGCTGAACACCCTCAGAAACAAAAACTGTGGCTAATGGAAAATTGTTTTGTTTATAACCTTTGGACAAAATCTAATGAAGACTTAGATAGATTCCATAAATTGATAGTTCAAGCTGTCAAGAAAATTAGGCCAGATGGATGTATCCTGAGATTAAAGTTCATATCAACTCCACCGGAATGGATAATGCTGAATGAACAAATGAACTATATCTCTACTTATCATTATGTTTGGATAATTCAAGAATCTATTAAAGGAGCGAGCATGATGAGCGGAAATGACAGTCCTAATCAGAGCATTCCATGGATGAAGGTCATGACAATCATGTATATCAAAAACATGGTACGAAGAGATTATGAGTCAAGCCTTCTGGGAAGTGGAGAAAAGATAATGGTTTCCTGTTATAATCATCCTCCACCAGTAAATTGTGATTTTTTCTCAGCCATTATGAGAAATAAAATTGACTGCACCCTAGCTACTACAGAATGGCTTGAAAAAATGGAGAAGGAAAAAGGATATAGGATTCCTTATCACTTTCCTTATGATTCGGATTTGGACAGTGAAGAAAAAAATGAAAAAGCATCAGAAGGGGAACAAGAGGGCCAAGATTCGTTGGCTAATTATGATTGCACTGATGAAAAATACTACAATATAGTAAACATGATTGAGAAATGAGCGGTGACCGATGCATCAAGTCAAAATACTTTTCTTTTGTTTAAATTAGTGCGCTCACATGATGGAGAAAAGAGATGTGGCCGACGTATCACGACAAAAGACTTTTCATTTTTTTAAGTTAGTGCGTTATTTTCTTTTGCAACCGACGTATAAAAGCAAATAACTTTACTTTTGCTAAAGTACAGTTTGATTCCTCCTGTCTCTCACTTTCTCTATGTGAGACCCCGACTAATTTTATTAATTTTCCGACACATTTAGGGTTTATTTACGACTTCTTTTCGTACGTCGAGAATGCACTCTAATATTTTAATATTAGAGCGAACGTCGCCACTTGCATATGAGTATTTACGGAATGTTTTTCTGACACTCTACGTATTTGTTCTGTTTTACGGACTTGATTTGACAAATTATTTTCAATGTGTGATTTACAGAAAACGTTTTCAAGTTTTTCGTAATTTTAAAATTCGGAGGAGATCGTTGTCGTTGGATTCGTTCGACGAATCGTGGTCATCAATAAAAAGTTTTATAAAAACGTTTCTTTCTCTCTGTTCCTTATTTTCTTTCCTTTTCTTCTCTTTTCCTTTTTCTTTTTTCCTTCCTTTCTCTTCTCTTACTATTTTCTCTTCGAGCAGAACTCTCTCTCTCTCTCTCCTAGACGGAGATTACCCCAGGCAAGTCTCACCGGCGCGCGAGCTGCCACACCGCCACCTCCTGCAGCTTCGCCTCACCCTTGCGACCGCGCCTCGACCTATCACCGCTCAAAATCGCTGTCACAGACGCCCAACAGAGGAGGAGAAAGCTTCGACAAAACTGCCCAATCGAGAGGGTGCTCGAGATGGACTGGAGGAGCGCTTGGAGCTTCAAGGAAGCTTGCAGTAGCTGTCGAGAAGCTAGGAGAAGGAGGGAGGAAGCTTGGAACGCCTCGTCGGAGGAGGTAGTCGAAGCTCTGTGCATTTCGACTTTGAAGCTGTTTTTGCAGGTCTTAGAAGCTGGTTTGGCCGGAAAACGTCCGGCGAACCTGTCGATCGGTAAACAGGGACTAAAACGCAGGTTTTTACTGCAGTAGATTTACCTTTCTATCGGTTTATCGTGATGTTAATTGACCAAAATGCCCCTGTCAGTTTTCAATATTACAACCTGCTATTTTTACTTTTTTATTGTTTAACTTTTACGATTTTATAGTTTTACCTGAGTTACAATTTATTGGTTGACTTTTACTATTTATAGTTTGATCGGTTGACTTTTACTATTTATAGTTTGACCGGTTGACTTTTACTATTTACAGTTTCACTTGTTGACTTTTACTATTTATAGGGTGACCGATTGACTTTTACTATTTTACCAGTAGAATTTTACAATTCATAGTTTTATTTGTTAACTTTTAATATTCAGCAGTTGACTTTTGACCTGTACTATTCATCAGTGGACTTCGACCGTTGACTTTTACTATTTATGTTTGACCGTTGACTTTTTTACTATTCATGATTGACCAATGTCTAAGTTTTTACCGCTACGGTTAAATGGTTTAAAGGTTTTAAAAATTAAATAGGCGACCGAAAGATGTAAGTACCGAATGAGGGATAATCTCGATTCTCACCCGTTTCGAGAATCGAGACATCAAATAATTAGACTCTATTGTCGGGGAAAATAAACGGAAAGTTTTTTGAGTTTTTCGAGTTTTGGTCAACTTTGACCAACTCAGTAGACTTGGTCAATTTCTTGGTCAATCTAGGAATGATTTGGTCAACCCTAAAGTCAACCTTTTACATTTCCTGGTCAAACTAGGAAAATGGGTAGTTGACCATAGATTGATCGTTACGTTTCTACTTTCGACTTATTTAGTCGTTGACTTGTCTTTTGACGGTTTCAGGATTTCGCTTGCACTCAGAGCTTGAGGACTGAGATTTGGAGCACGAGGATTTCGGCTTCGTCATAACAGGTAGGGTGAGCCGTAACTTCCGGGATAGTGGCATTTTTAATTTGTGTAGTGCTTTACTATATGAATGTTATATGATGTTTGTTTGTGCATAGTCGATGCCTCACGATATATGTTTTTCTTACTTTATCACTTCATTAAATATTTAAGAAAACCGAGGCTAGACACACATGTGATGATTCGGATTTAAAAGTAATATAGTTGTTCTGATTTTTGGTGTTTGGTCTAAGAGTGACGGGACCTAGTGTTTAGACTATTTTTCCCATGGTGTCGATGACCGTGAACCTCTGGAGGGGTAATGCCCTGTTTCTTTTATTTTCCCGCTTACGCTCATCTCGTACAGAATTATGCGAGTCGTAAGTGTGGTGTTGTCATGAGTGATCTGTTGGGCATTAGCTGTAAATGGACACTCTCGCTACTACGCGTTTTCAGGCGCATAGGTAGTTGGCCCCGGTTTTCTATGAAGACAAACCCGAGATTCGGCCGCCCAGATCCGTGAAGCCCTGCAGGTTGTTGTTTTACTTTGAGCGCTCAGTCATTTTGATGTTAGCATTGACACATGGAAAATGAATTTATATAAATCTGCTTGAAAACCAAATACAGTTTTTGGTTGTTGCATGTTTTACGAATTGTTTAATCACTGGTGAAAGCTATATGTAGTATTTATCTATGAGAACTACACCTTTGTTTTCAAACCCTATTTTGGTTGGGTTCAGCCCCTTTTGGGTTAGCGAAGATTAGTGTTCATCCCTATTTTGCAGGTACCCGGTAGACTTACTTTAGAAGAGATAGATCGGTGACTAGGGGCTTGGCAGTATGTGCTGTTCGGCATCTGTATTTCAGGATCACCTTGGAAGAACTATTCATCCTTCATGGTACTTCACTTTTTCGATCTCCGTGACTGTTGATTTAGACGCATTTGGTGCATTCTGATCTATCGAGCTTTTATCCACTTATATTTTGCTCGTTGGCCCATGTTGTATATTCACTGACTTGGACTTTCTTCATGTATCTTGTAGTCTAAGTCTTGTATGCTACCTTTCGAACTTGTATATATCATTATTTATTCATTCATCTGCTCCTCACTTTTATGTCATTTTATTTAAATTAGCCTTATGGTTTCGGCCTAGTGGGTAGTCGATACGTCAGATGACATATTGGTTATTCATTAGTCCGGGATCACGGCGGTTACTGTCGTGTTCCGGGCCGAAAATAGTCTCGGGATGCGACACTCTAAGCTATGTTTAATTCAGGTTTGGAGTCTGTGTTATATAGGGTGCTTCAAGTTTTCAAGAGAAAGCATCGAAAAATTTGGAACAAAAGTTAGAAATACCCTCAACCTTCCTCTCGAAGTCAGAAAGCCAGAATACTAGTGTGTGTGTGTGTGTGTGTGTGTGTAAACAGTGTCTCTAGTATAAGAGTGTGAGTGTAAGTACTGTGTGAAGATTTCAATCTATAATCATTCGGTGTGATGTGTTTTTATTACAAATAAGTATCTTGTGCTTGTAATTATAAATATGAGTAGCTAAACAGCTTATAGCTGTTAACCTAAGAGCGAGGCTCTAGGTAACGTATTTGTAGTTATGTTAAATAAATTCTAGCGTGTGCCCATAATTCCGTCACAAAAATATTTTTGTTTTAGAATTACTTTACTTTAAGTTGTTAATTTGAATTTCGTATTTAAGATATTTTTGCACACTAAAATCTATGAATCGTTCAATTTAAGGCAGCAGTGATTCCGCCAGTATAGTAACCATTTAGACAATAAGTCGTTAGGTGAAGTTTTAGCATGTTGAAGCCTAGTTCTTAAATTGAAATTTGAATATGTTTTAGGTTCTAGAATATCCTAAATACAATACCTTAAAAAGATGATTTTACCCTTTTATCCCTAACAGGTATGTCATTTATACTAAAAAAGAGTCTAAGTACCATATTGATCACTTTTTAAGTTTAAATACTATATTAAAATTCCACTAAGAGTTCAGACACGACACTGTAGGTGATAAAAACCCTTGATTAAACTATGGAAATAGATGCTAGCTAGATATATATATTGTTCGGCGTGAAAATGTATTTTCTTCGAACAATCAAGCTTGAGGGCGTGCCAGTACCTATGGGACAGGTACAACCTTGGTCTTGATACGCGTTCGCTTTCTGACTTCTCTTCAAACGATTATTGTATAGGCGTTGGTCAGGCCTACATTCAGGTTCTTCTTAGACCTAGCTGAAGAGCAACTAAGATTTTTCTCCTCCTCTTGCAAAGTGGACCTTCCTACTCAGACCGGTGTAGTTGAGCAGAGCTAAAAATATCAGGAGTGTAGTACGTTCGCCAAAGGGTTTCTTGACAAACCGGGGATATTTGCTAGAGTTTCCACCCTAACAATGGTTTTGCGGGTATTCGCCTACGGATAGAGCTTAATGAAGCGGTAGTGGACTGTTCGCTCACGGATGAGGGTTGGTGAGTAGCAGCGAGTAGTGCTTACGAATGAGGCTTCGGTGAGGTAGCAGCGGATAATGCCGACGGGTTGGGCTTTGGTGAGTAGCAGCGGGAAATGCCTACGGATAGGGCTTTGGTGAATAGCAGCAGGAAATGCCTACGGATAGGGCTTTGGTGGACAAAAAGACTCAAAGAATCTTTCTGGTAGATGTGCTCCGAAGAGGCTTGTTTTGCAGTGTGCAAAAGTTGTGATGAATTGTTGAGATGTGTCTTTGTAACTTGACCCTTTTATATAGTGAACACTAGAATTTGTTCTTTCTTGTGGATCAACAAGGCATATCAAATCTTCTTGGATCTTCAAATGATTCCTTAAGCAACCACAAATCTTTGTCAATCATGACTTCCAGTCAAAAGGAAACACATTAATAATAACGTAGACTGCAAAAATCGGTCCACTAAACCCTCTTCCAAAGCATTCGTCGAAAGATAATATTTTAACCCAAACATATATAGTTACATATATTGCAGCAAGCTGCAAGCACACAAGAAATTAGCTGGTACGTTTTTTTGTTACAATTAGCTGGTCTGTTTCGCAATGGTGAAAGGCACATGTTCCAAGTCTACTGTAACTTTGACCACAGAGAACTGTGCAGCTAGCACAATGAACAAAAACTAATTTACTATACTGGAGTTACCGACTAATTTGTAGTACAAAGTACGTAGGTGTCTCATATCAAATCATTTTGACATCATATCATCAACTCTGTAATATATTTACATCCTCGAGTCTATGCTTTGATTTTTCTCGATCCAGACACCAAATTGACTTAAGCGCTCCCAGAAAGCTAGCTAGCTAGCTAGCACAGTCCCGTTCAAAAAGCTCTCCCTCCTTTTCAACTGCTCCTCCTTCCTTTTTCCTCCTTCGATCACAACTCATCATGAACTCTCGCACAGACAGTAGTGGTCTCTCACTCTGTATCAAAAATTAAAATATCGACTATTATAAAAAATTTAATAATACGTAAAAATAAAATCTTGATTGATATATTAAAAAATATCTGAATAAAAATTTTATCAAAATTTATATTAAATATAATTATATATTTAACTAAAAATAAATAAAATATAAAAACCATAAAATTATTATTAATATTAATATTTATAAAAAAATAAAAAATAAAAAATTCAAAAAAAATATAACGGATATTTTAGTCCTTCCTCTCGATCACAGTTGAGAGTCGACACAGCACGTGACCAAAGCATATGGAAGATAGTGAAGCACAGTGAGTACTGAGGAACCCAGGTCCCGGTGGGGGTGGTGTGTATGTACGTTTTTCTTTGAAATTATATCATATAGTTGCTGTGATGAAAATTGAAATGTCGACAACTGGGTTGGAGATGCAGTAGGGAGGATTTGACATTTACGTGTTGTTTCTATCTTTCATGCTGCTGCTTTTCGTTTTGAATAATAAATTCATCGTTATATGCTTGCTATGTATGTAGGTTAAGGGGGAGTTAAATACTTAAATTTATATATATACACACAATTTTCAAGGCCTACTGCTACTGTGTTATGTAAGAGCGTCGAAATCTGGAGCCAGTGTCGTCTCCTCCGTTTGTCACTCGTATGTACCAACAACTGTGAGAGAGAGATGTGATCGGAATATTAGAAGTTCGGTGGTGGTGGTGTAGGAGGAGGTGTGCACTGTAGTGTGGAGGCAGGCATGGCAGCACAAGTTGCGGGCACTCCCGAATTTAGATAAAACAAGGGAATACGTTAGCAGCTAAGCAGCTCCTCAACTCATTCCAGTTCAAGAATATTTCACACTAATCCACTCAACAGCCTCGTACTATTCCAGTCCTCCTAATTACTCAATGACCGTGCCAATAATTATAATAAAAAAGAATAACTAATCATCATGTGTTGGCCAGGCATTCCAGCGGAAATTCTGATTCCATTCTCTTCTCGTACCAAAAATTAGTGAGATTGGACAAGATAAAATTTTAAAATAGAGGTACCGTTTTGTTCCGTTCTGATAATTTAAAAACTAGACAGGACGGAATCGGGACGGGACCATCTTGAAAGTATAAATGTATTTGTATCCGATTATAATCGTCTGATTTTTATGATATATAATATCTTACAATTAACTCAAAAACACTCAATGATACGTGTAAAACCTAAATATAAATTCACAGTACTAGTTTCATACAACAAGAGTTGGATAATTCATTCATATTTGACGATGATGATCATATGAAATCGGCCGCCACAACGAAGCTATGTAGTGATAATTGAAGCTCCTTTGATTTTTCAAACTTGAGAGTTTTCTCGATATATTAATTAATTAGTTAGATACAAATTACAAGCATTTAATTAATTGGTTATTGATTCCCTTTTCATTTTTACAATTTTTGTTCGTCTTGTACTTATATAAAGTTAGAAGTTTAGAACTAGAGCAATTATATCATGAAAAAAGTAACATCATAGAATATATATATATATATATATATATATATATATATGAGAAATTAATACACAATAAAACCCTCATCAATATTGGATGAGTTCATATCGACTTTATAAAAATAGATATAAAATCTCTTCAAGAATTTAGGATCAATTTATCTCTTTTATGTTTTTTTTTGTTTTTTTTCTATCGTTGTGAGATCCTGGTCCCGTCCTGATACCGAATATGATCGTCTCGTATGTGATACGTTTTTAAAAATACAATCTCGTCTCGTCCTGTCCTGATAAAATATTTTCAGAACGGGACGGGGTTCGGCGAATCTCATCCCATTTCGTCTCATGTCCAGCCTTTAGTTGAATGACTCTACATATGTGATGGTTGATCACGAAATTGCAAGAGGCAGAAATTGGCTTTCTAAGTTAATCGAATCTGTTGAAGACATTTTCAAGAATGGTAAGAGAGTGAACTAAAGATTTAAGTTGGAATCTAATACAGTGCTTTTACTTGCCACTAATTTGTTTGCCCCCAATCTTGTACGAGCTGCGCTCAAGTAAAGTGCATGTGTGCGTCAGATAAAGTGTCTAATGAATGAGAATTTCGTTGTTAAGTCTATAAGGATATACCTTGTGATGAATTATCCACAAATACTAGCTCCGTAACTCATCAATCTTTTCTCCTTTTTTTGTTACGAAAAGCTCTTGTTCGAAATCACATTTGGTATCTTGAATTTGGAAGCTAGAACTAATAGGCAGGGATGCACATACCCATATACAAATAATGGCCTACCGCATTTGGTAGATAGCTAGGGGTTTTGTTCTATAACTTGTCTTTGATTGTTCTTTACATTGAGTAATATCTTAAATGAATGATTGAGAAAACTTTTTCAGACCACTGGTTATAACTTATAATGAAAAGCCAGTATAGATGGCTTGAAGTCTTGAACAAAACTTTGTGTATGATTGGAAAAACCTTTACTCCAACAAAGCTGCATTCTACTACTAAAGCTAATCCATCTCTGTCAATTATATATCCTGCATTTGAATTACATTATTAGATTACAATTATTAGAGAGCATTATTTGAACAATGCATCTTTATAGCTAGGTAGCTCATTCGCTTAATTAAGCGATATCTTGCACTCTTAAACAAAGACCAATTAAGTTAGGCTTATGTCTAATCGATCATAAGATAATTGCGTGCTTCGCAATTCCAGATTCTGCAGCAAAACCCCAAATTTTTTCTTCTTAGTTTCTTCTCGCAATTCAAACATTCTACAGTGTGATTAATTGGCTGCAAGGTAAAGGTAGCTGTACTCTTCTGCAGCTTCATGTAAGACAGAACATGGTTCATAAATTAACCTAGCTACCCCATCACTTCTCATCAATATGATATTAATGTATGCGTATTTATTAGCTAGCCAGGGAAATTCTAGCTACACTCTCAGAGTGAGTGTGTGTCTAACACCACAACGACACATGTCCTAGCATATGTATAGCATATGAAATGGAATTCATATGTATAACACCTATTCTACTTAAGTATTCCATATTAACGTGAATATGTGATGAGAATGCAATTGAGATGGATCAAGACAACATTTTTCACCCTCACAATGATAATTCTACCGCGAGGTGATTATAAATCAAAATCATGATTTTTGATCATTTATACTAGAATTCATTCTATTGTCCAAAATTGGATTTTTTTTGTCGATCAAGTTGAGAAATGATATAAAATATACCTAAAATAATAAAATTAATCAAAGAACAAGAAGTGTACCTTATAATTAGACATTTTTGACTATATAGAGAGACCAAATATAAGATTTGGAATGAAAAGAATCATTCTATTACAAATGAAATACTTATATACACACACTCAAGTTAGAAATAATAAGATAAGAAATTAAAGTTATGATAAAGTTAAATCGAACTAAATTTTAGTTCAGTATTTGAGTATAAAATTGATGTTAAAATTAAGAAAGATAATAAATTTAGTTTTCTTCAATCTGAAGAGTAAATCAGAGAAACCGAAAAATGAATAAAACTATTAATTATAGATATATGTTCTATATGAGAAGTTTGCTTATGTAGAGTGAGTGTAAATTGAATGAAAAATCTGTATGGATTTATCTTAAAAGATGTCTAGTAATTTAAATTTTTCTTTAATTTCCTCTTATAACAAAGTAGAATAGATCATCAATGCTATCAAATTAATCAACCATAATCAAAACTTCACTCGGAAGAAATATTGCTAAGTCTAGGAGGAAAGCTAAAGTAAATTAATGTCAATTTAACGTATAAGCCTAAAAGGAGCTTCTAAACGGAGTAAACTCCATTTGCACCAAAGCCTTAAAACAAACCACTAGTTTGACCAATAATGGGGTGAAAAGTGAAAAAACGCCGAACGTTTGACCTAGGAGGAAAGATTTCAACCCTAGAAAAGACGCCGAGGAATTGGGGTCTTGTGTGCTCGGGAATAGAGCATGGTAAAAAAAATCTCAAAGGTAAAAACAATAAAAAAATTTATAGAAATCCAATTTTCAACATTTTCTACTTTATAAGTTCACCCTAACATTTTTGTTCATGCAAGTCCACTTTCAAGTCCAAATCAATCATTTTATATTTTTAATGTATCTGAAATACCCTCTTCTCATTATACCTTTTTTGTGCCTCCTCTCTCTCTCTCTCTAATCTTTCACCTTCATTCCAACGTCGTTGTCATGACGAAGTCGCCGCCGTTGCCTCGACCTGAATGTTGGCTCAACTTCAACGATGACTTCTCGACGACCTCCGCTTCGGCTTCGACTGCATCTCCTCCCCTTTTCCCTTGGCTAGATCTCCTCCGTTTATGGATTTAAACACTGGATCTCTGATTCTATCGACGACGTCCTCGATTAGATCTCTGATTTTGTCGTTGACGACCTCAGCTAGATCTCGGATTCCAACGACATCATCTTGCTCGACCTCGGCTGCATCTCCAATTCAGTGAATGAAGACCTCGACTGTATCTATGATTCTGTTGATGATGACCTTGACTAGGGAACACATTAACCGTGAATGAAGTCGAGAGCTCCGACGAGGGAGCGCGTCTTTTCTCTCGATAAGGTTCGATCTTTGATTCTCATGTTGTTGTTTCAAATTTGATCATTTGATCTCTAAATAGTAGTTATTCGCGTCTTTTCTGATTCTGATGTTTGGTTGATTTAGTTGACTTTCCAGGAGCTAGAGGTTGCTGGTGCTGATCTGACTCCAATTATTGATGACAGTCGCACGAATTGTAATCTGGCTTCACTCTGACACCCTCAACCGCCTATGGTTATGATATTGTGCATTTAGGGACTCATTCTCATGTTACTAGTTCAAATTTGATCATTTGATCTCCGAATAGTAGCTATTCACGTCTGTTCTGATTCTCATGTTTTGTTGATTTAGTTGACTTTCCAGGAGCTAGAGGTTGCTGGTGCTAATCTGACTCCAATAATTGATGACAGTCGCACGAATTGTAATCTGGCTTCACTCCGGCACCCTCGATCGCCTATGATTATGGTATTGTGCATTTAGGGACTAGAGGTTGCTGGTGCTAGAGGAGCTAGAGGTTGCTGGTGCATTTAAGGACTATAATTGATGACAGGAGCTAGAGGTTGCTGGTGCTAATCTGACTCCAATAATTGATGACAGTTGCATGAATTGTAATCTGGCTTCACTCCGGCAACCTCGACCGCCTATGATTATGGTATTGTGCATTTAGGGACTCATTCTTCATAGTTTCGCATTCGTAGCTGAATAATTACATGTACTGCTTTTTGTGGTTGATGATTTTGTCAACGATTTCTTACATGTGTGCCACATTGAATCTGTTTTAATGAGTCTATGGAGTTGGAGAAAATGGATCTATGTTGATGATTAATTTCTCTCAGAAGTTGCTGGAGTTAAACTTCTATTAAGTTGCTTGGTCATACTTTTATTTTGAGAAAATTACATAAACAGTATCCGAATTTTGCTTCACTATTAACTTTAGTATCTCAACTTTGTAAAATATCAAAACTGTATCTCAAGTTTTCAACTCCACCCACTTTTAGTACCTAACACCGTTTAAGTCATTACTGACGTTAATTTTTCAAGAGTAAATTTGTCCTTCAATTTTTTTATTTTCTTTTTCTTTCTTTCCCTTCTACTCTTCTGGTCTTTAACACCTCCAGATATGTCCAAGTGAATTCCTTGATCTTTCATTCACTCTATTCCATTCTTTCATTGATTTTCTATCTATTATCTTTAATTAGTTTCCTCTCCTCAATCATACAACTAAATCAAATACCTATGGATCCACACTCAAAATCAACTTGTAAAACCCATAAACTGGTTTTTGGAAATTCGAAGAACTTCAATAGTTTTTCTAGGTAAATGAAGATGTGGCTTTATAGAGGTAATATTAATTTTTTGAGAGAGAGAGATGGTCAGCTTTGAGAGGTAAAGAGAAGTTTCTGGGAAAGTTCATCACCTTGAGCCTGATATCAATGTGAAAATAAGCATTTGCATACGAAATTGGTTAATGTGTGGTTGTGCTTTGTCGATATGATTTTATTTCCAAAAAGCAAATGGTTTTATGTGTTTAGGCCAAAAGAAAGAAGGATCCAGAGATTCGGTATAAGCTTATATCAGGAATTTGGGTTGAGGCGCCTGGGTTCCATTATTTTTTTGTTTTGAATCAACAACTAGGTTTAATTGTTGAGAAAAAACACAAAAAAAAAAAGAAAAAAGAAAGAAAGAGAAAGTGGATAGAGAGAACGAAATAATATATATACAATTAACAAAATTATAGAAAACTGATTCAAAAGTGAAAAGACGATTATATCCTTGAAAATTTAACGGCAGTAACGTGGGTAATGGTTCTAGGTACTAAAAGTGAGTGGAGTTGAAAACTTGAGATATAGTTGTAATATTTTATAAAATTGTGATACTGAAGTTAATAGTGAGGTAAAGTTCAGATATTGTTTATGTAATTTTTTTTCTTTTTTTTGAACAAGTCTTGGTCATACTTTTGAGGATGATTTTTGCTCTTCTCTTTGGATTTCAAGGTACATGTTGATTAAATGTTTAGAATATGCACTTGCAGTTTCTCATTTTAATAGATGTACTCCAATAAATTAATTATTTATCTTTGCAACTATGGTTGGTGACTTGATATTGATGTCTTCATTGTCATTCATAGGGCTGGCATGGTACGGTTACCAACTTTTTTTACCATTACCAATTACCAACCAACTATAATCGGTAAACAAAATCATATTACCATTACCAACCACCAAAGTAGATATACCGACATGTTGGTACGGTACGGTACATGTTGGTACGGTACGGTTGAGCCTTGTACCAACATTAAATTTGGCCAATTTTTTTTCATGAAAAATAAGACATGACCCAAATTTTTTAGAGTTCTCCTGCTATGAACTGGTGCATAATTTCAAAATGTAATATGAAATAATCAACAAAGAGTTATAACTTATAAACCAACTTAACAAGGTTCATACAAATGAATCATACAACCACAAAGTCACAAACACAGTTCAAAACTTCAAATTGTTCAATATTCATCAATTCATCAACGCTGCACTAGTAAATGAAAATAAGTTTCCCTTCAATTCATCAAACAACTGAAAAACAAACCTCAATGACTGCTACACACTGTTTTGCCCAAAACTTCCAGTAAATATAGGATAATGTTAAGGATAGGATAGACGGCTAGGATTAATATGTATTATAATTATTAATACGTATTAGCCACTAGGTTAATAATATGACATAATATCCCTTCTATTACATCATGTTTTGCGCTAGATTAGTATAGGATAGACGGTTAGGATTAAAAGATCTTTAATCAACGGCTAGGATTAAAGGATTTAATATAATTTTAATTATATATATATAAATAACAGTCGATACGGTAATTACCACGGTAATTAAAATCTGTTACCATACCATACCGCCAGAATGAAGTTGGTACGGTAACCGTACCGTAGAAGTCGGTAACCAACTATGTTGGTTACCAACTTTATTGGCTCGGTTGGTTTTGTGGTAATCACGGTAAATTACCATACCATGCCAGCCCTCATTCATGAATAGCATATTTAATAGTGTTTGCGAATGAACTAGATTTCTGTTTAGGCTTGAGTTTGATAATCGATGTAATCATGAACATTTGTCCATTTGAGTCAACTTTTATTTTATTTTTATGATTACAAAGGTTTTCACGGTGATTTTTGGTGTGTATGATTCATGTGTGAATTGTGACATATTTTTCAATTGCCTATATATGTATATTAGGGTAAATTCACATAGTCGATGTAAGTATTTTTTTCACCATAATCGTAGTATTTTTCCATGGCTATGTTAGTATATTTTCAATATAAAGTCAGTTGTTTTTTCATTGTATGATAGTATCCTTTTAACACATTAATAATATCTTTTTATGTGTGTGTTAGTATCTTTTCAACACACTGATAGTATTCTTTTATGTATGTATCTTTTTGACACTCAGTATCTTTTTGTGTCTGTATTAGTATATTTTCAACTCTCTGATAGTAGCTTTAACTATCTGTGTTATTATTTTTTTAACATAGTGAAAATATCTTAACGTCTATGTTAAATATATTTTTTGACAAGATGTCTGTAGCTTTCTTATTGTGTGATAATACATTTTCTACGTATTGACAGTAGCATCCTAGTTCTATGCCAGTATGATTTCAACATGATGTCAATAACTATTATTTCCATTTTAGATACTAATATTATATTGTGTTTTTATGCTTGCAGAATTCTTTGCTTTATAATTATGGTACTAGCTACCGATGATCCTGTGAATTTGGATAATGAAGCCTCTCTTAGCTAAGGATCATTCGGGTTACCAAGAGATATTTTAAATGAAGTCGTGTGGTGATCGAGGATGGTAAAACCACGAAAGTAGCTTTAAAGAATTATTTTAGTAAACTTTCTAAACTATAACAGTAGCTTTTTAAAGCTATGGAAGTAGTTATACATAATTATGTCATTGTAGAATGCTACATAATTTTAGTATTTGTTATTGTCTATATTAGTATCTTTTTAACATGATGATAGTACATATTTTGTACACACAATGGTAGTTTTTTTAATTTCTATGATAGTATTTTTTTAACCTTTGGTAGTAGATTTTGTTGCAGGTGATAGTAGCTTTTGTTCACTTTGATAGTAATTTTTGTTATGTCTAGTAGTAACTTTTATTGGTGGCAATAATATATTCATGACCTCGTCGGAGGTCGTCTGAATTCTTAATATAGTAGTTTTGTAGCTGGTGAAAGTAGTTTTTGTTGTTGGTGACAATATCTTTTGTTGCCGGTAAAAGTAGTTTTTGTTGTTGGTGACAATATCTTTTGTTGCCTGTGAAAGTAGCTTTTTTGTTGTCAGTGCCAATAGCTTTTGTTGTTAGTATATGTGTGACATGGATATCATCGGATGTCGTTGGAAATCTCAATATAGTAGTTTTTGTAGCTGGTGACAATAGCTTTTATTGTTGGTGACAGTAGCTTTTGTTGCCTGTGATATTAGCTTTTGTTGCTGACAATAGTATATATATTTGTGATCTCGCCTCAGGTAGTCGAAAATCTCAATATAGTAGCTTTTGTAGCTGATGACCGTAACTTTTGTTGCTGGTGACAGTAGTTTTTACGATCGTTGGTAACATTTTTAGAGGTCGATTAGAAATTTTGTCGGAGGTTGGCCAGAGATTTTGTCAGAAGTCGGTTGGAGACTTTGCAGGAAAGAGAGTGGTTGTTGACTTTTTACATTAATAGTATTATTGTAAATATAAAAAAGAGAATTTATTTTTTTTAACTGGATAACAGTCTAATAATTTTGTTGAAATTTAATACAAAATTATATTTCAGTTTGTAGGAATTTATATAGGTAATAATTTTTGGGCGAACCTATGTGAAGAAATTCTATGTAATTGGCCTCCTAACAAAAATCCTCAAAGTGAAAACGGAACCATCTGTCGGTCCGCGCCTCGAATTCCTCGCCCACCCTGACCTCAAAAGTGACACGCCAGCCGAGGGTCCTCTATATTTTCCACTTTTCTTCTTGTAATGTTTTTACTATAACAAGTACAAATTTACGTAATTACCCAAAAGTTTAATTCAAGAAAGTGACAAAAAATATTGAATAGAAGGAAGGGTTTCTACTATCGGGCAGCTCAATCCCTCAACCACTCCACTCGTTTTTTAGGGTTTCCTATCGGGCAGCTCAATCCCTCAACCACTCCTCTCGTTTTTTAGGGTTTCTTTCTACTATCGGGCAGCTCAATCCCTCAACCACTCCACTCGTTTTTTTTTCCCAGATTCCCTTTTTCAAATTTTCATGATTGTACAATCATAGTATCCTACGGTCCAAATTGGGGTTCTGGGTCTGTAGGCTACACCAAACCCTAGAGAAGTACCATTATGTTATTGATCGTCATCATCATCACCGTGTAGGGGACTGGTTTTTTTACTTCTTGACCTCCATGCTTCCTAGCTCAGTAGTATTATTGTACGAGGTGAGCGTCATGACGATGATGATGATCCTGTAACCCTAATCCTACGGTGAATATGATTTGATATTGGTTTTTACTGGGTTTAGCGGATCTAGGATCGATGCAATCATACGGTGGACTTCATCATAGTGATTTTTTTTTCTAGAATTTGGGTTGAAAACTTTAATAAATTATACACATAATTTCAGATTTAATAAAAACAAAAGATTAATAGAGTTGTACGGAGATTTTTTTAACATTTAAGATATAAACCATTATAAAATTAGAGGAGACACAATAAAGTATGGAGTGCAAGGGGGAGTTTTTAAAGGGGGGAGTTTTTAAAGGTGGAGTGGGCTTGGTTGAGCCTAAAAATGCATTTACTGTAAAATAATTATATAATAATAGCTATTTTTTTCAAAATAGCTTGGTTGGGCTTGATCCGCCCTTAGCCGTTTAGGTTTTAGAGAACTAACAGTGCATGGGGGGAAGGAGGAGTCGTGGTCATTTCGGTGAGGGAGGGGTGGGTGGTAGTAGTAGATCGAGAGAACCTGCACCAATGTTTTTGTCTTGTTATATCCAAGCTTTTACTTCTCTTTCGTATTATAAAGTCCCTTTATAACAACCCTCCCCCATACCCTCATATCATTCTCTCATTCATGATCGTCATCTCTATCTCTCTCTCTCTCTCTCTCTCTCTCTAACCCCCTTGAAGATAGGCGAGTCACTTGGGGGAAAAGAACAGAAGAAACAAAACAGAGAACACAGACTCTAGCTTTGCATGTACAAACTGCTACAAGGCGATCGAGTCCATGGCTGTGGAGGTTTGGCTTCTTTCTTGTTTGCGGGGAATGTTGTCTGGCTCGAGGACCCTTTTCCTTGAAAGATCTAGTCCTGTAGATCAGTTTTATGTCTATTGATATAAATGAATGGATGATCATGACTTTTTGGTGGAGTTAGTGTCGTCGGACCAGGCTTCATTCCCCCCAATCTCATAGCTTCCACAGTTCCACAGAGCTTGTGTAGCTTCTTAGTGCGAGCTTCCTCCATGGCATAGACTTTTCCATGCCAGGTACTGAACTCTCTAAAGATTTGCTCTTTTCTATTTTAGGGATTCTTCCAAATGATGGGTTTTTGTTTTTAGGGCAATTAAGGATGTTAGTTAACTGCAGATTGGTGTAATGATGGAGTATTTGACTATAAAAGGGACTTCATCATTTGCTGACTTTTACATTCATCATGATCATATTATGATGAGGATGATGATGATGATGATGCAATTGTTTTCACCATCTGATCTGTCTGTTCTGCAATTTGTTTTCTTTTTTATTTTTCCTTCCTTTTCCTCAGATCTGATCTCGGCATGCCACGGCTTCTGCCTTTAACTTTAACTTTGGCAATTATTCTTTCCTCTCTTTCACGTTCTGCTAGCTCTCTCTCTCTCAGGGTTTCGCAGTCTAGATTTTTTTGGTCATTTTCGTAGTCTAGATTGAAGCTCTGTAATATCAAAGTATAAATGTGTTGAATAATTGCATCATTATTAATAAGCCTTCGCTTAGATGAGCAAGCATGAAGTGATAGCCTTTCTGACACTGTTTGAAATGCCTATTGTTAATTTAATTGTATAGCTACTGCTTCATCCTCAATCTCGTATCTGGTTCTGAAAGAATAGTGTATATGCGAAGTATAGCATAAAGAACTAGTGCCGATTTACTTGACTATTTTGCAGATTTCCCACTGCATTTACCTAGCTTGTTCAGAGTGCTTACACATCTCTTTATGCTTTGAAGCACAGTACTTGCATTTCTTTTAAAATGTGATACTGGCTGAAGAGAAATTCTAAGTTTGGGGAAATGCCTGTGTAGAAACCCAAATGTTTGTCTTCTCATTAGTGTCTTGTTAATAGGGTGTTAGTTCAAACCTTATTTATCTTTTGGTCATATATGGTTATAAGTATTACTACATTAGTTTCTCCTCTTTTGCTCTCATGTATCTTTCATCCATCTATGTCGTTTTGAATTATAGTTTTTGTGTCTGCATTAGCTCAAAAACTTGTAACTATAACCAAAAACCAAAAATGAGTTGGTCAAATTGGAGCATTGTGCAAGAAAACCAAGATGCATGCTTCAGTGGTTGATGAATCAGTTGTTTCCTTTTAATGTACTATGTCAAATGTATCCTACCTGTGCTTCTCGATTAGGGATACAGGCCGGACAACTTCTCAAATGAATATAGAAGTCTTGATATATAACAAGGTTGATACAGAAGGTCTGAACAAGGGGGGCTTGCATGTTTTTCCTTCCAGTTAAGAACATTACTTGGAGTAACTCAGTAACTGTATATCTCACTCTACCAATCCTACAGAGACACATTCATCTTCAGATGCTTTGGAACACTGTTGATCAAGATCAGTAGTCTCCTTACTCTCCTAAAGGTCACTTTCCCTATTACATCACCTGTTTCTGAAAAAGGTCCATTTATGTAAAAGCAGCTGGTTAGGATTTGATGAAGCAATCTGAAATGCTAGCAATACACTATCCTTCGTACTTGTACTAGTAATGTGCATTTTGAGTAATATGAAATCAACCATCTCCTGCTTCAATTACAAAGATGAAGGTGTTCATGCTTTTCTTTTTTACTCTTCTTGATGGTCTTTGTGGATTTATTGTAAGTATTACATATTGCTGTAAAGACTAAAAGTTCCTTTTGGGAAATTGGATCTTTCTTGACCTTTGGAACTGGTATAGTAGAGAGAAAGCTTTATTATTGCTTCTTTTTAGCCCATGATTTTCAACACACTGTGACCAAGGGAGGAGACAGAGGTAGGTTAATAGGGTGATGAATGGTAAACCCCAACAAGAGCTTTAGCTTTATGCATGGCCACAACTTTCAATGAGATTGTATAATTGAGGTGTGATTGTTCCAGTTGACCCCAAAGACTGGAGATTAATAAAGTCAAGCCTGGTTTTTGAATCAGGGTTTGGGATAATTGTTCCTATTAATGAGATGATGAGATAGATGCATTGGAATTCTGGGCTATTGGTCCTAGCTAGGGCATGGGAAGCTGTAAAATAGCCCTCTCCATGCTCAGTTGTAGGCTAACCAAACTGGCAGAACTGTTTAATCCTGTCAAAGCTAGCTAGCTAGGGGCTCTTCACTCCTAGCTAAGCTAGTAGTACACTGAAGAGGATCCAAGGCAACTGCGATTTGGTTTGTTCTGATGGAGATGCATCTGCTTGTTGTTGAGTTGAAGCTGAGATTTTAGTACACCCTTAAATAGGGAATGGGAAGAGGTTGATCGAGCTTCATGATATGTTTCATCTGCGAGTCACCTTTGAAGAGAAGGCTTGAAGAAATGTTCCCTCTTTTTCCATATGTTGGGCTTAACTTTTGGGCTTAGCAGTGAACAGCCCTCTTGTCAATGGATCCTTATGACCAACAGATGTCCAGTTAAGTTCAAAACTTCTTTGTTTAAAAGTTGCTGTTTTTCGTTGCTTAATTAGGGCTCAACTCATGACAAATGGAAAAACAGAAATAGAAAAAAATTATCCTGGAGTAAGCTACATAATATTTATACTGACCATGGCATTGCCATGAAACAGATCCATAGTTTTTTTTGGGTTAGCAAGAATAAAACTAACTCATCGTCATAACTCGAAAATTTCTTAAAAAGAGAAAACAAAAGAGTGCAATAAGGTTGGTGGACTATACCAATACCAAGCCTTGAAATAAAACAAAGAAAAACCTTTAGCAGAATATCAGGGGCACCATTCTTGAAGAATGGAAGACCCAGTACGAAAAAAATCATTGGGCCCTTTATATTAAATTTTCTCTTTATTCGAAGCAATTTTTATTTTTGGGGTTTCAAAATCTATAAATATTTCTAAAACTGTTCTTGAAATTTAATTCGTCAAATATTTCTAATGTTGTTCTAGAACAAAATAAGATGTTCTACTTATTCTCATATATAACATTAAGATAATTAATTTAATTAATTACTGCAAAACAAGCCAATGAAAAATAATAAATATTTTAGCAAGGCCATCAAAAATAATAAATTAACCATGACTAAAAAACCTTTTTATAGCGAATCATTTATTAAGAAAAATAAATAAACTTAACACAAAAGCAGAAAAGAAAATAATAATAACTTGGTCGGTCTGGTGTTTAGTTTTTGTTGAATAACCATTGTTTGATTCTTAAAGGAATCAATTTATTTTCTTAAATTTTGATCAACTTCTCATATTAGCCTTAGGTCCTTGTGGCTTATCTTCAAACTAAAAACACAACTTCCTAAATTGGAGCCCACACGGCTTCGCTAAAAAAAACATTGGACTTGGGCCTTGTGTGAGCGCACGGGCTGCACTGTCCAAAGGCCGAGCCTACAGAATATGGTGGTGTGTTACATTTTGATGCTGTAAAATTTAAGCAGAGCGGATTCTAAGCACTGAGGCCGGTGCACTTTCATCACTAAAGTTTAAGTCCTTAAATCGTCATATAGGAAGATCGAATGAAGACTAGAGGCCCTAAATTTATTTCTTTCATTTTTATTTTTGATCCGATTAAATTAACTCCTATAATAAGAGTATCTCTTCTTCGACCTCAGGCTTTCACCTCCTCAGTTGGAAATACTTAGGACTATTTTTTGGGGTTTCAAATTTGTTAATGGTATTAGGATATATGCTTGATATGTGTGACGTGGATGGCTGATGTTGATATTGGTTGTATCATGCAGTGATACATGTGTGCAATGTGTGTGTTATATGGCGAAGTATGATGTCAGAGAGTGATATAGGGATGACACGAGATCTATAGTGGTTCACCTTACCTTTGATGGGTAAAGCTACGTCCACTTAACATGTACTAGAATTGGGTGGTGAAGTGCCTTCCCAAGATGTTACAAGTAGCTATCTAGCATGCAACTATCTAATTAACATTCTTCAAAGAGCTAACAAGGAGGAGGGAGTCTCCTATTTATGAGAAAAGGAGACTCAATCCTTTACATAATCTTCGATGTGAGACATGAGGTCTAAAATGTGTTTCATAAGGGCATGTTAGTGAGGCCGGCAATGTGACTTCCCAATGTCGGATAGGCGACTTCTGAATGTCTGTGTGTAGCTTGTACGATATGCTTCGTGAGACATGTCGTGGTCGAGTCCTGTTATG
This sequence comes from Comarum palustre, assembly GCA_951800085.1. Taxonomy (NCBI): domain Eukaryota; kingdom Viridiplantae; phylum Streptophyta; class Magnoliopsida; order Rosales; family Rosaceae; genus Comarum; species Comarum palustre. The sequence continues at coordinate 6,868,160 of OX637585.1, read as the reverse complement.
GTTTACGAGCTCACATAAAAGTTGTTATTTATGCTTGACGGTGTAGGCATATTAGTGGGTACCCCAACAAGTCCCCGAAGTGTCCAAGTAAGACAGCATTTTTGGTTGGGATGTTAAAACCAATTCACCAAACATAAGTAATGTCAATGTGATGCTTGACCCTACCACTCCCCGAGCTCTTCAATCAAGAAGGGTCGTTGTCTTTTATCGTTCTCTAATATGATGAAGTCTAGGTGCAGATGGCGTAGTCTTGCCTGTTTGTGGCGAATGACGAACTCTCACCTTTTGTCGAGATGACGTAGTGTCATCTTTTGGAATTGATGACGAACTATTGTTGAATAATATGCATGTTTTCCTGCACACATGTAACAAAGAAAGTAATGTCATTCTCGTATGGCGATAATGGAGCAGGAGACATATATTCTGTAAGGTAGATTCACGCTTACGGTGATAAGGTAATAGTGGAGACATATCCAAGACTTATCCTGTAAGGTAGATTCATGTTTATGATGATAAGGGAGCTGGAGAAGCGAACTATAGATATGTCAGAGACTTATCACGTAATGTAGGTGATCTCTTACGACGAAAAGAGAACAGTAGATGCCGGAGACTTATCGTGTAGGTAGTTGACCTCTTACAACGAAAATCTAACAGTAGAGAGGCCGGAGACTTATCACGTAAGATAGTTGAACCTCTTACAATGAAAAGCGAACAATAGATAGGCCGAAGACTTATCACGTAAGGTAGTTGACCACTTACAGTGATAAGCGAACAGCAGATAGGCCAGAGACTTATCTCGTAAGGTAGTTGACCACTTACAGCGACAAGCGAATAGTAAGTAGGCCGAGGATTATCGCGTAAGGTAGTTGACCACTTACAGCGACAAGCGAACAATAGATAGGTTGAAGACTTATCGCGTAAGGTAGTTGACCTCTTACAGCGACAAGCTAACCAGTAGATACCAGAGACCGTACCATTGTACTCTTACGTCAATTTGTTATGTCGTTCGTCCATTTTGATGGGGCAAGTTATTGTCAAACGTGAGATTAAGTCGATCAAATATTTGTGTAACGTTGTTTGCGTGACTTGTGAAAAATCCACCATTTTTGTTGTTAAATGAAATCATTAGGAGATTATCTTTATTCTTGACATTAACGGTTGGTGAACAAGAGTTTGCCCAAGAATAATAGTTAAGATAATCTTATTTCATTAATAGCGTTTTAGCATTTACAAAATGTGGTTTTCCGAATTTGAACATTTTGTTGAGTCAAGTATAGGCAAAAACGTGTCAGGAAGTCTTTGAGTTTCAAAGTGTTGTAAGAGTGAAGTCTCATGAGCCGGGTAGATCCCGTGCTTTAGAGTGTGTGGTGTAAATCCACATATTCCGAGTAGTCCCCGAGCTTTGAAATGTTAGTGAAGTGACACATTGTGATATATGTAAATGCGTATAAGTCTCCGAGTTCTGCTATGTAAGTAAAGAGTGCTCGGGTATATGTATTTTTCAACATAGTGAATGATATAACGAAGTCTATGTTTGAAAAGTATCATGGCACGTAAGCAAAGCAAGTGCTAGTGAAGTTGCTAGTTGGTGTCATTTGGTGAGCATGCTAGATGACAGATTATGTTGACAAGTAAAGCATGACAATTACTCTTGAAGTGTAAGACACAACCTTGTACATATCTTATGTCGAGAAGTGGACACCAAAGGGTACGTTGATGGTGCGTGTAAGGACGATGTGCACGCTTGGGCTGTCAAAGGGCGATGTGCACGCTGGGGAGTTGTCAAAGGGCGTTATACACGCTAGGGGCTGCCAAAAGGTGTTGTGCACGCTGGGGGTTGTCAAAGGGCGTTGTGCATGCTGGGGGGCTGCCAAAGGGCACTGTGCACATCCAAAGGGTGAAGTGCACGCTGGGGCGCTGCCAAAGGGCGAAGTGCACGCTGGGGCTCTACCAAATGGTGTTGTGCATGCTGAGACGCTGCCAAAAGACGTTGTGCACAACCAAAGGGCGAAGTGCACGCTGGGGATGCCAAAGGACGTTGTGCACAGCCAAAGGGCGAAGTGCACACTAGGGCTCTGCCAAAGGACGCTATGAACGCTGGGGGGCTGTCAAAGGGTGCTGTGCAAACTGGGGCTTCCCAAGGCACTTCTCTCTCAAGATGTCGCCATTTAGAAATTTGGAGCATAAGAAATGTTCCCTTAGCTTTTTTGATAGTGATGAAGCCTTTTGTATCAGGTTCTCACAGACGACACCAATGTTGATATTGGTTGTATCATGCGGTGATACGTATGTGTAATATGTGTGTTATGTGACGAAGTATGATGTCAGAGATCTATAGTAGTTCACCTTATCTTCGGTGTGATGTCAGCAATCTGATTAACATTTTTCAGCATCAATTTAAGTGTTATTCTCACCGGTGGTGGTCGGGGAGAGATGTTACTTCTGGTTAGTAGGCTTACTTTCACAAGGGTCAATTGACAATGTAATGGGAGATACAAGGGGTTGTTTTGCCTTGGAATCTTGATAATCTAATCCATGGACATGGGCACATCTACCTACTAATGGGCAGTTGACCATATCCTATGCATACCAAGCCAGCCAGGGTACTCTAATTTGGGGAGTGACCTCTCAGAAGCTATGATTGGGTCGTAAAGTAGCCCAGCTCCCCTAACTACCAAGTTTCTTAATCATCTTCATGCCCTTGCTTGTGCAATACAATATGGCAATTTCAGAAGAGCCAAGCAAGAAGCAAGAAGCAAGAAGCCTTCTTTCAGCTTCAAGTAGCCATTGAAATACTGAGCTAACAAGAAATGAGGGAGCATAAGACAAGCAAATAATTCTGCGGTTCTTTCTGTTGCTTCACCATTTCCACACATAAGAATTCAAGGTCATATTCAGAGTGGACTTGGTCATCACAGGCAAGTTGCAGATCTAAACTCCCCCTTCATTAGGGTTCTTTTTTCTTTAATTGATAAATGGTCTTGCTCAAACCCAATTTGTTATCAATCGCAACAGGGAATGAGCTAGGAGAAGTACTTCAACACAAGACAGGCTCCAAAATTCCCAACTGGGTTCATTTATACAATTTTTCTTTACCCCAACCCCCAAAGAGAAAAAATCCCACAAATCATCTGAAAGATTTAAACCCATGAATATTAAAACCCTATATGTCAAACACAAATTAAATAAGAAAAAAAAAAGAATAAAACTAATGGTGCCTGGTGTTGGAGCTACGGATCGTCATACCATGCAAAAATTTTGTATATCCCATGAAACTAAGCTTTCCATCTGTGTTTCTGATCCAATCTCTGAGGATTGAATATGCAGAAGTGCCCAGATTTAATTCCTGCAGTGACAGGTATCATGATTGAAATGAAGTCAGAAATGCTACCTGTACATGCAAAACTGCAATTGAAAGGACATGTAAGAAAACATGCCATAATTGAACATACTCTGGCCAGTTCTTCAATCGATATGACTTGATTGCCTTCGCGTTCAAAGTGCGCAAAAGCAGTAGATGCTATCTGCTCCCATCCTTCATGGGCCTCCAACTGATGTGTGCTGATTGCAGCAGCACAAAATTCTTCAAAGTCCATTTTCCTATATGCAAGTGGTTCCATCTGCAATCAAATAGGGATTTCATCAAAAGCTGTAAATTTGAAGAGAACAAATAGGAACAATCATGGTTTAACCAAATAGCACGGTGTTGAAATGTTCAAGAACTAATACAATATCTACATTAGTATTGAAATAAGCCTTACTGCATTTAGAATATCAACAACTTTTGACTCCATCATAGCTTCAGTTGAATTTCTCTGAAGAGCCTGCAAAATTTAATTTCCTAACCAAAAATGACTTGTGTAATGTGAAGGTACCATACGAAAAAGAAGATAAGGACACAATAGATGCCCCTCTTTAGTAAAGCATCTACACTGGAAACTCAAATTAAAAGAACTAGGAGCAGTCAGTCACTAACTGTTTTGAAATTATTAAGAGAGATCCGTTGATCTTTATCTGGTCCCAAAAGCATGAATTGGGCTCTAAGATATATCAGCTCATCCTCTGCCAAAGCTTTTGAAAGAGACTGCATTTATGACAAGAAAAAAACCGTAAGTTTGCTATCCACAAAAAAATAACTCAAATATAGAGGTATATAGATTGTCAAATTCAAAGATGAGGACAACAATACCTTAAGTGCTGCACGTTTGAAATGTGTGGCATGCATATATGATTTGACCAACTTAAATATCAGTATATCTAAAGGGAGAGGACGACTATCATCTCGCAACCATGGGTGAGCTGCACCAGTAATTGTGATTATTAGCAAAGAATAATAAATAGAAAAGGGCAATTACATAATCAAACTCTTCTTTTCTTTTTAGTAAATGGGATTCAACATTATAGTTTCTCACGGAAAACAGACATCAAAACTAACATGAATAAATTTGTCTGGATTATGAGATGCTGCTATCACACAATCTTCTTCTTAAATACAATCACTTCAGCATATGACAGTGTAATGGACATTCAGTTCAAACATGCAGAGCCACCAAATAGCTGCAGAATGGATACCCCCCCACCTATTCCCTAATATAGAATTACTTGAAATGTGGGAGAGGTAGATTAAGGCAAAGGTATCATCCTGGTGCTTTAGACAGCAGGATTAAAAGAAATTTGCTTACATAAGGCCTGGACAGCGGTCATTCTCTTTCTGTAGTCCTTGTTCAAAAGCCGTTTTACAAAGTCCTTGGCCTCATGTGACATAGAAGGCCAAGGTGGATCATCAAAACTAGGATCAGCTCTTAGCACTGCACGAAAAATTCCTGATTCTGTTCGTGCCCAGAAAGGCCGGCTTCCGCAAAGCAGGATATAGGTGATAACGCCAATGCTCCATATATCTCCCTCAAGGCTATAAGATCTATGGAGGACTTCAGGTGCAACATAATATGCACTTCCAACAATATCATTAAGTCTTTCATCTGCAAATATATGCATGTCCATACATTAGTTCTCTCATATCTAGAAAGTTCAATCTAAAGCGCAGGAGTTGCAACTTCAACATAAAAATCAGTCATGTGAAAAGCTCTGCATATGGGACCACATTTATGCTGATTATAGTATGGCATTTTCTGGTGCAAAAAAAACAACTGTGTTTATCTAATGAATTTGTAATCAGATCAAATGCTTATTTTGTCACGTAGAAGCAAATGAGAATTATATTAATATCATTACATTATCTGCTTTATAAAAATTACATATACAGCACCTGCAGATTTACCATATACTTAGTTTTAACGTGATTAGCCTGAAAACACTAAGACAAATTTCTTATAAATCCAAGGACAGACAAAAGAGAGGAAATCATTCCAGATATAAATGTGGACCCAGAGTGCCAGGTATACATGGTACTAAGTTTCATTAAGTAGAACCATAAAATTTGTGGCAATCAGAATGTTGTACCTCGGAAAAGGACCATAAGATCAGCTAGTACAATTAAACAGCAGTTTTTATATTTCTACAAAAAGGAGTTCAATACGTACCTGGTCTAATAAAGTCGGAAAGACCGAAATCAATAAGCTTCATATCAGACTCTTCATCTCTAGAAGCGAAAAGGAAATTCTGTTGGGCAATAAAGACAGAATGTGATTAGTAATGCATTGGAGGGATACAAACAGTGATACCAAGTCATAATTAAGACAGATTAAGGTTGAATATCGAAACCTCTGGCTTTAAGTCACGGTGCACGACGCCTTGAAGATGACAGAATGCAACAACACTTAGAATCTGCACAACTATGAATTTTGCATCTTCCTCTGCATATTTTCCACCTCTGCATTTAAAATGACTTTTTCAACATACAAAACAATCTTCTAATCAAATTATAATACATGAAAACTGCCAAAGAGTACCTGGACAAAATTCTGTCAAGAAGTTCCCCACCTTCACATAGTCTGAAAAGAAAACACAGATCCACAGATATAAGATCAAAACCGCATGAATCTTATGGCACTTGACGCCTCAACCATTAAATATGTATTGACGAACAATCCTTCATTTACTAATTACACACAAGTTAATGACATTAAAAAGGAAATCTGAGTGGACATTTTGAAATATTCATAATAACAAATGTGTGTTCCTCAAAATAAAAGGGATGAATAGAAAATAAGATATACATACTCCATGATAATGTAAACATTATTGGCGTCTTCACATGCATCGTAAAATTTTATAAGATGCTTATGTCCAGATAGAGCTTTCAATATCTTCACCTCTCGGCGAACATCTTCAATTGATATGGCCGTTGTCATCTGCCAAATGAATTTGGTTAAGACATTATGCAATGTAAGGGGGGGGTAAATCAGTGTTTACCGAAATAGATACCACTATTATGAAAGAGAATCCAAAAGAGGAAAAATGATTAAAAAAAGGAAAACATGAGAACGTTACAGTTGCCCAGATGCTCAGAATCAGGCAATCAGCTTATAGACCAGACTCATTTCCAGCTATAAATCAACAATTCTGACAACAGATTGTATTTGTATCCTAATGAAACTCCAGTTGTACATTACAAATTTTGAGTAAACCCAATAATACAATTTGAAAGGTATAATTTAAAGTTGTATTACAGACCTAGGGCATATGAAACTGAAAAACAATCAAAAACTAACAGATTTGATTAATGATTTTAGAATATTAACCATGACAAGTCATGTATAGAGAAACAAAAGAAATATGGGAAAACCAATAATCACAATCTTCAACACAATTGCATGTATTAACTATGTTAATGCCGGAGATTACACAATCAGTACAGGACATTAATTAATATGCATTAAATTAACTAGGAGATGCAGACACGTTTAGTAAATACAATACGCAAGACTGATTATGTAAGACGCTACACTTGTGAGCTAGGAGATTCGACACCCAAAAAACTAAGGATACCTTAGCTTTTGGCTAGTAACTTCAGTACAGGACATTAATTAATATGCATTAAATTAACTAGGAGATGCAGACACGTTTAGTAAATACAAACGCAAGACTGATTATGTAAGACATTACACTTGTGAGCTAGGAGATTCGACACCCAAAAGACTAAGGATACCTTGGAGTAGCCTTTGGCTAGTAACTTCAGAAACTTCAACAATGCTTTACTCATGTAACACACGAGAGATGAGTAAAGCACGAGAGACATGAATGAATTAATGGAGATCAGAACTCGAATGGTTACAAATCTTCTCCAAAATTGCCACATATCCCCCAATGATAACGCAATCATAACATACTGGTGATCACTGTGTTACTGCAATCACAAGAAATGGACGCGTATGGCAAATATTGACAGACATTTAGGAAAGTGGCCGCAGTAGAACTGTAAAATAAGATTCTAAGCACCTCTGCTTCATGTTTGTCATCATCTTGGGTAACCGCCAACTAAACCAAATCCTTTTCTTTTAATAAAATATTACTGTCGAGTATCTAGTCTACGAAATGTTGCTCTATTAGGAGAAAAGCAAATGACAAGTTATAACAGTGTGAAATTGTTGGTTACACTGCATATCCGCAGGCATTGTATGTTTCTTATCAAATAACACTCGACAGCAGGAGACCTTGAACCCTGGATGCCATAAACACTCTTAAAACCCTACACATTTCCCATTACAGCTCCGATACGACAGTAATTGCATATATATTCTATATAATTTACTACCTTGAACGTTCACTCTACCGCATTTTCTACCAAAACAGAATTACATTGCAGAATTACTACCATAATTGAACTGTACCTTGGCTTTTGAGATGATCTTAACGGCCAGAGGCTTGTCCTTGAGCTCGCCTTTCTTGCCTCTACCGGAGCAAGTATGACCAAAATGCCCTCGCCCGACCTCTTTCCCAAGCTCATACTTAGCTCCGAAATTCTTACCATAGCCAAAGCTCTTATCCAGCGACTGTTCTGGCTCCACTCCCTGCTCCTCCGGAATCGGACTCTCCTTCGGCCTCTGCCCGAACCGCTTCGCCAGCGACGCCTTGATATGCTTCGCCGGCGACGGCGGCGCGAACCTCCTCTTGAAAAACCTCCCCGGCGTCGACGACCTCGCCGGCGAAGGCGAAACTCCCCCTGGCAGCGGGCTGGCCGACACGCCGTGCGGGTAGGGACTCGGCCAGGGGCTCGGCTGCGGGATCGACGACCTCGCCGGCGTTCTCTTCACGCTCCCGGAGCCGCCGTTCCGCTCCCCCTGCTGCGACGCCGGCGAGGGCTGGTGGAAGGAGGTCGTGATAGTGGTGACGGTCGTCGCGACGGTGGTGATGGTGGTCCCGGACTGGTCATTGTCCCCGGTCGGAATAGTCTTGCCGTAGCACTGCCCCATCGTCGCCGGGGTATCGGATCACGCGCCTCCCGGTCAAATTAAAGCCGGCTCATCTGACGGTCAGTATTGAATCCCACGCCACAGTCTCACCAGCGGAGTAGAAGACAAAAGAAATGAGGAGGGAAATTGTGAGGAACACAATTTGAGATCTACCGGGAGAAAACGATAAACCAAAAGAATTTGAGTCAGGAAAAAAGAGAGAAACCCCAAACAAACAAACAAACTGAGAGAGAGAGACTGAGACTATCACAGAAGAATTAGAGTAATGCAAAACTCACCTCCTCTCTGCTACCTTACAAAGCCCCAACTCTGACAGCAGCCACAATCTCCTGCTTCGCGCCTTTTAACCTTGACGAATTCCCCGCCCTCAGATTGCACTGCATCCCAAATCAAGAGACCATTCAGTGCACCGGTCATTAAGTTTTTTTTAATAAAAAGAGAGTGAAATTAGCACAGTTCCGTTTTTTATAAACAAATCTGACGTCAAGACGTAATGTCAACACTTTATTTTTCCGACTACAAAAAAATTAAAGATAAAATATGATTTATACTTCAATCATAGATAGGGACTCCACACCTCACCAAAGTCCGACATTTCTATAACATTTTATTGATTCTAGTTACTAAAAAGTTTCTATAAATATTACAGTCTGATTTACGAATTTGATTTTTTATTTAAATTTATGCTACTTAAATTTGTTAAAGTAGTATACACAAATCCAAGTAAATAGAAACAGAAAAACCAAATTTCTGATATACTAATGTTTGGGACATGGAAGAATTCTCCTTTGATGTAAGGTTGGGATTGGTGGCGAAGTTGGGAGTATGGTGTGGTCGAGGGCAGGGGAGTGTAGCCTCCGGCACCTTTGGTTTTGTCTTTTGCTCCTTTTGTTCGTTTTTGTAATTTTATATCCGGGAAAAGGTTATTTCGGGAAAGACGGAGGTATTATTCTAGTGTGCAAAGGGGCCTGCTGGGGTTTGACTAGTCAAGCTATACAGTAGGAGGTGGGTGGACGAAACTAGCCTCGGGGGAACAGGTGGCGGGGTTTGAAGGGGTGGGAGGTTAAGGTTGGTTGAGTGCGAAGGATGCGATAGGAAGAGAGATAGAGGGGGGGATTTGAGTGAGTCAGAGCTGACGAACAGTGTACAGACGGTTTGAGCAGTAAAAGTAGAAAATTACGCATCTAATTAGGCAGTTGATCAGTTTCTATTGTTGATTCCGGCATTTTATCGAATTGAGTAGCTTTAATTTTTTGGGAGAATAACATAATAGTAATCGACTAAATTTAAAAATATAAAAAATTCATGTCTTATATTTTTTTATATAAATTAGAACATGAGTTAAGTCTAAAAACAAATTGTAACAGACTTTACCTAAATTATCATGTTAAAAAACCAAAATGTTTAATTTTTTCACAAAATTATCTTCTTCATACACCTTTTCCATATGTGGTACTTTCTTTTTTCTCACCCACCCCTCTGATCTTGTACACACTCTCTCTCTCTCCTTTAACGACAATGACATCGAGGAAGCAGATGCCTATAAAGCTTTAACGACAATGCTCCACGATGACTATCAAATTCGATCCTGATTTCATTTGTACCAAAGCCGACGAATTCCACTGCCTAATCCGACGATGAGGACGAGATGTGGTGGGATTTGGAGTGGATCTATGAGACCAAGGGCATATTTGGTTGCATGTGGTCAGATTTTGGAATTTTGGTTTTTGATTTGCTTCTTATCTTTAGAATTTGTGTGATCTATAGGAACAAAGCTGGTTTGGGGTTTGGGGTTTGGGGAGTGGTGGGAACACCGTTGGTGGTGGTGATGGTGGGTTTAAGACTAGGGCAGTGGTTGGGTTGTAATTTGCGTCGAAATCCACAGTAGCAGCAGTTGGGTCAATGAGTTTGAGGTACTTGATTTCAACAAATATTGGTAAGATTTAGGCGACATTAGCATCTTGATTGATTTAAGCAACAGTAGAAACTTGATATGATTATGTGCTGCTACTGTATCGTTGTGCTGTGTACGGCTTGCTGCTACTGCGCAATGGTGATGGTCATGCAGGTTACTACTGTGCTGTGGTGATGCATGGTGATATTGCATAGTGGTGGTGCGTGTTACTACTGTGCGTCTTAGTAGGTAGTAGCAGCGGTAACATCATCCTCTTAGACAGTAGTACCAATAACATTGACCTATTTGACAGTAGCAGCTACTAGCAGTAGTAGCGACGAACATCCAATTTGGCAGTAACAACAACGAGCATCTAATTTGGCAGACATGCAATTCGGCAGTAGCAGTAAAATATGTTAGGAAAGGTACCTTTAGTAAAATATGTAATGACAGATGCCAAGTGGACATCAATTTGTCCTAATTTGTTAATTTTTGTCCTTATATACTTAAAAAATCCTTAAATGGATTGAATTGTTAAATGATATTTGGTCAGTAACTTAACTGTAGTTTACTATAATTTTATTGGTGGTAAATTCAAGGATTAGGGACTCGGGTCTCAGGAAAATAAGAATGTGTGTTTCACGGGTTACAAATTCGATACTTTGATGTCAGTTTTATTAAGGTAAATATAGTTTCCGTAATTTGAAATGTGTTGTAAGCCTAGTTAGTTAAATATGAGACATAAATTAAACGTGAAAAAACGTAGGTGTATAATTTGTACCATTTTAGTGGAAAATACTTTTAAAAACTTGGTTATAAAATACGGATTCGGCTAATTTAAAAAACGATAAGTCTTTACTCTTTCGAGTTTGTTGGAAGTATGTCATAGATTCCGAGAGAGCGTTGATTTTGGATAATTGGTTCGTTGTTACAAGAACCCATAATTTTGCCGGCCATTAGTCGAGCATATTATTAGTCTGTGTTGAGATTATAGGGACGAGTTCCTGGACATGGAGATCCTGGGGCAGCGTACCTGTTCTAGTAATTGCTACATATATTGGTCAAGTTAACTCAATCAGTTGTCCATTTCGACTCTCATTGGATTTATTGACATGTCAGTCTCTCATTTTCAGGATGAGGATAAGTAGTTTGAAGCTAGAGTTATTTACTAGTAGTTGTAATCCTTTGTTGGGTACTGTGATTGTTTTGTAATTGCAGTTTTATTGAATAAAATTTACTTTGATCAAAAAATAAATAAAAAACAAGTTGTAAAAGTCTCTCTAATATTGATAAACAAAAATACGTACCTAAAATTCAGATACATTTTTATACCATTTTGTTTTAATATATCACTATTAGAGAGACTTTTACATCTTTGAACTCTTAATTAATAAAAAAACTCTTAATTAATTGAGTCTATAGTAGAACTAGAGTTTAAGGGAAACACACAATGTTTATGGAATAGTGTAAATGAATAAATATTTTATTCTTAAAAAAATTAAAACAAAAAAACATATATTTTTTCAATTATAAAATATGTGTACGTGGATAATACATGTATTATATGCTCTGTGTAAAAAGGCCGTATTTTTTCGTTTCTTTAGAAAAATATGAAAAACGTGTTTTTTTTAAAATACGTACTCATATAATACATGTATTATACACGAATTAACTAAGTAGGGTTGTAAGCATAACCAATTAGCTCGGTTTTAGGAAGAGTTTTTAAGAGTGACATATCGCTTGTTCAAAAAAAGAGTGACATCTCGAGTTATATATCGAAATACATTCGAGGAGGAGAAATCGAGTAATGTACCGTACCCTCAATGTTACGATCATGAAACACTTTGTCGTAGGCATATGTCGAGGCGCATGTCGACTTCGAGACTCTTTGTTGGTCTAGATTGCAGCTTCCGGGCACCCTAGAATCCTGAATGGCATGTTTGGGTTAGTTACATATTGGGAATTGATCATTGCGAAATCGGGAGAGTGACTACAACTATATCATGCTCGTTGATTAACTAACAAGGAAGCAAAGGGCCAAACAAATTGGTGCATATTCTTGATGATGATTCCTCGATCACGCTGATATCATCTTTGTTCTTGGTTTATTTGTAGAGTGGTTGTTCTCCATGTCGACCTTGAATTACTTCTATTATATTGCAGTTTGGTTGGTTACTTGGATGTCTTATTTAAGTTATTTTCCTCAGTGACAGTGGTTGCTAAGGACAACACAATGGTTCCAAATGCGTTTGGATACACTCGTCCAAATTCTTGATTCATTGATCCACTTAGTCAATAAGGTTAAACTTCTAAATTATTTTTGTTAAATTATTTATGAAAAATAAACGAAACGAATAAGAGATTTTTATTTGGTCATAAAATCCCCAAAACAAATATCCTTTCTCACTTTAAAACTTCTTGATGATGAAAGATATCTTATGTATAACGATAAATGAAAAGAAGGTGAGGTTGTTCATCACCACCTACATATGAATCAATGAAATAATGGGACAATTATTTCCTTTGTAAAGACGATACGACGTATTATCATATAAGAAAAAACTGGCTTTTTTTTAAAAGAAGAAAAAAAAGACTATGGTACTAGACTTAGCTGTGATGTTAATTGGGCAGCTAGGATATTGATCGACTCCCAGTAAATGAAAACACTAATGTTCTGAATTTACTTCATAATATGATCGACTTTCCAGACATAATCTATATCGGTTAACATGGACGAAGGTATCTACAACGCATGTGAGGCATGTGCCCCATTTATTTATTTTTATAATTACTGCCTCACTTAATATTTAAAAAATTATAATATATCTATTATTTAGGATTATAAAAAATCAGAATATATATTATATATACTTTTGCGGGGTCCTGGTCCATCTTTTTTTTGAACAACTATTTATGTGGTTATGGTCGATCTTTTTTTCTATTTTTTCGACAACAATCATTTTTCCTTTGGTGCTTATTTATTGTCGTATTTTTTGTTTTATTAATATTAAATTAAGTTTTTCATTTCCTTTTAGTAGTAGAATATTTAATACAATTCTTTGTAGCAAAAAATATATATATAAAGGGATGGCCAAGTTTAAAGAAGTATAACATTGGGCTTCTGACCCCGCCTGACTCCAAATTATGAAAGTGAGTTCCCTGTCCGGCGGCGAGCCTTTCCGCTGGTGGTATACCGTTCCCATATTGATCCAGTTAGGGAGACGGTGGTGGTTTAGATGTGGGAGAGAGATGGGGATTGTGGTGGTCGACATGTCTTCGCCCACTATGTGCATGGCTGATTGGTGGCGGATAGGTGGAGATGAGATCAGCAGAGCTTGGCGCAGATCGAACCAAGAGTTGTCGATCTGGATCGCTTCCTTAGCGTCTGATCTGAGTACGAGCTTTGTTTACTTTGTGGCCTCCTCGCAGTTTGGGGGTTGTGTTATTTTATTTAGGTTTCAAGAATTTATTATACGTTATTGATCGAACTAAAAAATTTCATATTAATTAATGGGACTGGAAAAAAGCGCACTTCCGCACGCGCGAAGTGTGCTCTTAAAGGCTAGTTTATACTTTATAGAATCAAAATAATGTCATCCCCTTTTCCAGCTCCTTAAAGATCAGTTCCGGAAGCATATTACCTGGGGACCCGAGCATGAGAATGCCTTCAACGGTATCAAAGAATACTTGGCCTCAATTCCCCTGCTCTCCAAGTTTATCCCGGGAGAAATCCTCTATATCTATTTTGCTGTCTCTGCCACCGCCATAAGTGCGGCATTTACCGGTCATAAGAATGACACCGAGATCCCTATATACTACACATGCAGAGGATTCCAAGACCCTGAGACTCGGTACCCAGCTATCGAGAATCTTACTTTGGCCTTGATCACTGCTACTCGAAAGCTTAGGCCTTAGTTCAGGTTTACGATTTAGGGGTTTAAGTTTAAGGTTTAGGGGTTAAGGTTTGAGGGTTGTGTTATTTTATCTGAGTTTCAGAAATGTTTTGTACAGTATTGATCAAACTAACAAAAATTTCATATTAATTAATGGGATCAGAAAAAACGCTTGAGCTTCTGCACGCGCGAAGCGTGTTCTCAAAGGCTAGTTTATAGAATCAGAATAAGGTATGGTGTTTTGGGCTTCTTATTAATTTTTCACAGTATCATAATGTTCATGTTGTGCTCATGTATGCAGATCGACTTTGAGTCATTGATCAACTTCATTTTCCGATAGCAACAGTGATAGAGTCAATAATGCGAGATGTTTGGCAATAGATCATTGATTATACAAACACCTACCCTTGATATTATACTTCCTATGGTGTTTTAGAAACACTTATCGGACCTGACATGATCGATATTGGTCTTGGATTTCTAGTCTTGAACAAGACTCTTGTTGGGCTTCCATATCAACTAATCTAACTTCAACCTTCTTTGCGGTGGTTGGCCCTTTATAAAAAGATGCATCACTGGTATATAAAATAGTTTTTAATAAGAACCTTATAATGATGATGAAGTGATAAGCAAGTGATGACTTTCAAATAAACGATTGGATGAATGCATATGAGAATTAAAAAATATCAATTAAAAGTGAAAACATTGATCTAACCGTTCATTTGAAAGTTCTCACTTGGTCCTTATTATAAGGTCCTCATTAGAAGCTCTCTCTATAAAACATGAAGAACATATACATCCGAGAACTTTTACGGTACATTAATATATCGATGCATCGATCATAGACAAAAGTAACGCAACTAGTGCGGCCGCACTAGACTTCTGATTTTGGGAGCCCTCCTATCTCAGATACATGTACGAGCACACATAATAAAAGATGCTCAGGGGTCGTAGCATGTAAAATATCAAACTTGGTCATCCATGCATATAGATATATGAGATGAAATATGTCACAGTAGCTGCAATAACCTAACAACTTTGGTTGTTCTTTTCAATCTCCATCAGTTGCATATTACTACAGCATATATAAAACGTAACAAACGCATAAACCATGATTAACAAGTTGACTTGGTTCGATCTTAATCTGCAAATGCCAATATCTTAAGGTTGAAACTGAGCGATTATTAGTTAAGGATAGATTTGGCATGGTGTTTCAGTTGAGCCATTACGTACATAAGGGTATATACCTAATATCGTGGTCATCCATCACAACCTGTCTATTGCAAATGGCCTTTTAAGTTTTGATTCTTCATCCCTCAGATTCCTGGAGTAGCTTCAAAGGAAAAAAACTGAGACCCAAAATAGAATATGGTTCGCCTCTTTTTCTCGAATTGAATTGATTTTTTTTCATGAAAATGTGGCAGTGCATGACCTAATTAGACATGAACCATGGAAGCATATGATTCGTTCTTAGTGTAACGAGTTGTTGGGGCAGTTAGCAAGTCTGTATCGATCGTGATTATTACTCGATCACTGATATGTCTATGTACTTGATAGTCGTATATACGTGACATGCATTTTTGGACTAATAGGGTGCTACTGGGACTGTAACTATCACTCATGTGGTAAATGTGGAATTGAACCTTGGATCAAAGAGTCGATCGAGCTAAGCAATGGAGGGAATAGTTTCCTAGCTAGGGGAGGAAATAAATCCGTACTAGCGAAAATGGGACGATTACATTGTTTAATCATTGTTGAAAACCGAATTTGCAAGAGTACTGTTGATCGATCTAGAGTCTCAAAACCATATAATGATGTGTTGATACGGTTTTTCTTATGCTTTCAGAATAATGTAAAAGTCTCAACAAATGGATCAAATACATGATTTCCGTATATATTTGCTGAAATAGATCGAGATCTGTTAACTATATGTATTACTTCAAGTTGTTAATGTTAGCGTGAGTCAGAATAAGAATATAAATATATTATAGTTTTGTCGCACATTAATTTTCGTTATTCTATAGTTAATAATTACCATTTGTATTCCTTATAAACTTCTATATAAATCTCCAAGGTGAGATGAATAATATGTCAGAAAGTTTATTCCTCTCAATATCGTTATATTTGAGTTGGTATCAGAACAAAGATCCGAAATGATTTTGTCTCTTTTATTTTTTGTTCTTCGATCCTGAAGAATTGATAATATCACCCATTATTAGGGTTTGCTTGTTTTCTTATTTATCTGTTTGGTCACCCGTTGTTGGGGTTTATGTCTGTGGTCTTTTATACTAATTTGATTGTGGAGAAGCAAAGTTTTTTGTTTTTGCATATCAATCAAGCTTGTCTCTCATACCCCCGAAATCCCGACCCAACCGATGCTCAATTCATCCTAGATCCACCCCAGCAACTGGTGTTATTCTTCTCAATCCCAAACCCGCCTTAGGCCGCCACCCCACCCTCTTTCTCTTCAGAACACAGGGGACTGATGCCGCCTTCTCCTTGCAAAACGTAGACCCGTCTGCTGCTCAGTCCATCCATCTCTTCAAACCGGCGAGTCTCCTCAAGCCGGCGAGCCTAGACCACGAGACCGACCTCTGGTGTCGTTCGACGAGCTCAGACCCAGAGCCCAAACTTCGACGCAGATCCCAATGAAAACTATTTCATTTTTGACCCGGATCAATCCGATTTTGACCCGGCACGGATTTCGACCATGCTCCAATCCAACCCTGCTTCAACCCGACTTGGCTCCAACCCGACCTTGTCCGGATCTGACCCGACCCGACTGCATATTTTTTTTTATTCTATCTAGTTTAGGTCCGAGTCTAAAACTAGATCAGGCCCAGCAATCACAAACTCAGACCACTATATCCAATTCAGTATATCTTCACCTAAGTGCATTTTCACTTCAGTGGAAGTCCACCTAAGTGTAGGTACATCTAAAACAGATTCCTTAAGATTTATTGTTTCTTCCACTGCACATTCCAATCGTTTTAATGACAGGTGATGATTAAAATGAGCTGGTTACCAAGACCAATGAAGTTCAGAAAGTTAAAGTCTCGGTTCGAAGCTCAAATGGTGGTTCGTTTGGGGGTACCAAACTCAACGGTACCAATTAACGGACTTGGAAAAAGTTGATGTCTTTTCATCTTCGTAGCATGCACAAGATGAGACATGTGACCGAAACTAACAAAGCTTCGAATGAAGATGATGAAGATGCATTTGCCAAATGGGAGGATGATGATGGAGCTGTGATGAGAACCTTGTTCAAAGCCATGAGTGATGACATGGTACAGTTAGTGGAGAAGTGTGAAATTGCTGAGGCAATATGAAAGACTCTAGCAGATCTTTATACAAATGAGTCTGACTTTATTTAGGTTCATGAGTAAATATGCAAATTAGTGGCTACAATACAACAAAATGGACAACCAGTATCTCTGTATTTCACCAAGCTGAAGAATGTATGGGCCGAAATAGATCATAAGTGTCCATGTAAGATCAAAAACTCTGAGGATATTATCTGGTACCAGAAGGAGAAAGAGCTTGAAAGGGTTCACGTGGTCTTGAGAGGACTTGATGCAAAACATAACAGTGCGAAAGGAGAATTGCTGAGAATGTTAGATCTCCCAGCTTGACTGCAGCTTTTACATACATTCGAAAACATGAGTCTCAGCAGGATTGCCTCAACCAAACACGACTTGAAGTGTCTAGCCTGGTCATTCAAGCCAAACCACCGAATCCACCCCTCTAGCAACAGAATCATGTTCCACTCCATCAACAAGGCATGCCACCTGACCTCAGTTACCGCCCCTGTCAATGCTCTTACTGCAACGAGCTCCGACATGTTTGACAGACTTTTTATAAGCTACACCCACACTTCAGATGCAAAATTCCTGGTTCCCGTTCTAAAGCTAAAGCAGCTGCAGTTCAATTGATTCAAGAACCAGATTTTTATGGAGTGACTGGACAAGATCATCATACAACTGATGGAGCTACTCCCACAGCCTCTATAGCTGGTCGTGATTAGATTTGTATGGCTTTCAAGGTCTCTAACTTTGTTGGTTCTGATACTTGGATTATTGATTCAGGTGCTAGTGATCATATGACTTACGATAAGTCTTATTTTAGTAAGTTGTCATCCCCACTAGTGTCCCATGTTACTAATGTTAATGGTGAGGCATTTCTAGTATTAGGAACAGGACCAGTTCCGGTTATTCGCACCTTAGAGCTCGATAATGTGTTATATGTTCTTGATTTGTCACATCACTTAATATATATCACACAGTTAAACACTGAGTCTAAATGTTCTCTAACCTTTTATCCTATGCATGTTGTTTTTTAAGATCTTCTCATCAGGGAGATAATCAGTCGGGGTATCTAAGGGGCAGGTTGTTCCATCTAGATCAGACGTATGCGGGAGAGAAACCATGAGCACAACCTCGTGTCGCTTTGACTTCGAACTCTGATAGACTGAATGAAGTTTGGTTGTGGCACCGCCACTTATGGCATCCATCCTTTAGTCTTATGAGAAAAACCATGTCTACTTTGTTCATTGGTGTGGATGAGTCTACTTTACGTTGTGAAACTTGTGTTTTGGCCAAGAGCTATGGTATCACTTATTCTCATAGTGTTTCTAATAAAAGTTTTTTTTCCTTTTGAGTTAACTCACTCTGATGTTTGGGGATCTTCTAGAGAACTCATAGTGTCTGGTATGCAATATTTTGTGTTGTTTATTGATGATTGTACTTGTCATGAGTTGTTCTTCTACAGACCAAAGATGAAGTCTTCCTAGCTTTTCAAGCTTTTCGTACTCTTGTTCAAACACAATATAATAGCAACATAAAAGTCCTTCGTTCTGACAATGGGGGGAGTACGTTAATCATGTTTTCCAAGATTTTTTTCCAGACATATGGGATAGTTCATCAAACTACATGTCCACATACACCAGAATAAAATAGAGTTTCCGAAAGAAAAAATCGTCACCTACTTGATATGGCTCGTGTCATTCTCTTTAGTGCTTATATACCTAAGTATCTTTAGGAAGATGTTGTACTAGCCTTCTCACATGTAATCAACTGCATTCCATCTAGTGTCCTTTAAGGAAAAATTCATTTTGAGGTTCTTGTATCTTATTTCTCTATTCTCCCATTCCATAATCTTCCTGCTCGTGTGTTTGATTGTGTTGCTTTTGTTCATGTCTCTAAAAAACAACGGTCTAAACTTGATGCTCAAGCAATTAAGTGTGTGTTTGTTGGCTATGGGGGATATCAGAAAGGATACAAGTGTTATCATCCACCTACCAGAAAGTACTATGTCATAATGGATGTTACCTTTTTTGAGGATATGATCTATTATTCCCCATCTGATACATCTCTTCAAGGGGAGAGTTTCTATTTCGAAGAGCTGTATCATGATGAGGGGGAGGCATTGGAAAAACAAGAAGAAGACTTAGATACTTCTGCGGTCCTAGTGGAGATCGTTGTTTCCCATAATCCAGATGTAGAGGTTCAACCGGAACCAGAATCACCAATTCCGATGTCTAAAGATAAAGCTGAAGACACAAATGTCCTGTATGTTGTTACTTCTACCCCTGACCCACAACTCCTTGTTACAAAAGATCAATCACATGAGGTATGTTCACAACTCATTGGTACAAGCAATAGTGAGTCTAGTGTTAGACAATATGTGTTGTCAAATAGGTCTACTAAGGGTCAATCAGCAAAAAGGTATGAACATACTGTTCATGCTAAATTAAAGTACCCAGTAGCCAATTACATGTCGACAAAAAGATTATCTAAGTCATATGAGTCATTTGTGAATCAAATATCCGTTGTATTAGTACCTAACAAAGTGCAGGATGCATTGGGGATCCAAAATGGAGGAAGGCAATGGAGGAAAAGATGGAGGAGTTGTAGAAAAATGATACATGACAACTTGTGCATCCACCATAAGGCAAGAAGGTCGTAGGCTGTCGTTGGGTGTTCACTATGAAACACAATGCGGATAAGTCAATAAACCGATATAAAGCGTGTCTTGTTGCAAATGAATTCACTCAGACGTATGGAATAGACTATGATGAGACATTTGCTCTAGTTGCCAATATGAATATTATTTGGTTTTACTTTCCTTTGCTGCTAGTTTAAACTGGCCACTTCGCCAGTTTGATGTCAAGAACGCTTTCCTGCATGGAGAGTTAGCAGAAGTGGTGTACATGAGTCTTCCACCTGAGTATGTAGCTGGTTCTCCAGGTGAATTTGTGTGCAAATTGGGAAAATCTATGTACAATCTCAAATAGTCACCTCGTGCGTGATTTGAGAGATTTTCACAATTCATGCTTAAGATTGGTTACAAACAAAGTAATTCAGACCACACATTATTTCTCAAACATCAAAGTGGGAAGTTAAAAACCTTGATTATTTATGTCGATGATATGGTAATCACTGACAATGATACAATTAAGATGGAGAGGTTGCAGAAATAGTTGGTCTCAGAGTTTTAGATGAAAGACTTAGGTGATCTTAAGTACTTCTTAGGTATTGAGGTAGCAAGAGGGAGAGAAGAGATCTATTTGTGTCAGAGAAAGTATATCCTGAATATTAACGGGGACTGATATGTTGGATTGCACATATATTGACGCACCTATTGAGCAGAACCATCGTCTAACAGAGTATCCAGACCATGTACCTACTGATCGAGCTTGCTATCAGAGGTTAGTTGGATACTTGATTTACTTAACCCATACTAGACCAGATATTACATATGCAGTGTGTGTTATGAGTCAGTTCATGCATAACCCAAGCGAGAGTCACATAGATGCTGTTATGAGAATTTTAAGGTACTTGAAATCAGCTCCATAAAGAGGAGTAATGTTTTTCAAACACAACAATATTCTCGATGTTTGTGGCTTCACGGATGAAGATTGGGTTGGAAATATTACAGACATAAGGTCAACATTAGCTTACTTCACCTTTGTGAGGGTAATTTGGTTACATGAAAGAGTAAGAACCAATACGTTGTGACACGATCCAGTGCTGAAACTGAGTACAGAGGTATGACCCATGAAGTGTGTGAATTGTTGTGGCTAAAGAATTTGTTATGTGATTTGGGTGTTCATCCTAAAAAGGCTATGCAGTTGTATTGCGACAACAAAGCTACAATTGATATATCACAAAATCTAGTTTAACATGATCATACTAAACACGTAGAGGTTGATCGACACTTCATAAAGGAAAAGCTAGATGCCAAAATTATTAGCTTTCATTTTGTTCCAACTGAAGAGCAGTTTGCAGATATACTTACTAAAAGAGTTTCCCAGAAGACACTCTATGACTCACTAGGCAAGTTGGGTATGGTTGATGTATATACGCCAATTTGAGGGGGAGTGTTAGCGTGAGTCAGAATATGAATGTAAATATATTATAGTTATGTCGCAGATTAATTTCCGTTATTCTATAGTTAATAATTACCATTTGTATTCCTTGTAAACTTCTATATAAACTTTCATGGTGTGATGAATAATATGTAAGAAAATTTATTCCTCTCAATATCGTTATATTTGAGTGTTAAGTACAAAGATCAACCTTTTTCCATGAAAACAATCCAAACGTTTAGTGAAGTTGTTCCATTGTGAGGTACAAGTATATATGTTGACATCAGAGTAGACGTTTCACAGTGTTCTTCAATTCCCTTGTGGCTTGTGATGTGCAAATTAAGGTCAGCTTGTGAGAAATCGTAAGTGGCAATACATGTGAACTTTATAACAATAGTTCGAGCTAGCCAGGGACCAAAGTATATACAAGGGTCCATTGTTGTATATCTTGGTGTAGCACAGTTATGAACTTATGACATATTGCTTCATCGGCGTGACATGCATGGCCCTGTTCACGTGCCTCATGACCTTTTGCATTTAATGGTAACCCCATCGGGCTAGGAATGCCAACCCCGACAGGCAGGGGCCGGTATGTGACGCCGGCCTAACTTCCTCACCCAATTTCGTTTTGACTGATTCTTAAGACTATTTTGGTTTTAGACATATTGTTTTCCGCTTCTCAATTTTGGTTCTTTTTTATATTTTTATGATGAGTTAGATAATAAAGAATATCATTTGCATTTACATCAAACACCAAGTATAACTGTATTGCCAAATAGTCAACAACATCATCGGAGATGGGCGGCGGCACCGTAGGGTGTTGCGGTGGAGGTGGGGTTTTAGTGGGAAAAGTAAATGACAAAATTAAGTGGAGTAAGGAAGGGACAATGGGCATGTGGGCGTGTGAGTGGATTGTGAGGTCCGTGGGAGATGGCATGCGAAATAACAAGAACAGTCGGACCATGTCCCGTATCATGCTCAACTCAATCCACTGCCTCCGTTTTCAAACCTTTTTCTTTCATCCTTGTCCTCATTCTTACCCAAAAGGCCAAAAGGTTCCAAAAGTTTACGAATTCCTATTCATGGAACATAAACATTGAAACTCAATGAATTGTTATTTTTCACCTCTAATTGTTCTGAAATTTCAGGAAAACACCCCTCTTCTCTCTTGAAATTTAAAAATCCTAGCAGAACCTCAATGGTCTTTTGTCAAAATTGTATGTCTATTCCGGCGGCACGTCCTCCATCACACGGGCCACATGAACGTTGTGTTTCGTATCCCGGACGGAGTGCGGGCGATGTAGTGGTGACTTCGCAATCCATATTGCAAGGATTTAATGTCGGAGCTGCAACAGCTATGTGAAAACTGGGCGGCGTATGTGTCACTTAACCCTTGGTCCAAGCTTAGAAGGGAGTTTTCTAGTGGGAAGGCATCGTCGGCGGAGATATATGGTGTTACGACTGGTACGTCCGTTATGACTGTTAAGTCCGTTACTATGGTTCCAAACGTCATGACCGTAAAGGTGTTACGGGACATCAATCATTTTACGATGGTTATGAGTGGTCAACGATTTCAAAAAGATGCAACTACTTTCTTATGGGTGCGTTATTAAGGATCAACATTCTGTTATGAGCTTGAGACATTTTGAATTCGTATTTAGGATTTAAGCGAGTTTGGGGTCTAACATCTGAAAAATTCTTGTATACACGGCGTTGTATGTACATGACACAATTTTAGTTATTCATAACAATTCATATATTTGACCACTCATGTATTAATATTATATCTTCTAATCTCAACCGTTCACATATGTCGTGTACATACATAAACGTGTATTGAAGATACTCCGCTAATCTGGAACCAATAAGTTTATGTATCTTGAGTCATTTTGACGTTTGTTTATACTTTCATATAGCCTAATACTATTACACTAAATAATACGGGACTCTAAGAATCAATCAATTTCATTAAATACACAAATCAAAAGTGTCACATTGAAATCCCTCATTGAATTTTGCAACGTTGAATGACCGTAACAACTATTTTTCATTTTTATTTGTTTATTTCGAAACAAAGATTCAGTAGTTTGTGTGGCTAACTTGGTCGGATAACATAAACCCAACAAATGTCAGTGATAATGGGTTGAAAAGACCTCGCATCATACTACATTGTTTGTATCCTACCAAAAACCAAAGTCAGATTCTTCAGAGATGCATTTGAGCCAGGCCATCCCCTTCAGTTATCTCCATCATTTTCTTTAACCTCTCACTTGAGTAACTTCCAAGACATACTCTCTCTCTCAGTCTCACACTCACATACCTGGTTGTTGTCTACTTGTCATCTCTGTTATGTCTGAAAAAAACAAATCAGAAACTAAAAACTGTGAAGACTGCTTCTTCATCTTCACACCTTCAAAATCAATCCCCTAATCATTTTACACCTTCTCCCCAAAGCAACCCTCTTTACCAAACCCACCTCACCTTCTTTCCTCTAAATATATAGCAACTCCCCCCATTGCTCCATTTTTATATATTCACTCTCTCCTTTTTGGTACTCCCATTAGCGAAGATGGCTCGCTTGTTCCGATCCAAATCTTGCGGACTGATCGACCTCAACGTAGTTCCTCCCAACCATGAAGAAACAGAGAGACAAGAAGAAGATGAAGATGATGAAAAGGGGTATGAGTTTGATGAGTATGAGGAAGAAGAGTCGTGTAAAGTGTCGACCCCATTTCTGAGTCCGATGAGGAGAGCCAGTGGGGCTCATCATAATGGTCGAGAGTTTGGTACAGGGCAGAGCCAGTTTGCGATTGTGGATATTCTGGTGGCTGCTCTGAGGAAGTCTCTGATAACTTGCAGTGTCGAGAGGGATGACGTGGCGTCCTCCTTTGACATTAGCTCACCTACGGAGGTGAGGCATGTCTCGCATGTCACGTTTGATAGGTTCAATGGCTTTCTGGGTTTGCCTACTGACCTTGAGCCTGAGGTTCCCAGGAAGGCACCTAGTGCTAGGTGAGTTTGTTCGATCTCTCTCTCTCTCTGCAAATTTGGATTTTTTTGTTTGTTTCTGAATTTGAGGTTGGATTTTTTGGTGTGTGGAAAAATTTTGGGGATTTTGGAAGTTTGTAAAATTCAAGTAAATATTATACATGAACGGGGTTACTGTGTGGATGTGTATTGACTTACGAATCGTGATCTGTGTACTTTTTCATTGATGGTATCTTATGTTTTCTTCTGTACACTTCTTGGTCATTAATTTCTCTCTTCTTTTGGCTTGTGCTGCCGAAATTGGTGAATTATTATGGTGGTTCTGCTAGCTTGTAAGAATTTGTGTTTTTTGATTCTGGGTACACAAGGAAGGTTTGGTATTGATGGTCCATATAAAAACAAAGAAAAAGATATTAGCTTTAAATGGCTCTGTTAGTTAAACATATTGGATTGAATAAGGTTGTCAATTTCCTTTGTTGTTGCTGATCAGAACCATCATGACTTTCTTAGATTATTAATGAGAAATCCCTTCAAGTATAAGTGATACTTATCTCCAAGAACAGAAAAATTCATCTGTTTGTTAAACATATTGGGTTGAACAAGGTTGTCAATTTCTCTTGTTTACGCCGATCAGAACCATCATGACTTTCTTAGGTTATTAATGACAAATTCCTTCAAGTATACTTTTCTCCAAGAACAGAGTTCTTGTTTACTGTATGAAAGTTGGTTCTCTAGTATATACTGCTGTCACTTTGCAGTGCATAATTGGGGAGGACATTTAAAAGATGAAATTATAATAGGAATGAGGCTTTTGGGAAGCAGAGAGATGATGCAATTCTAGCATAGGATTCTATGTGTATAGTTCAGTATGCTTTGCTGCTTACTGTAGGTTTTGCTTTATTCTGCTTGAGATCTACTATCATTAGGTAAAATAGAGGACCTGTTCATCCATGACCAAAGAAAAAAAAGAGGGGCTGTTCTTCCTTTTAGAATAAAAAAGCTTTTAATGAAGGATTTCAGTTGTGGTGGTTCTAAAGTTCTAGTCATCAAGGCAAACCATAAGACCTGTTCAATTTGCAGTGGCAAATATTGCTCCATTAACATTAATTCTATCTGATTGTGCAAATGCATTTGCATAGGGTAGGAAAAACACCGGATCTACTTATCCTTGTGTATAACATTTTCTCAGTTCAGATAATTTTCCTGCAGAATTTCGTAACTAAAAATCTAAAATCTTGATGTAGATCTGGTTAACAATTAACATAGATTTTTCTAGATGGAACTTTCCGAGTTATCCATTTTTATATGTCTTCATTGTTTTCAAACCTAATATCAGCACCTTTGTCCCCTCTATTTGACTAACAACTGATAGAGTGCCACTGTTTATATTTTGTTATCCAGTGCAAGTGTGTTTGGGGTCTCTGCTAAGTCAATGCAGTGTTCTTATGATGATAAAGGAAACAGCGTGCCAACAATACTTCTTATGATGCAAAAGCAATTATACTCAGGAGGAGGCCTTAAGGTGAGTTACTCATTCTGATTCACTACCTAATTTTTACTTGTATGCTCCCTGGCTTCTTAACGAAATATTAAGTTTTATTTAATTCTTGTCATCCCTGAAGGCAGAAGGAATATTCAGAATAAATGCTGAAAATACTCAAGAAGAGCTTCTTCGGAACCAATTAAATAGTGGTGTAGTGCCTGATGGAATTGATGTTCATTGCTTGGCAGGTTTAATAAAGGTAATAAACTTATTTGACATTGATCAGAGAAAGCCTTCCATCATTCTTTTGTATTCCTTTTGAAGCATGTGGCATTGGTTCCTTCCTCAGGGTGTGTAGTTTGATAAATTGTTGTGGACTTAAAATTTTCTCCCAAGTTCTAAAGCATTTTAAAATCCCGAAATGTCAATATCCTCTACTAACCTTTTAAAATTAAATCCATCAATATTTTTCATCAAAACTCATCCTTTTGGGTTCATTCTCCTTTCATTTCTATTTGTTGTCATCTTTATTTTTCTTTACTTAATGTGTGCTCCCCTCGTTCCTTCTACATCTGCAGGCATGGTTTAGAGAGCTTCCAACACGGGTACTTGATTCTCTTACACCAGAACAGGTGATGCGCTGCAACACAGAGGATGACTCAACAGAACTTGTGAATTCACTTCCTGCAACAGATGCATCACTACTCGATTGGGCTCTCAATTTGATGGCAGATGTTGCACAGAATGAACAATATAATAAAATGAATGCACGCAACATTGCTATGGTTTTTGCTCCTAACATGACAGAGGTTTGTGCTTTTGGTTTAGGCATCATCTTTTCGTGCTCCTTTACTACTGTCAATATCTTCTCTAAAACTTCATGCATACTGAGAATTGGTCAACTGATGGTTTAGGGCTCTAGGAATGCTCGAAAAATAGATCTGTTGCTGACCATATCTACTATTCTAGAGTTCTTACATAAGTGCTACAGTTAATGTTGTTCCTTGCGCCTCAAAAGCGGGTCAAGCTGGTCAGGAGTCAGTAATTGAGACAACACAATTAAGAACTCCCTAGCTGGTTCAACTCCATAATAATACAATGTCATTAACCTGATGCTTAGGTCAAGTGTAGGCCTGGTAATTTTGGGGTTCAATTGGACCACCCATTAAAGGATGAGTAGGGCTTCCACATCTTCAAAATTGTTTTTTTCTTGGTAGCTAATATGGGTAAAATGGCTTTGCTATGCTTGTAAAATACATTGATTTTTGCTATTACATTGGGAAGTTGACTAGCTAGAATGCACTTGAATCCAGTTTTACTACAGATGGTAACTGTGGATGTATGATAATCCGATGATACTTTCAGCTCACAAACAAGTATAGCTTTTCCTTGTGAAATGCTAAACAAGAATTATTCATGCAGATGGCTGATCCTTTAACAGCATTGCTACATGCAGTGCAAGTTATGAATTTCTTGAAGACACTAATCTTAAAGATCATACGTGAAAGAGGGGAATCAGCTGCTGCTGAGGCTACACAGAGCTCATCGTGCTCAATATCTATCAACTACAATAATGATCTTCCTTGTTCAATTATGGGACATGCTCAGGACAACTCATTCAGGACCACCACTATGGACAGCCCTGAGGCCTGCATTGATGAGAAACTCTGGTGCTCTCCTGCAATGAGTGACGAGGACGAGGAAATCGAATCCGATTCCAATAGTAGCCCGTCTAGCAAGCATGAACTTGAGTGTTCAGAAACTGTTTGTAGATCAGGTGGATATGATGCTGGAGACTGGCTAAGTTGGAGGAAAGGAGTGCGGAAGCTGTACAGCCACCCGGTGTTTCAGTTGAGCAAGCCGGCTAAGCAGACTGCAAATGTTGGGATTGTAAATTCTAGGGGAGGAGGTGGAGAAGCTTGGGCATAGAAGTGGGAAAAGCTGGGAAGTTTTTGTATTTGTTCATATGTTTGTGGTTTGTGTAAAACATTTGGTTAGTTACTATAGGTATCAGGGTATTGGTTGTTTCTCTAGTCAGATAAAATGTTTGGAAGGAACCAAGTGGAGGGTTTTTTTTGGTATTAAGTGGAGGGGTTTAGTAAAATAATGGGACTCTTTCAAGGGCAGCCTTGCACCATTTAATTCTTAACTGTGGTTTAATAACACTGATGTTGAAGTGAAGGTTTAGTGCTATTCCTGATTGTGCTGCAAAGGGTATTTTCTGTGGCAAATAATAGGCGAATGATTAGCTAAATTAATGGGCCAATTGGCCCAAGCCTTACGATCAACCTTATTCAAGAAGTTAGAGCCCAAGAAGACGAGACCTCTATCGTAGGGTTCGTTTCTGGGTTGTTGAGGCCTTCGTCATATTTTGGAGAGAGCCACGACTTGAATTCCACCTACTGGCGTCGAGAATTGACATCAGCATGCAAGGAATTTCATGTTTCGTTCGAGCTTGATGTTGAGGATGAGTTTGTTTTCGGCTTCGGCATATTGGGGCTTTCATAAATTACACCTCTGGAGATGCAAATACCACTACCACAGTGTTTCCATGGCTGTATCGGTTGCCGACCTACTCGCATCGTATTCAGGTTCATAATTATTTATGTTTGCTTAATAAGCCTTTAGCTAGCAGTTCTTACTTCTTAATCGTATGTGCTTATTCGATCTCAATTAATCTTGCATGATTGAGTCAGTTGCGTAAACTAGATCATATGTGAAATTGAACACAAGGGCAATGCAATACACTTGACATGATTTATTTTACATGAAATTCTTTTATGGAGGTGAGCTGTGGTCTCTTGGACGCCACCGTCGACATGGTGGCTAAAAGCTAATGGAGCTTATAATCAAGCTACTGGAAGAGGAGAGATAGGGGAGGGGATCCGAGATTCAACTGGAACTATTGTTGGAGGAGTATGCTATCATGTGGACATTATGGTATCACCAGACCTTGTAGAGTGAGGCTGCTGCTGGTAGAGCAGCTTGTGAATTAGGTGTGGAATTTTCCTCCAATCTTGGAGGCAGACTGTTTGATAAGTTGGTACAAGCTTCAAAAGATAAAGAACCTGATAAGTCTGCCTATGGACAGATTGTAGGTGACATTCAACAATGCCTTGATGCAGTAACATCTTCTTTCTTTGTTCATGTTTTTAGAGTCTAATTTTTGGCTCATAGATTGCTTTGCTAGCTTTTAGCTCTTCTTGAATTGTTGGCTTTCTGAACCAAATGTTTGTAATTTCATTTCAGTAAATTAATTAACATCTTTGAAGAAAAAAGATTTAGAAGGTTTCTAGATCGGACTGAATTAGAATAAAGGATGATGGCATGATATTAGACTTGCAACAATACAGTTGTTCTTGTTGTGGAATCATTAATAGACATTTGAAACAAGTACAGTTAGGGCTGGCATGGTACGGTTACCAACTTTTTTTTATCATTACCAATTATCAACCAACTATAATCGGTAAACAAAATCCTATTACCATTACCAACCACCAAAGTCGGTATACCGACATGTTGGTACGGTATGGTACATGTTGGTATGGTACGGTTGGACCTTGTACCAACATTAAATTGAGCCTGTTTTTTTTTCATGAAAAATAAGACCTGGCCCAAATTATTTGGAGTTCTTCTGCTATGAACTGATGCATAATTTCAAAATGTAATATGAAATAATCAACAAAGAGTTATAAACCAACTTAACAAGGTTCATACAAATGAATCATACAACCACAAAGTCACAAACACAGTTCAAAACTTCAAATTGTTCAACATTCATCAACACTGCACTAGTAAATGAAAATAAGTTTCCCTTCAATTCATCAAACAACTGAAAAACAAACCTCAATGACTGCTACACACTGTTTTGCCCAGAACTTCCAGTAAGCTCTATTGGGGTTTGTGCATCAAATACTTGACCATCATTGAAAGTTTCTGCAAAAAAAAAGAAAAAAAAGAAACCAAATTCAGTAATTCACATAGTTATAAAAAAAATTAAGGTATGATATTTCATATCAATTGACAGTGTTAAAAGTCTAGTTACCTCTCTCAAGTTCCTCTAACTCATAGTAAAATATCCCTAATCAAAAGATAGACGGCTAGGTTTAAAAGATCTCTAATTAATGGCTAGGATTAAAGGATTTAATATAATTTTAATTATATATATAAATAACAGTCGGTACGGTAATTACCACGGTAATTAAAATCTGTTACCGTACCGTACCGTCAGAATGAAGTTGGTACGGTAACCGTACCGTAGAAGTCGGTTACCGACTATGTCGGTTACCAACTTTATTGGCTCGGTTGGTTTTGCGGTAATCGCGGTAAATTACCATACCATGTCAGCCCTAAGTACAGTATATTGCAAAAAATTTACTTGTTGGTTAGAACATGAGAAAAAAAGGAATTGCTAGCACTGTGTCATCGATAAATAGAGAATTATGTTCACTGGAGTCTTTACCAGCTACTGTAGAGAAAATGAATTTTGATATTAAAACAGTCCATCACAATCCAAACAAATCTGTTAATACTATCAGTTAGAATCTCTCTAACTCTGTATGTAATTAAAACAATTCATGAATTATGTGAACTCTCAAAAATTCATAGATTATAAAAACTCTAACAGAATCAATTAAAATCATGATTGAATACACCCTCTAATAGTTGCTGACTATTTATTTCGTAGATTGAAAGATGGTGCGGAAATGTTTTTAAGCCCATGTCACCTCGGTTATTAAGTTAAGGGCAGGGACGAAACTGAATTGAAAATTGGGTAAGTTAAATTTCATAGTGCTGTTTATTGGATGAAGCCCAATTTTTTTGGGTCCATAAAACATGCATTAGAGAAACCACTCCAAATCATAACAATAATTACACACTCAAATCTAGATACACGTCATATCCATAGTATAAAAGATCTTATGGTAAATAGAAACTATTAACACAATCACTTTCAACCCAACTTATACAAATGAGTCCTCTTGAAAGTAACCGATATGTATGCCAAAGTAACCAAACACCAACAAAGATCAATGGCTGGCTGATTAAGCAACGAAAGCCACAACCTTTTTCGCTAAATCTGCATATATGTTACATGAATGATCAATATCAATAATTTATTTTTATTTAAGTGTGCTAAAACTTTACACAAAAAAAATTCATCCTGGTGGTCCGATGGAAGGGGTGTGGTGGTCCGATAATAAGTACGGCGGCGACGACAACAAGTTTGGTGTTTGTCAGTGAATTTATTTTCTCTAGGTTTGGTGTTTGAGCTTGGGTCTTTTTTCTGGGCCCAATCTGGACCATTTTAATTTATTATTTTTATGTCTTTATTTTAACATTTTTTAGTTGAGTATTTATGTATGGCTTTATGCTGTTAATAAGCCCATCTAATTTTGGGTTCTATGGGTTCTGTCCTAACAAGTGCATGTCGAGTGTTATGATTACTTTAATAAGACATCGAGTTTCTTATTTAGTTAAATGGTCGCATCCTCTTTATGGTAGAATGAAATCTTCGTATAATGAGAAAGCAGATATACATAGTCTTTTGTGGCTCCATATGAGTTTTAGCTTTCCATTATGTCACCATATTTTATCCAAAGCAAATAGAGTCGTCAATGAAACACTCTTTGCTAATTTGTTATTGCTTGAATTCATAGATTGTGTAAGGTCTCCTGATGTTTTTAGGTGTTCTTACACCATGATGTTTAGGCTTTATGTTCCTCTTCGATTATGCGATTTCAGTAATAATAACCGGTGACTTGGTTATTTAAGGTGTTTAACTGACAACTTTGAAGTCACGAATTTAAACAATTAAACCTCACAGACATATGTAAGATATGTAAGTTATTAATAAAATGTTAAAAAAATCGCATGAAGGTTGCATTATAACCCTCAGATTCAAAAAAAAATCATCCCCAAGAAAAATGAGGTGGGAGAGCTTTGCATCCGTGCGTTATCCATTAATCAATTTCTAATAATGAGGGCACCGGTTTCGAACTCGTAACTAACACACAAATTTTTATCCGAAATCATTCGGATTCATTTCAACTAAAAAAAGGTGAACCGGATGATAGTATACAAAACTCTACGTGTTAAACTTTCGATTTATATATAATTTTCTCCAACATGCGTCGACTTATGATTAGCATAGGCTCTCACAGAGGGGGATTAGGGTAATTAATTAATTTGGCAAAGCTTTTCGACAACATCCAAAGTTTTGACTTTGGATCTTTAACCCAAATCTTTGCATCATGATACGGATGATTAGTTTATTACAAGTTCTTAACAAGGTTGGTGATTAATTATATACACGTAATTACTACCTAAACACTTGCCTTTTACCAATTTATAAGTTAAGTATAATGTAATTAATCTAGTTTTGTTTATCTTGTAGAAATAGGCGAAAATGCTGATTTCGGAAGAAAATGATACGAATATGGAGCAATTTATAGTTTTTTTTAAAAAAATTGAAATTCTATATGCAGTCAACCTTAGTCAAAGTTTAAGAGGCATATATTTGAAAGAAAATTGAAGATGGAGACAATCAGTCAATTAAATGCTTGATTAACCAGTAGTTAGTTTAATTAAGGAAAAATGATCACTTGCACAAAAAATAAAAATCAGACCCTAAATCAATGAATTAAAACGTCAAACGCCCATTACAATATAAGGTGTCATTATTAATGCTCAAATACACAAATATTTCTTAAATTCATAATAAAATAATATTTTTGAGACAATTTTACCTTTGTTCCTTATACACACTTAGAGAAAGAAAATGAGAAAGATAATATTTTGTCGGAGCCTCTCCGGACGCCGGACTCCGGTCACCAACCGTCGAACTCTGGTTACCAACTGTCGGACTCTGGTCATCGGAGGCCGAAAAATTACTGGGTAGCCGGAAGTTTGTCGGTTTTTTACTAGGGACAATAAACTTTTACAAAAAGTTTAATGGGGAATATCTACATCAAATCAAAATCTACTAACCCTAATATACTCCAAAACCAAGTCTACTAACACCAGTATACATCAAAACAAAATTTACTAACCCTAGTATATCCTAATCCAAGTATACTGGCCCTAATATACTCTAAAACCAAGTCTATTAACCCTAGTATACTCTAAAACAATGTCTACTACTCTCATTATACATCAAAACCAAGTCTATTAACCCCAATATACTTCAAACCAAGTCTACTTACCACAATATATATCAAAATCAAGTTTACTAACCCTAGTATACATCAAAATCAAGTTTACTAACCCTAGTATTTCATCAAATCTAAGTCTACTAACCATAATATACTCTAAATTCAAGTATACTAACCCCATCGTACTTCAAATTCAAGTATACTAACCATAGCATACTCCAAATCTAAGTATACTAAGCTTAGAATTTGAAACTGGACCTTGCGGATCAAGATAAAGATCGTTAGAGGTCAAATTTTTATACCACTGATTGCGTCTCATCGATTTGAAACTATTTTCAGTTGAAGGTTCGGGAAAAATACATAATTTAGACGGTTAAATAAGCGTTTCCGTGCGTTAAGGGGTTTGACTTACGGGATTGACCGTAAGGATTGAGCCCTTAACGTTGTCGGATCAAGTTAAAAATTTTCATATTGACATAATTCGACATAATGATCATATCAGACGGTCGGATTTTTGTTTCTCAACTTTGATCATATCAGTCATGAAATAAGATATGACCGAAATAGTGAAATCCATTTACGGCTGAAAATCACGTAATTCCGGTAAAGTCTCGGTGCCGATAGTTGCGGCCAATATAATTTAGGGGTTTGACTTAGGCGATTGATCGTTCGGATGAAGCCCTTAAATTTATCGGATCAAGTTGAATTTTTACTACAGACATATTTCAACATATTGATGATATTTGACGGTCGTATTTTTGTTTGTGAATTTTGATGACCGGAATCTCAACATGCCTACTATTTACCATTATTTATCCATATGGGGAGCCCTATCATCGAGGGGTAAATGTCTCAAAATTTTTAGATGGACAGTTGCATTTCATCATGGTGAGAGTTTGTTATATTGAATGTTCGACCAAAATACCTCATATAGATGTAGATATGGACGTTTTTGTGTGTTAAGTGTTTAGAAAAACTTCATTTTAAAGCCTTAAACGAACTCGGATGGTCAAAAAACCTGTATGTTATGACATTAGCCATGTGTTTTACTCATGCGCTTGTTCCGCTTCCAGATTGGTATCAGAATAGTCAATCGGATATCGAAATACCCGTAGTGCAATTTTGTGATTAAAAGGTACTTTAGCCGACGAAATACCCTATTTTCGTCGGTTAAACTATTCAAATTTTGTCGGCTAAAGTTCACAGACTATAGCTGACGAAAAAATTAGTTTAGCCGACGAAAAAAATTTCGTCGGCTAAAATTCCACTATAGCAGACAAAAAATTAGGTTAGCAGACGAAATAATTTTTCATTAGTGAAAATTCCACTTTAGCCTGAAAAAAAATTTCGTCGACCTGTTTTTGGTTATTTCATCGGCAAAAGTTTTTTTGGTAGTGTAATTTATTGGTCTGTTAAAGTATGTTTGTAGAATTAATCACCATTTGAGATTATGTTGTGGACAATTTGATGGTTAGATTAATGAGTTGACTACTTGTTAGTCTTGTGACATCTAGAATTTGAGCATGGTAACCATTAGGTAGCTTAATTGTAGCTAAGCTTGCTTAGGTCTCTATTATCTTGCACTATAGGCCTCTAATTTAGATAGTGCGGCCTTAACTGATGTAGTACTTAACTGAGAGAGTTGATTGTGACCTTAACCGGCATAGCCAATATACCGTAAGGATAATTTGTCTAGATACGAGACTTGACACATAAGAGAATATAATGTATATTTATGAGATTGATGTCAATGTTTACAAGAGGGTTAGTGTGGATCACCCCATTCACCCGGCAGTTAGATGTCCCCATTAATTTGAAAAACCAAATTTACTTTCTAGCTTATTAGGTAGTTGGTTATTTTCATTATAGTTTGCATTAATTTAATTAATTCTCAATTCAACTTCTTTTCAACTATCGACTCATTTGTGTATATCCATCTTAAGACTACAAGTTAGTGGTTTTGAATAGACTTAATGCGAGTTAGGCCGAGCATTACCAAGGCTTGGTTCCTTGATCGTCAATAGCTTTATTTGTCTTTATTTTTGTTTCATTATGTCTTTTAGTAACCCTAGAGCTGACTACTTCAGTTAAGTCCAACCTAATTCTGATGGTGCAATAACTAAAATTTTAATATTGTACATTCTCGTCTTCCTGCCCGATACTACGTTGCCATCCCCGTCAGTATCGATGACGATCATTCCTGAGGTACTCACGGTCTTCTCTAGAGCCTTCCTTGTGACGAGACCCTTCTTCCTTGTCGGCTTGGCTCTGACGGTGCCTATCACAAATTTATTATTAAAATCTTATATTCTTATTATGACATTATAAGAAAACAAATAATTTATATTTAATTACCTGAGGGCGTTAGGGCGGACGTGAAGGATTCCGACTCTGTCGCCGATGATGATACCCTCGTAGAAATAAGATCTGTACCAAAAGGCACGAACTGGTACATCATTGATGGGGTCACCTGCAGGGGCAGTGGATAAATCGGCGTCCCTGAGTTATCTACTGCAGGTAATGCCGGTATCAACCGCGGATGGTAAAGAAGAGGCGGCGGCATCTGTACCCTAGATGACCCAACATCCGAAGCAGTAGGGTCTGAAGTCGGTGCCCGGTGTATCTAAGGCATGCGTGGTGCAGACACCTTCACTTGAGTCAGAGGCCACAGCTGCCTTGAGGACTGAGGGGCGCCCGGCTGCCTCGAGGAATGGGTGACACTCGCTGCCTCGAGGAATGGGTAACACTCGCTGTCTCGAGGAATGGGTGACCCCTAACTGTCTCGAGAAATTGGTGGCACTCGACTGCCTCTGCGTCGGCTCCAGAAGGGACGCACGTCTAGCTGTCATGGGCCCTAAAACGACGTTTGAGGGTATTAGACATTCCCTCAGACAATTCAGACATTTGGACATTTGAACCCTTCATAGATCTAAACAAGTCTTTCATCATGTTTAAAATTATTTAAATTTTTAATTTTAACTTTTTTATAAATATTTTAATTAACACTTGTTATCAATATATTAACAATTTTTATTAATATATTAATGAATTATATGAATATAGTAACAATTAATAACAATTAATATTTTAATTTCAATTTTTAAAATAATTATATATATATATACACACATCAATAATTCAAAATATGCACCAATATATACAAATATGCATATATATATATATATACATCCTTAAACCTGAAACCAATTCAAAATCCCAAAACCCATTCACAATTGAAAACCCAAAATATATAACATATGCCCAAACTCATCGAAAAACAAACATCACAAATCTCCAATTGATTTGTACTACTTTGTCAATCAATTCACATTAATTGAGCACATAATACAAATATCTAGAACAAAAATTCATAAATCAAACACCAAATCGTAATTTGATATTGTAAAATCCTAATTTACAGATATATATATATATATATATGTATATATATAAATTCATACTAATCTAAGTCGGCATTAGAGAGAGAGAGATCGAAACATGTACTTGTTGGTAGTAGGTTATGGAGGTGAGAATGAGGGTGTGGAGGTGAGGAGGAGGTTGTGGAGGCGAGGAAGAGGACTATGGAGGTGAAGTAGAAGGGTTTGAGAGGTAGAGGCGATGAGGAAACTTCAGAGGCTGAGGAGAGTTTTTTTTTCAATTTTGGGTTTTTGTATTTCAGCTGAGACTGTGTTTTTATAAATAGACTTGAACTTTAGTCGACGATATAAGTAATTCGTCGGCTATTGTTATGAAACTCGTCGGCTATATTAATGAAACTCATTGGCTATTGTAATGAAACTCATCGGCTATAGTTTTTTTTATTTATTTACCTATAGCCGAGGAATTATTAATAATATCGTCAGCTATAATACTCTTTATATTTATTTATTCAATTTATTTGTTTTATTATGAATTTATTTAATTTATAGTTATTTATTAACTATAGCCGACGATTTATTAATAATATCGTAAGTTATTTTACATTTTATATTTACTTATCTAATTTATTATCAATTTATTAACTATAGCCGACGAATTATTAATAATATCATCGATTATAATACTTTTTATATTTATTTATTTAATTTATTTGTTTAATTATCATTTTATGTTGAAATCCGACCGTTAGATATTATCATTATGCTGAAATATGTGAATGGAAAAATTTTCATCTAGATCCGACAACGTTAAGGACCCGATCCGGACGGTCAATCCCGTAAGTCAAACCCCTAAACGCACAAAAACAGTAATTTGACCGTCTAAATTACGTATTTTGCCCGGACCTTCAACTGAAAATAGTTTTAAATTGATGAGATGCAACTAGTGGCATAATTTTTTTTATGAAAAATAACCATCGGAGATAGGGCTACATCTAGGGAGAAAAAGGAAAATTGCATTGACCGCAACTATCGGCACCGAAACTTTACCGGAATTACGTGATTTTTCAACCGTAGACATATTTTACCATTCCGATCATATCTCAATTCACGACTTTTTTTCATTTGAAGCATCTACGTATAGTTTGTTTTTAAAACGGAACATTTACTTAACTCTTAGTAAACAAGTTATACAAGATTAGTAGGCATGTTGTGATTGTGATGATTAGAATTAAGAAACCAAAATTTGACCGTCAGATATCATCATTATGTTCAAATATGTGTATGAGATAATTTTCATCTAGATCCAACAACGTTAAGTACTCGATCCGGACGGTTAATCTCGTAAGTCAAACCCCTAAACGCATGAAAACGGTAATTTGACCTTATAAATTACGTATTTTTCCTGGACCTTCAATGGAAAATAGTTTCAAATCGATGAACTTGTAGGAGTCTAGCAAAATTTTATAAACTTTAACATCACTAGAGACTATGGAATGGTTGAACTTCGGTACATCAACCGGTATGGTTTGTGGAGTTTCCTTCAACACTCCTAAATACAACGTCATATAGGTGACGCACTCGTGCCCAATATATGTGTCACGCCCCGACCCAAATTTATCTTCCTAAACCCAGGTTAGGACGTCAGCACCCATCCCAAGAGAGAATTACTCGTAATCCCTCTTGAGAAGGGATAACCCTTATATCCAAACCATTTTCAACAGTCCAAATGATACCAGAATAGACCTCACAACCGGAGGTTATCCCGATTTCCGCATTTGGATCTCAAACCAATTACTTTAGAGGACCTAGGGTGGAGGTGGAGGTGGCTGAGCGATCTCAAGCTGCTCGAGAGTGAGGAGCGAGAGAGAGAAAGAAAGAAAGAAGTAGAGAGAGAAGAGAGAGAGACTCCCCTGGTCAACGCCCCCTCTTATATATACCCAAAACTAACGGCCCAGATCAATCTCTGAGTGATCTGGCGACCCAGATTGAATTATCAAAAGTTACAATGAGCGGTAAATGGTTATTTACTATTTACTTTTACTGTGTAGTAACTATACAATATTTCGAATAACTTTCCCATACGAACTCTGATTAATTCATAGGACACATCCACGAGTTCCTATTAACGTCCTTTACAACTTTTCCGAAAGAAGTTTCTCCAAATTCCCGACTTATCGCAAAATAATTTTTTTTACGGTAAAGTAATTAGCATTTATTACTTCCGTAAACTAAATAAATCTATGTTAATCAGCCCGTAGCTTCAGAAATATTCATGACATACCGGTGGACTCGCATTAATATAATCTACCACCTCGGGACATTAATTCTATCTTCCCCCAGAATCGAGAATATTTTGATATTAAACTCGAATATTATTTCAGAGAAAATTAACAGCGCGGTTATCACCCTCTGTAATTCGCCTGATCCCGATAAAAAGAGAACTTTTTGGGACGGGGTCTTACAATCTACCCCCTTACAAAAATTTCGTCCTCGAAATTTCCACTATGGGACATAAAAATTTCATCTCATTGCTCTGTGACCCAATCACAAAATCATAATCAATATATAATCAACAACTTAATTAATTCATATCATGCATCAACACAATATTATAATTAAATTAATTAACATATATATACTCAATCAAAATCGACAACTTATTAACAACAACTTCATATATATATATATATATATATATATATATATATTATCAAATAAAAATTGATCAACTCAATCACACTCAAAATCCATTAATTCAACTCAAATAAACCTCAAAATCAATATTATATAACTTAAATAAAACTCTTAAATCAACTCAAAATCAAGATATATACACATATACGTACCTATATATAGTTTCACAAATTAATTTTTGACATATTTTGACAACAACCAACAATTTCAATAACACCAAACTTTTTCTTCCGTTTTTTGTTTTCAAATGAGCTGCTGTCTAGATCTGCAAATATAAGGACTTTTAGCCGACGAAATTATTTATTTCGTCGGCTAAACTTTTATAATTTCGTCGGCTTTAGTTTATAGACTATAGCTGACGAAAAAATTAGTTAAGCCGACAAAAAAATATTTCGTTGGCTAAAATTCCACTTTAGCCGACGAAAATTTAACTTAGCCGATGAATTTTTTTTTGTCGGTTAAAGTAGACTTTAGCCGACGAAAAAAAATTTCGTCGGCCTATTTTTTTTATTTCGTCGGCTATGATAGCACTACTCTGCAAAACATCATAACTATCATTGAGACCTACCATAAATTCATTGTTTGTTGGTTCTCAATATACTCGCCAAGTTTCATACCATCGGCACAACCACATATTGTTAAGTCACATGCTAAACCTCTCTCATCTTATTAAGCTTGGTGTAGTAATCGGTGACATAGTTAGAACCTTATATGCATGTCAATATGACATTTTCTAGGTTGAAAACCTGAACCATGTTGGTTTGACTGAACCTCTCCTTCAATTAAGTCCATGTAGTAAGAGAAGTTTTACAATGCTTCACTCTTGGATATCTCATTCGACATAGAACTGATTAGCCAAGGTTTGACTAATGTGTCACACCTATCCCATTGTTGTTGCTCATCATGTTGAGCTGCTGGTCGAACAGTAGAGTCATTAACAAAGTCGATTTTGTTTTTGATCATTAAAGCCATGGTCATAGATCCGATCCATTTAGAGTAATTGTCTTCCAACAAAGCTTGAGTCACAAGAACACTCCTAGCTGGTCAGAATGATGCAGATATAGTGGATGATTAGGGTATTCCCATGGATCCGGTATGCGTACAGGAGGTGCCGAAGGAGAAGCTATTTCTTCTTTCATGAGTCTCTTCCTCAACAAGGTGAGAACCTTTTCTTCCTCACTAGACATATTTGAATGAGGATTGAGGGTTTTGGTCGAGTCTTACGCCGTGGATCGGCGTTCTGGTACCATAATGAAGTTTGTGTTTGGTGAAGATTTCATCTTATTTTAACAAGGAACGTTTAGATGGTATATATACAGTACAAACCCTAACATATTAGGGTTTATAGCTATACACAAATCCCTAACTTTAAGAAATTACACCAAGACTCCCTACCTCAAGTAGGAAATGATCATTCATCATTCGCTATAGCCATTCGCCATCCAACACATACACTATGATCATTCGCCATGATCCTTTTCTTCAACACATTTATCTATATTGTTTCACACTTATCTACTTCCGCAAAAACAATTCATTGTCGAATTCCTAACAAGTACCTAGCCCAAAATTTCTTTTTCCCTTCGGTTGGAA
This sequence comes from Comarum palustre, assembly GCA_951800085.1. NCBI lineage: Eukaryota > Viridiplantae > Streptophyta > Magnoliopsida > Rosales > Rosaceae > Comarum > Comarum palustre. The sequence continues at coordinate 6,827,343 of OX637585.1, read as the reverse complement.
CGAACTCTAATTAATGTATGGAAGATTTATGATTAGAAACACAGGTCCTACTTCATACATATCAGAGCTTTAGGACAGTAAACATGAAAAGGATCATGCTTATTTTTCTGTTCTAGTACGTGGCACTTCACTTGCATCTAATTAAGCCAGTACTTTGATGATCGATTTGATCTGCAATACTGGAATTAATTATTGAGGAGCTGCATTTAGTGGTTCTGTGTTTTCATAACTCTTTCTTTGGTAAACAGATCTTTCATCGATAAGGAGAGAAAGAGAAGTAGAGAGCGACTGTGCCTGCGTTATGTCTCGTATAACATTTCATGTGAGAAAGAAAGGCCCCGATCCGCCAACACTAAATGATTAATCTGTTTATGTAGCAAAACCGGTTCTAGGAAGCCAACAGAATTGCTTCAAATCAGTTTAGGCCAAGAAAACATAAACATGCAGATGATTGTGTGGAATGTAAGAAACAGTAACATTAATGTTTAGCAAGATTTTGACATATAGTGTGCAGTTAAGAAATCACGTTTAGCTACTGCAGGTTGTTAATTTCTAGGTTTCAATGGAAAATATAATTGCATATATACGATGTCGATCCCAATTTGGTCACTCCTCTGGTTTGCATGCAGGTTGAAGCTTATAGAATAAAGGGCTTGAAAACGAGATCGATATGTCAGCATTCAAGCTATGTATTTTGCAGGCAGAAGAGAACACTCACAGCTTCTGGTTTGGATGCTTCAAATCCTTCAAATATAGTGTATATATTAGGTTTTTGATCTAGCTACTCTCTCCATTTAACATTTTAACCTCTTATTTTCATCAGAGTACTGTAATGGTGTTTCCTGACAGGCATAGAAACTCGACTCCGGCCGGCCATCTTTCTTCTTTTTCTTGTCGTTTCTATTTCCCTCCAGATATCAAAAAGATGTTAGGAAAATGATGTCCTCCTACTATCGTCCCTGCCTCCATGGTTAGGTAGCTACGTCACATTGCATGTAATTACCTAGTTATGGTATTAGGAGCTATTGTTTTCGTGATTTTGATATGATGAAAGCTGCTGCATCCGTCTGAAAAGTACGTGTAGTTTGCCCTCTTTAATAATCAACAAACATATAATGTGCAATAATCATTTTCATTGTTCCTTCATTGAATCAATTCAATGTAATAATCATGAAATAATGCTAATGTTGTGCTCCATTTTTAGATTTAGACATGACAAACAATACTAAGACCAACCGATTGAACATCACTTAATTCTCGGCTGTCATGTCTAAATCTAAAAATGATATTATAAAACCTTACTCCAAAATTAACCAGGCATGAATAATGAATTAGATGTGCAGATTAACTAAGACCAACCGATTGAACATCACTTAATTCTCGGCTGCAGGCACCATCGATGAGATTTCTATACCGATCGATATCGATCCTTATTACTGATTCATTACTCTCCTGGATTAAACTTAGTTATCGACAATTTATGTTTTTTTATTGAAATCGACAATTTATGTTTGATAGCATGTGAACGTTTGCATATAATGATAATGAAATGAAAAGAACAAATATTGCAGCTCCATCCAGCAAGTTTGCAACTTGATTCAAGTACAAAACATGTAATAATCGAGCCTTATGTCGACTCAGCAGGACTGAACGTACGCATTCTTAAAAGCTTCAGATCGAGAATGAGAAAGAACATGAGAGAAATTACAGATCCATACTGCACTAATTGACCGCTCGATGTGCGTATTTATGATTTGAACAGTACTCTTCTTGAATTAAAAAAGAAATAAATTGATATAAGGTAACAAAGCCTACAATTCTACGCAAAAAATAAAAAAAAGAATAAAAGTATATAAATAACCTGATATAGGATTTGAAATTTGGCAGAAGTCTATTTAAATTTGAGTTACATATTCAAGTGGTTTCAATTTTTTTGAATTCAGGTTTTAATGTCCATTACTATTTGGTCTAACGACATTAGTCTCTCCTTCGTAAATAAGAGGTTGTGAGTTCAACTCATATTATTGTAGCACAGTAGAGTATTTGATAAAAAAAATTCAAGTTTCAATTATTATACGTAAACAATATTTTTTTCGTAATTTTTATATTTTTTATGGTACTATTTTTTTTGAAGAATTTATGTTACTTGTTGGTTTGATATTTGCCTAGACTGATATTTTTTTTCTAGATCTGCCACTCCTTGTTAACTTCTGCATAATTTAATTCATTATATTGCTAATGTAGCTAGCTTCATGTGTTAGGGAAATAGAGTGTCCCTAATTTTTCAGGCCTAGTTTGGTACAATTTCACTTTTAAACAAATCAGCTTTTATTTGAACTTTTAAATTTTATTGTGTTTAGTAAATTAAATAAAAGCTAGTTGTTTTTTTTTTAAAATTACAGGTCAGTGGAAAAAATTTTTAGAAGCAACATTCATGTTCCTTTTAGAAGCAGTTGTTTATAAAACACAAAAATTACCTTTTATATCTTGACAACACATTAAAAAGTATAATTTACCAAACAATTTACTATTTTAATTCATAGCTGGTTTTATTTACAGTACATCAAAATAAATTTTTCAAAAAAACTGCAACAATCTCAAACTAGCCTATGTTGGTAAATGATTAAGGGAAAGACGTTATTAGTAGCTAGTTGTGGATCATATTACCAACGAAGAACTTAAAAATAAAATAGCTAGCAAAATGATTCTAGGCCTTATTAAGCCCTAAGAATTGTGGTCTTAATCTTATGTGGCATGTTATGTCATCTATACACATTATCAATTTAAAGTCAATAATGTATCTTATAGTGACAAAAGAGATATAAATAGCTGGTAATAAGCTAGTAAGTTTCACTTGTAACCTTTTCTTGGAGGCATATTCATATTGAAATAGAAGTCACCGTTCACATTGAAATTTATAGACCTAAAATGTCTTATAGTAACAAATAAGTTTTCAAGTAGCCGATAATAAGCTAGTAATGTTCAATTGCAACATACCCCTAATGGCATATTCACATTAAAATTGAAGACATTATCCACATTGAAATTCGCATTCAAATAGAAGTCATTATTCAAGATTTAACATGATAAACATAAGTTATAAACAACTGATGATGAGTTAGTACGTAGTTTTCACTAAACAAATAAGTACTAAGTAGCTATAATGAGCTAGTAAATTTTGGTAGAAACATTTACTTAGTGGAATATTTACACTAAAATAAAATAAATAAGCACTAAGTAGCTAAGTATGAGCTGCTGGCAAGTTGGTTGAGGACGCGTCTAGATTCTTAGCTTAATGTCGTATTCAGTGACGGACCTAGAATTTTACTTCTGTAGGAGCAAAGTTGGGAGTTAATATAAATTATACAGTGAAATTTAGAAATGATACATATATATTAATATAAAGCTACAATTATGTGTTAACAATCATTTTAAAGGGGGAGACTTTCCAATTTTATTGAACTATTTTATGGCTAAGTGTTATGGAAGGTATGCTAATCATATATATTTGCATAAGAAAGCAAAACTGAGTGACGGCATGAGCCTACACTAGCCATATGCTGGGTCCGCCAGTGGTCGTATTCACACTAAAATGGAATAAATAAATTTAGGGTTTAGGGATAAGCGTTCAGGGTATAGGGTTACTTACAAGTTGGTTGATGACGTTTTCACTTTCCTAGCTTAATGATGTATTCACACTAAAATAGATACATAAGTTTAAGGTTTTAAGATTAAATATCAAAAGTAGTTAATAATGAGCTAAGTATATGTTCACCATGGATTTACTTAATAAAATGGTTTATGTATTGATTTCATCATTTAAAGTCTCATGTATTCCTTAACTACTTGCAAGTTTAGGCCATTTCTCTACATGTACACCTCCCTTTGCATTTTTTTTGTTTGAACAAGATTTATTAGTAATGATCTATGTTAGAGCATGTCTAACAGTATTGATAAATGTATTGCTAAATTTAGAAATATTTAGATTTAAATAGCAAAATTTAAGCTTTTTAATCTAGTAGTATTGGTAAACTTTTATATTAGCTAAGTTTTAACTAATTCTTGCTCTAAGATTGATAGATTTATCAATTTTCACTATCAATTTCTAAATTTGTCAATTTCTTACATATTATGCTGGAGCAAAAGATTCATCTAAAAATTGACAAATTTTAAGTTTATTAATACTGCTGAAGATGAGTAGCTTTATCAATGAACTTTTAAGCTAATTTGTTTCCTTTATCAATGAATTTTTAGGAGTAATTTCACTTGGACGGTATGAGTTGCTTTCTTTCTCTTATGGATGTGTTTTTTGCGATTGTTTTGTCCATAATGCCGCTCTGGTTACTTTCTCAATTTAAGTTTGTCATTTCCTAACAACATTTTTTTTTCATTTCCTAACAACATTATCAATAGTAGTAATAATTGGGGGTTCGAATACAGTAGTATTGATTCCTAATGGGACATAGTTCGTACTAGCTAGAACGATCCAAGTGCAGGACAAACATGACATTTCATTATAATGATTCATCTTCTTATTGTTCTTGAATGATGCAAACAATGATAAGCATATGTGTGAGAGATGCCACAACTAGTACATTTTACCTATATTAACAAGAAACAATGAAACTTAATGCATTTCTCTGGCAATATCATCAGGCTTTAATTTCTGCCTGTATAGGTAGCTGGCTATTTCATACGTATATATGCAGGGTAGTTGAGATGGCAAGATCAAAGAGTTGTGTCTGATCGCTAAAGAATTGCCCACACAAGTACATTTCGATCAATTTGCCGATTATATGGGTGTCGTAATCTATGCTGTATGGGATATTACTCTGATTAAGTCGACCCTCGTAACTTGAATCGATCGTCTAAACACTGCTGGAGTGCTGGTGTGGTGTCTGCCATAGAATATCTAACGTTCAAGTTCCAGTTAGGTTGATCGAGGAGCTTTTGAATGCTGATTAGTCTGTATATAACAAACTTCGATCAGAATGCTATAACATATTCGTGCATATAGCGTCATTTGGTAGTGATTGTAATAGCTTATTAAATATAAGAGTTAGTGTTGCTTCTGAATCAGTTACGCTGGTTTGCTGATATCTTAGCTAATTTTCCAGGTGTCTTAAAGATGAATTGGCAAGATCGATCCAAATCTGAATTGAACTACCAGCTATACCTGATTTAGAGATCCAGCAGAAGATCGATCACTCTTGCTCTACAATCTCTTCGTCGTGTTCTTTTCTTTTCGACAATTACATGAATATATAAACCAAAAGAGGAGAAACCCTAGCTAAGTACAAAAGTAGAAGCTCAAGTTAAAACTTAAGAGACCAGTCCTAGAACAAAAAGGGAGACGGAGACCGGTAGTTACAGATCTAAACGTACAATGCAGTAAAGCCAAAAAAAAAATTTCACGAAGAGAAACCCCGCAGGTCAAACTTGATCAGTCAGTTGGAAAAATCCATTCAATCCGCAGAAACACGATAATTCGATGACGAAGGCTCCCAAATAAGCGAGACGTCTCTATGAATGCAATGAGTTATTTGGCCTTTTCATTCTCCATGTGGTTGCTTCAAAACAAATATCGACGTCGCTTAACTTGAACTTGTGACCTTGAACTTCTTGGGGGAGCGAGTGTCTGTAATCTTGCAGATTATGGACTTATGGTGGTTTGTATTGAAATTATAGACTGGTGCGTTCCCTGTTCGAGCTTGATATTGCAAGCTTGGTCGCTGCGCAGGTCGTGCCAGTCGGTAAAACTATTGACTACTGTCCTGGCTTAGGCAAATATTGGAAACTTGTTTTGTTTGAGATGGACTCAGCTCATGTTTATTTTCTCTTCTATTCTCATTTGGTTCCTTAGTAACAAAGGGTGAAGTCGAAATTGAGGGCATGCATATATATCTCACAATTGTAGTCTCACCACTTATCATTGCTTCATTTGATGAGACTTATGGCTCCACATCGAACTTGTAAGTGTTTTCCCGTTTAATCTTATGAAATAAGTATCTCTTAAATTGTTATTTTTAGTTTGATCAGTCATATTTATTGAGACATCTAAGGAATGTAATCCTAGTTAGTTATGGTTTGTTATCTGTATTGATATAATTGACTTGTATAACAAGTTTCTTAGGTGTAGATTAGCTAGAATTGCTACAATCAAGGAGATAGCCTTACTCCACATGTTGTATATATATTTGTAATCAGTGAAGAGATATACAATCAATTCACACAAATATCATTCTTTATATGGTATCAAAGCACAGAACGTTCTTGAGGACCTAAACAGCCTCCATCTCCAAAACAAAACCCTAAACACAAAACCTACATCTACAATTTTGTCGAAACAATGACAGGAACAGAAGATTCCAAGTCAGGAACTGAAGCTTCAAAAGCCCCGGCATGGGAGAATTCTAATCACCAGCTATACATCTACCATTCAGATCAACCTGGAGCGATCCTTGTTCCACAATCTCTGGCTAAAGACAATTTCAGTTCATGGATAGATAATATGAGCGCGGCACTTGAGATCAAAAACAAAATAGGGTTCATCAACGGAACCCTACCCGAACCAGAAAAGAATCTGGAGGAAATAAATCAATGGAACCAATGCAACATCTTGGTCAAGACATGGCTAACTGCGTCGATGTCCAAAGAAATTGGGAAGAGCTTCTCTCATTGCAAAGATGCAAGAACTCTTTGGGTTAAACTTCATAAAAGGTTCAGACAAACCAATACAGTTCAGTTATTTCACATTGAAAATTCCATACATGATTGTATACATGGTTCTTCAACTGTTACATCCTTCTTTACAGAATTTATGTTACTTGTTGGTTTGATATTTGCCTAGACTATTTTTCTTTTCGGTTTCAGTTCCAGAACAACATTTTACTATGGAAATACACCATGGTGGCTACTTTGATAGGATGCCAGATGGTACCAAAAAGTACAAAGTGGCTAGGTTCAACAAAGATGGTGGAAAACTTTGGCTCGATAGTATAGATTGCGACCATGGACAAAGTTTGGGAATATCGCTTGGGATCTTGGGTATAGAGAGAAGCCAATTTCTTACTGGTTTAAGATGCCTGGGACCTCTATTGAGGGATGAATGCCGGTTAGGAACGATGCAGATGCCTTTAAGATGGTTAAGCTTATTCCATTCAGATCAAAGCAAATCAGTGTGTACTTTACTAGTGGTGGGAGAAGAAGGAAGGAGGAAGCTGAACATGATGAATCTACGCCGGTCAACCAAGAGTGGCAGAATCCATTGAATAATGTAACAGCTGCAGAGAGAGCTACATTAAAACAAGATAGCAACTGCTTTAGGAGTCAAATAAATAGAAGTTATGAAGTAGATGGTAGTTCAAGCAGAGTAAATCAGGTTGGTACAAGTGTTAAGGGTACCCCAGTGCAGCCTAGTCAAGGCACATTTGCTGGTCTTAGTGACTTGGTATCTGGCCTATTTACATCACAAGTGGGGGGATTTCAAAGTGTGCAGGTTGAGGGTGTTAATGAAGATAGGGTTGAGAAGGGCAAAAATGTAGTTAAAGAGGCTGAGAAGCGTAGACTCGCAACAAAGAAAAATGGGAGACAAACTAAACATCCAAGGTACAACACAAGGAAGAAAGTAGAAAAAGTTTATGAACAGGTAGAAGAAAGTGATTCACGCTCAGAAGGGTCTGACTTCCCTGTGGATAGTGAATTATGATGCAACTGATTCTGAAGATGATGGTTTTTTGAAGAAAATGTGCAAAATCCAAAAGATGTTGAAGAGTTTGAAGAGATGGGGTTCAGGGGTGAATGCAGTGATGAAGGAGGTGATTCAGATGATGGTTTGAATAGCTTGCGAGGATCTGAGACTGAAAAAGGGAATTTGCTGCATATCAACACTTAGAAAGGCATCACATTGAAATCTTGGAACATAAGGGTAGATTTGAAGAACCCAAAATTTATGGTTGGTCATTGTTTTGAAAACTCAACAGTACTCAAGGAAGCGGTGAGGGAGTATGGACTTGTTCATAGAAGAGGTGTATGGTTTCAGAAGAGTAGTAAAAAGAAGATAGAGCTTTAGTGCCAATGGGGATGTCTATTTTGGCTGTATGCAAGTAACATTGCAGAACTTGGTCCAAACATTCTAGTGATTAAGACAATTACAGATAAGCACAAGTGTTCCCACTTAACAACATGTCATCACTTAAACTACCATAGGGCAGCGAATGAGGTGCAAGAGGACCTTTTGGTTGATGAAGATTGGTCACAAAAGGGGATTCATAACTATATCCAGAAGAAGTTCAATTTGGATGTAGGCATTCATGTTATTTCTAGAGGTAAGAGTAAAGCTAAAAGGATGAATGAGGGACATTATTTGGAGCAGTATAACAAGTTAGCTAGTTATAAGAAGGAATTGTTGAGGAGCAATCCAGGTTCTATTGTGGAGATAAAGACTGAGATGGTGGGGGAGATAATGAGATTTCATAGGATTTATATTTTCCTATAAGCATGCAAAAAAGGGTGGCTAGAAGGTTGTAGACCTATTGTTGGGTTAGATGGTTGTCATATCAAGGGCCGCCTTCCTGGTCAACTTCTATGTGGTGTTGGAGTTGATGCAAACAATGGGATATTTCCCATTGCATACGCAGTTGTTGAGATAGAGAACACTGATACTTGGAGATGGTTTTTAATGTACTTGATGTGGAATTTGAGGATGGAAATGGATTCTGCTTACACCTTCATCACAGATAAAGGTTTAGGGATTGCCATAGCTGAGCTATTTTCTGGTGTTGAACACAGGCATTGTGTTAGACATATGTACAACAATTTTAAAGGCAAGCATCTAGGTGAGGGTCTGAAGCAATTGGTTTGGGATGCAGTAAGGGATAGCACGAAGGTCTGGTTCAACAAACATATGAACGAGATGCAGCAGCTAGATTATGAGGCATGGAAGTGGTTTCAAGATAAGAATCCAGAGCATTAGAGCAGGGCATATTTCAAAGGAACTTCAAAATGTGATATGTTGCTCAATAACATGTGCGAGTTTTTAATGCTTCAATCCTTCCAGCAAGAGACAAGCCTATTATAACCAGCTTGGAGAAGATAAGGATGAATCTCATGGTCAGAATGGCAAATAGAAGAGTGGCAGCTCAAAGATGGAATGGTATAGTTGGTCCTCGGATTTCAAAGATTTTGGAGAAGGTGGCTGAGAGGACTTCATCATACAGAGCTCTACATAGTGGTGAATTTAAGTTCCAAATTACTGGAGGTGAGATAATGGTAGCAAGCATGCAGTGGATTTAAGGCTTCACACTTGTACTTGTAGAAGGTGACAGTTGAGCGGAATTCCTTGTGTTCATGCAATTTGTGCAATAAGAAGCAAAGGATGGGAGCCAACATTATTTATTGATGATTATTTGATGTCTTCCAAGTATTTAGAGTCTTACAATCCTGTTATCCATCCTATTGCTGGTGAGGATGATTGGGAAGTTATTGACTACCCTATAGCACCTCCTTCATATCAGAAGCAAGCTGAAAGGCCAAAAATGGAAAGGACCAAGGAACCGGGTGAGAAAAATAAGCTTGCACATGCACTTGACCCACCAGCTCCTAACACAGCAAGGATGTCAAGAACTTACACAAAAATGACATGTCAGGTTTGCTTCAAGCAAGGGCATAACAGATTGGGTTGCCCAATCATTAAGGCTAAAAAAGCGCTGCTGCACCACAAGAAGTAAGTCATTAAAGTTATAAGCTTGTTTATGGTGTATGTTTCATTAGATTTTTAACATAATGCCAACATTATATTATATGTTTTCCATTTCAGGGTGAAGAGACTGCCAACGCATCCCAACAAACAAAAAAGAGACAAAGGCGGCAGGTTTGTCTTTCTTGGCATCAGTTTGTTTCTTTTTTCTCATATGTTATCAATTTATCGGTTTAGTTTCACTATTTATTGTGCCTAAATAGATGGAACTGTTAGTTCAGTTTGTTTTGTTGGTGAAGAGTTCAGTTTGAGTTAATTGTGACGTATTTGAGATTGTTGATTATGTAGGCACCAAGAATACCTACTACAGCAGTTACTAGCAACTCGAAAGACCAAATCATCAAGTGTAGGAAGGGTTGGAATAAGAGGAAGAAAATGGACAACAACCAAGATGGCAATGAAGGTAGTTCACATACTACTTATCACCCTTCAACTCAAACAAGCCAAAACCCAACAGCCAAGAGCGTACAACAACCTTAAACTAGCTCGAAATGGGCAGCACTTTGAAGCATGTTGTGAAGAAAAAACCAATATTTTGGTCCTCGTATTTAGGTTTATGCAATGAACAACTTCTAAAATTTCTCTATTATGTGGAAGGGTCTTTTTCTGGAATCTAAATCGAACCCATTTTAAAAACAATTTGTGGATTATGTTTGTTGGATTATGAATGTCCTTTCATTTTTCTTAATTTGCAGTGTCTTTCATATCATTTGCAGATCACCTTGAGTGATTAGTTTGGACGAAATAGAACATATAATTTTAGAGGGAAGAATTTACTAGTTTTGACGGAAAGAAACTTTCCAAAATGAGTCTCAAACATGTGTTTTGGAGGGAAAAGGTTGTGATAAACAAATGAGGGGTAAATCAGTCCTTTCATTATCCACGTGATCTACATATGCTCAAATGAGCGAACCAGTGACGGAAGTTGAATACATGTACCACGTTGTAACGAAAAAAAGAGTCCAGGTATGACATTGTTAAGTTTAAGAGTCAAGGTATCATTCTCACAGTCTCTCAAGTCTCTAGACACTGTTGGTGTAAAAAATCCTTAGTCTTAACTTGTTAGTTATATACTAATGTGTTATTTAATAAAGTTTAGAAACTTTAATTAATAATTGAGTAAAATTGAAGTATTGTTACTATAATTTTCCTTTTTTAATTTTAAAAAAAATGGTCTAAGCTAACTTTTCTCAAATTTTTGTTAATAGAGTGTTATGTTGTACATGTGTAGCAGGGCAGCGAAAGATGAAAAGTAATTGTACGGAACCCTATCGAAATGAAATGATATGTATTGAGGTGTAGAGGCCACAAAATTTTAGATATAACATAAGATGAGATATCACCGTGCAAATTCATGAGTCCAAGACAATGAAATGTACTTGCAAAAACATAATTGAAGAATAGAGAAAACCCTTTGCTGTAATCCCCTCTAGGCTCTGGCTAATGACAGATCTACACACGAGCAGTGGCGTAGCCAGAAAGTATACGAAAAGGGGTCAATTTAGACAAGCTAATTATATAGGGAGAAAATTTTACTTGACAAGGGGCAAAATAAGCCAAATAACTTACATTACTCTTATATACAAGTAAAAATCTAAAGCACAACATACATAGAAAGATAGTGAGAAAGGTCATTTGACCCTTCTAGTCACCATATAGCTACGCCCCTGCACACGAGCAAACATGGGCTACAATGTAACCTAAATTAAAAAAAACATTGCTTTATAGCATATTTATAGTTTAAATAAATAAATTTTAAAAAGTAGCACACCTTAAATTTTTATATTTAACCCACATGTAATTGAATCAATCTCGTCTATATGTTTTTTCTTTTTTTCCTGATTATATATACTGTATATTTTCTTAAAAGAAGTTTAGTTATATTTGTTTTGTATATATTCTTCCTAAAACTTGCTCCTTTTAGTATATTAGGTTAACCTTCTATCAACTTATTTTTTTATGTCTTGTCCACTCTATTATCCTCTTTTGACGTTAAAAAAAAGTTGCAAAAGATTTGACTCAGAATTATGATTCTAATTTAATAACTAAAGAGTTTGCTATCGCAAGGTGCAATTTTTAATTATCAGTTAAATACATAATTAGTTGTTATAATTTTAGTTTTAGATGTGACGTTTAAAATTTAGTTAAAAAATTTGTAAGCTTTACAGCCCCCTAAATTAAAATCGTGAATCCGCACATAGTTTTCTACTTAATAATATAATTTAAGGTTTGACATGAGATCTATTTTTGATTTCACATGGCAACTTGGTGAAATGGTGGGGATGCCCTCGCTATAGAGCTTTTAACCTTTACATGTTTCGAGGACAAGCAACAACTCAACCAATTACATCATAACAATTGGTCCTTCAAATTTCAGCAAAATGTTAACAGTACTGGATCTAATTAGATTAAATTAATCCTAAACTTACAGAACGTGTGAGATTAATAATACCCCACTTTACGGATGGTGACTGCAGCCCATCGCTTTCCTTTCACGTGGATGTGGTGCCCAATAGTATTAGCTCATTTTCCCTCATTCTTACCCCATTCAATTTCACCCAGCAAACTTTAACCCCACAAAAATCCAAAACCCGAATTTTCCCTCGTTCTTCAGCAAAAATCCAACTCCCCCAAACCTTGTGCCCTAGGGTATATATATCCAGTGGCTTTTGTCCACTCTATCATACACACTCACTTCTGAATCAAATCTTTAATCCATGGATGACCTAATCATCTCTCCTTCTTCATCTTCTTCCTTGGTCTCTCTCCCCCACGAGCCGGCAACCCTCCAGCAGAGGCTGCAGTTCATTCTCCAAAGCCAGCCTGAGTCGTGGTCCTACGCCATTTTCTGGCAGCCCTCCAACGACGTCGAAAATGGCCGTCTCCTCCTCTCTTGGGGCGACGGCCATTTTCACGGCCCCAAGGACAACTCTTTGCCCGACCTCAACGACAGAAAGATCCTCAAGGGCATACGGTCCATCCTCAACGACACCAACAACCCGGAGCTCGACATGGACAACTTCATGGCCCTAAACGGCAACGTATCCGACGCCGAATGGTTCTACGTCATGTCGTTAACTCGTTCTTTCGCCGTCGGGGACGGCTCTGTTACCGGCAAGGTCTTTGGCTCCGGAGCCTTTGTCTGGCTGAGCGGTGCCCACGAGCTTCAGTTTAGCAGCTGTGAGAGGGCCAAGGAGGCTCAAATTCACGGTATCGAAACCTTGATCTGCATCCCTACTTCCAATGGTGTTCTTGAGATGGGTTCCTCCGGTTTGGTAAGAGAGAACTGGGGGTTGATCCAGCAAGCTAAGTCCTTATTCGGGTCGGATCCTCAGCCTGACCCCGAAACCAGACCGCTCGAGTTCATCAACCGGAACTTCTCCTTTGCCGACATCGGCATCATTGCCGGCGTGCTGGAAGATGACAACAGCTCTTACAATGACGACAAGAAACATATTTTCGGCCATAAGAAGAACAACAACAATGCTTCACTTCAGACTAATCCAACCCCGGCGGACTTTGCAGATTCCGACTTCCAGCTGAAACGAACGCCGAAGAAACGTGGCCGGAAGCCCGGGATGGGTCGAGACACGCCGCTGAACCACGTCGAGGCGGAGCGGCAGCGGAGAGAGAAGCTCAACCACCGATTCTACGCGCTACGCGCGGTGGTTCCTAACGTGTCGAGAATGGACAAGGCGTCGCTGCTGTCAGACGCCGTGTCGTACATCAACGACTTGAAGGCCAAGGTGGACGAACTGGAGTCGCAGATGCAGAGTGACTCGTCGAAGAGAGTGAAAGTGGAAATGTCGGACAATCTGGACAACCAGAGCACCACCACCACCGCCTCCGTGGAGCAAACGCAAACTGTAACTCCTGATAACAACAACAATAACGGGTCGGGTCTCGAAATTGAGGTGAAGATTGTAGGCACGGAGGCCATGATTAGGGTTCAATCGGAAAATGTGAACTACCCATCCGCGAGGTTAATGACGGCGATGCGTTACCTCGAGTTCCAAATCCACCATGCGAGCTTGTCAAGCATCAATGATCTTATGCTGCAAGATATTGTGGTCAAGGTTCCTGAGAATATGAAAAGCGAAGAAGGTCTCAAAGCTGCTCTGCTAGGAATCTTGGATCAAAACGAAGCTTAACTTCATTGATCGGTACGTATGGATAATTAAGTTCTTATCTCTTTCGTGTTAATTGTATTGTAAAATATATATATATAGATCAACTATGAAGAGCTAGCTCTCGACCTTCTACCTATATCTTATGCGGTAATGTTAGGTGATCGCAACGGTTTCGTCTAGCTAAGATTCATTGTTGTGATCTTGTATGAACAATGATGTATATTTTTGCGAGCTGGTTAATTTCTCGATCTGTTTTATATGAAAGAAGGTTAGATCCAGCTTCTACCATGTTCATTTTCCCTATTCGATTGTGTGATGTGTTCTTGATCGGTAACAATGGCGTATACTGTGAGCTGGGTAATATGGAAATGTGATGAAATGAAAATAATTAAATGGTGTGTTCCCCATGTTAAGGGCACAGTAGGACGATAAGAAAAGACAGACGAACCATAATGGGTGAAGCAAATGATTCTCAGCTCAGGCGGATATTTTATGCACGTTGCTAAATGGGACTGACATGTTTCGATAGGAGAAATAAAGCCGGTGGTGAAAGTGTGATGAAAGAGGCCGATGAATTTGTTTCTGATTCTTTCTTCAGCTTTCTTGGCCTAAAGTATCCCAACGTGCTTCTTCTTCTGTGGACGAGAATGAAATCGAATATGGATTGTGTCTGGAGAGGCAGATGAGGGAATCAGGGGACCCATCGCACCAGTGGGAGATGATGATGATGATGATGATGATAAAGAAGTAAGCTGAAGAAATAAGCACACTGCGAAAATTTAATATAGTTAATAGTTCTGGGTTTGTTTTGAGTGATGAGTTAACCTACTATAAAGGTTGACATATGGTTGGATTATTAGGTTGGGCACTGTGTGGTAGTGTGGTTTGATTTCTTGCGTAGAAAACCGAGGATCATGTCAATATAGCAGAGAAAATAAAACCCAGAAAATAAACGTGCAAGAGCCACCACACAAACAGTAGAACAACACTTATTGGTGGATTTCTTTTCATTTTCTGAATTTTTATAGCACATGCACCAATGTTTCAGCTGCTCCGTAGAAATCTTGACACCTTTTTTAGTACGAAAATGTCAATAGAAAATTGATTTTATTACGAAATTAGTGTTAAGTTCAGACCAAAAAAAGAAGAAATTAGTGTTAAGTATTGACATATATCAGCGTGGAAGAATTAATCAGTGTGGAAAAATAACTTTTTAAATTTCAGTTGTCAACTTAAGAAATTTTTAATCTCACTGATCTCTAGTATATACAATGACGAAGTTGTTATAACGTAGTGCTAAGCACATATATTATCTATTGATGAAGTCATGAGTTTAAGTCATTATAGAAATAGGAGTGAAATACTTTAATCTTCTAAAAAAACAATGACAATGTTTTTTGACTTTTGCAAAAGAGAATAACGAAAATGCAGTTTTTTATTTTTTTTTAGAGAAAGACGAAACTTTATTGAACTTCAACTGATTACAAAATAAAGGCAAAATTTTTTTGCAAACTACGTACTTATATATATATAATGAAATCAGTTATATTAAAATCTAATACAACACATGTATTATGCATTTTTTAGAGGGAATCGCATATAAGGAACCAACTAAATTTCTAAACACAAAATCCATTTTTCATAATTTGTTATACAAATTATAACAGGCTGACCCGGATTATAGTTAGGAAATGACTAAAATACTCAACTTTATATCAAAATGTCGGGACAGTTCAGATGTGGGAGCGCTTTGCGGGACAAAACGGCAACAACCTTTCGATCTTTAATGAATTGATCCAACGGACATGATTAAACAGACTTAAACGGACATGATCAATTCATTAAAGATCGGACGGCTGACACCGTTTTATCCCGCAAAGCGCTCCCGCACATGTGCAATTCTGATCAAAATGTACCCACTTCGTCCTCTATCTTCCTTCATCACTCATCTCCACAGATTCTTTTCCTCTCTCTCATACCTTTGATCTGCTCTTCTCTCTCTCACCTCCAATCTGATATTATCTTTCACCTTTGATATGTTATATCACATTCGATCTTCTCTCCCACCTCTGATCGGCTTTTCTCTCTTATTTGCTCTTCACCTCTGATATGCTCTTCTCTATCTCTCTCTCCCTCTCTACGAATATGATGACAAGGTCTGATGATCCAGTGATCTATTCGAAGCTTTCGACGGTGCTGCTACTGTCTCGACGACGACACTACTACAATCTCAACGAAGAAGCTGGGCCTGGACGTGGTTGTCGCTTCGATGCGTTGACGACACTACTACTGATTCATCGAAGGTTCTGCTACTGTCTCGATGAGGTCGTTGGTTTGACGCGTCGACGACGTTGCTACTACCTCGACGATGTCGTGGAGCCACCAATTCGTTTTTCTCTAGATCTAAGGTTTGTGAAATCAGACTCTTAATAAGCTTGTAGATTTGTTTCATGTTTTGCTACATCTATGGATTTTTTAATTGCGAAACTAGACTCATACTTTCCGGCAGTAGCAACACATTAACATCAGTAAGCAGTAGCAGTGTATAAGACTCGATAGTAGCAACACGTTAGTAGCAATGTATAAGAGAATTATCAGAAAGTTTCCATTCAGGACAGTAACAGCTTTGTTTGGTTCCAGAAAATTGCTAGAAAAAAATTGCAATAACACTGACAGTAGCAGCTTTCTATCAGGTGCCACTGTACTAGTTGGCAGTAGCACACATTTTCGGTCAACAGTTGTAGGGTGCTACTGTGCTACTTGGCAGTAGCACAATTTTCTGGTCGACAGTGGCAGTTCCTATGTATGGAAGGGTATTCTGGTAAAATTATAGTGACAGAGACATCTGAATATTAGTTTTTCCTAATTTTTTAATATTTGTCCTTAAAAGTGTAAGATAATGTGTAAATAGTGTATTTGTAAACTGAATTTTAGTTAGTGAATAAAATGTAGTTTACTATTTTTTTATGCTCAGACTACTTATTAAAGGAACAATCTGATCTTGACGAAGACGCAATCTGATATTCACAATGTTGAATACAATATCATAAAGTAGATCAAAATGCCTTTAAAATAGGATAAGAGCAGAAATTATGTTCTTTCATGATTTGGGAGATTTCAAATCAAAGAAAAACATAGCTTCACATAATTTGTAGAGAAATCAAATTTGTTCAAGGAAAGGGATTTGGGGGTTTATGGTTTATAAATAAAGGATTAATTTCAGTTTACTCACCTGAGATTTGGGGTAAACATCATTTCACCCTTCGTACTCTTAATTTTAAAGTTTATTCCTTAGAATTTTCAATTTTCATCAATCATGCTAAATTGCATTTCATGCCACCACTTGTACCACGCTAACAACATGCAACTCCATACATCTCAGATCTTGAAAGCCATGAGATGAGGACAGATCTTAGATTGGTATGCGCCAACAACTAATTGATGTCCGCTGTCTTTCCTCCTCGAAATACTTGCATTAAGAGACCCCAGTCGCCGCCATTGTCAAAACCACCACTACCAACTTTAGCCGACGAAAAGTTTTCGTCGGCTAAAGTCTTAGCCGACGACACGTTATCGGCTAAGAAGTCGTCAGAAAAAAGACGTCGGCCAAGACTTTAGCCGACGAAATTACTATTCATCGTCGGCTAAAGTCATTTATTTAGCCGACGACAAATTTTTCGTCGCTTAAATTCTGAACTTTAGCCGACGAATTGTAATAAACTTTCGTAGGCTATATCTATTATTTTATTTTATTTATTTATTTAACTATAGCCGACGAATCTTATTAAAATTTTTCGGCTATAGTTATTTTATTTTTATTTTTTATTTATTTAACTTTGCCGACGAATTTTATTAAAATTCGTCGGCATTTTTCGGCTATAATTATTTTATTTTTTATTTTTATTTTTTTTAACTTTAGTCGACGAATTACCTTAAAATTCGTCGTCTATAGTTATTTTTTTTATTTTTTTATTTCTTATATTTGTGATTATTTTTTTTCTTTTTCATTTTTACACTGTGGTGGAGGGTGGTGGAGGAGGAGGCCGGCTATAGGAGGAGGAGAGAGGACGGGAGGAGGAGATCAGAATAGATAGGCTAGGAGAGAGAGAGTAGAAAGAGTTAGAGGAGGAGAAGGAGAATGATTTAGAGGAGGAGGAGGAGGAGAAGGAGAATGATTTAGAGGAGGAGGAGGAGAAGGAGAAGGAGGAGAGGAAGGAGGAGGAGGAGTACGGTGTTGTCGCCGGAGGAGGAGGAAGGAAGATGAAGAGGAAGAGGAGGAGAAAATTGAAAGATATAAAAATTTTAAACTTTAGCCGACGAAATACCCTAATTTTGTCAACTAAAGTTCAAAATTTTAGTCAAAAAATTTCATAATTTTTAAAATCCCCGTCAAAATTTTTGAATTAACTTTAGCCGACGAATTTTAATAAATTTCGTCGGCTATAGTTTTTATTTATTTATTTAACTTTAGATGACGAAATTAGGGTAATTCGTCGGCTATAGTTATTTATTTATTTAACGTTAGCCGACGAATTACCCTAAATTTGTCGGCTATAGTTATTTTATTTATTTATTTATTTATTTAACTTTAGCCGACGAATTACCCTAATTTCATCGACTAAAAACCTAAACCGTAAACCCTATACCTAGAAGCTTCAAACGAAAAAAAGTCATGAAATAAGATATGATCGGAATTGTGAAATCTGGCTACGGTTGAAAAATCACATAATTTCGGTAAAGTCTCGGTGCCGATAGTTGCGGTTAATGCAATTTTCCATTTTTTCTCCCTAGCGGTAGCCCTATCTCCGGTGGTTATTTTTCATAAAATTATTATACAACTGGTTGCGTTTCATCGATTTGAAAATATTTTCAGTTGAAGGTCCGGGTAAAATACGTAATATAGACGGTCAAATGACAGTTTCCGTGCGTTAAGAGGTTTGACTTTCGGGATTGACCGTTAGAATCGAGCCCTTAACGTTGTCGGATTAAGTTGAATTTTTTTTCTATAGACATATTTCGACATAATGATCATATCTGATGGTCAGAATTTTGTTTCTCAGCTTTGATCATCGAAATCACAACATGTCTACTAATGTTGTATAACTTGTTTACAAAGTTTTAAGTAAATGTTTCGTTTCTAAAACAAACTCTACGTAGAAACTTCAACGCAAAAATGTCGTGAAATAAGATATGACCAGAATGGTGAAATACGTCTACAGTTGAAAAATCACATAATTCCGGTAAAGTCTCGGTGCCGATAGTTGCGGTCAATACAATTTAGGGGTTTGACTTACGAGATTGACCGTCCAGATGAAGTCCATAAATTTATCAGATAAAGTTGAATTTTTTACTATAGACATATTTCAACATATTGATGATATCTGACGGTCGTATTTTTGTTTGTGAATTTTGATGACTGGAATCACAACATGCATACTATTTACCATTATTTATCTATATCGGGAGCCCTATCATCGAGGGGTAAATGTCTCAAAATTTTTAGATGGACAGTTGCGTCTCATTATGGTGAGTGTTTGTTGTGTTGAAGGTTTGACCAAAATACCTCATATAGGTGTAGATATGGACATTTTTGTGTGTTAAGTGTTTAGAAAAACTTTATTTTGAAGCCTTAAACAAACTCAGATGGCCAAAAAAACCTATATATCATGGCATTAGCCATGAGTTTGACTCATAGGTCCGTTCTGCTTCCAGATTGGTATCACAATAGTCAATCGGACACCGAAATATCCGTAGTGCAATTTTGTAACTAAAAGGTACTTTAGCCGACGAAATACCCTAATTTCGTCTGCTAAACTTTTCAAATTTCATCGGCTAAAGTTCACAGACTATAGCCGACGAAAAAATCACTTTAGCCGATGAAAAAAAATTTCGTCGGCTAAAATTTAACTATAGCCGACGAAAATGTTTTTCGTCGGCTAAAGTCTTTTTTCTAGTAGTGCACCTAGCAACCTCCACCCTACGCCAAAATACCATGAACTTCCACCAACTATACCCAACATCCTTCCTCTACCACGGGGATCAGAGGCGTTTGGGTTGGTGCTCTTTGGGCAAGCGAGCAAGTTATGGGCCACATTATTGGGTCCTAGTTGGTCATCCTTAAATACGACCCGAGTTTGGGCTGAGTTTATTTTAATGTTTAGTATCTTATTTCCCTTAAAGTTTGTAATTGTTTTTGTGTTTACATTTTCAATAAATTTCCATCATTATTTGGTAGAGATAGGTGGGCTAAGTCCTAATGAGTGCATGCACCGTGCTATGTTTGCTCTAACGAGGTTACCAGTTCTTTGTGTTGTTAAATGATCACAACCTCCGGTCTAATGGCAAGATAAAATTTGGGGTCACTGGTTATTTTTAGTGGCATCATAGCTTGAAAAGCTGATAGACATAGTAACTTATGGCTCTTTATAAGCGGTATTTTTCCTGTATGTCGCTAAAATTGTAAAGCAAATTGAGTAACCAATGATGCACTTTTTGCTAAATGATGCTTGTTAGAATGTATAGAAATTGTAGACATGGCTAATATATTAGTGTTCTTACAGTATGGAGTCTTGGCATAATACCCTCCCATATTCTAAAGTTTCATTAATAGTTATGGCGTGAGGGCTGTCGTTCTAGCTCTCGTATTCAATTAAAAACACAATTATTTTAATTCATAGTAAATTATCTTTGAAATGTAGTAACTAACAGTTTCTTTTTAAAATCACAATGCTACCAATTAGCACTTTAGTTTATTATGCCTGGGTAGTGATATTGATATGCGATGAAGGGTTCTTATAACTTACCTTATGGCGGACATCGGAGAGTTTGTGAAAAAAAAGAAACGGTCAAATGCATCAAAGGTGTCTAAACACTTAGGGGACTGACAAAATTATATATGAACTTGTAAAGTTATCAAAGTAATACCTAAACTCTTAATTTGTTATTAATAAGATACGTGTAAGGAATATTCCTCTAAGAATATTTTGTTATTAATATAAATTTACCATTTTAACTTTATTTTGTGTGTTCTATTGTTTTCTTTTAAATTTGACGGAGCATGGTGGGTCTAGGTCTATGAATTTGTTTATCTAACATACTTCAAATATAAACTCGTCCGCTTACTCGAAGGTAAACAACTATTTTTCATCATCAATAGCAAACTTAATAACTATTCGGCTTGATTTATTAGCTTATGCTAAGATTTCTTATAAAGAATTGCAAGACGAAAAAAGAAAACTAAGAAAATAGAAAAAGTATAGAGATAATCTTCCTAGAAAAACAAACCATTACTGGGATATTATCCTCAGATTTCAGCATAAAATCAAACGTACTAAGGAACAAATTGAAGTTCTACAGGAAGTTTTTGAATACGATCAGAGTCATCTGAATGTTCTGAGCCTCGGTTAGATCCATCATAGGTGGTATCAGAGCCTGTTTGGCTTAAAAGCAGGTTATCAAGGCATATGCCATAAAGTTGGCTTCTCTTGACTAACAAGAGAGAATCCAAGCTAAAAATTTATCAATCATTCTGTATTACAAAAGGTACTGATAAGTGGTAAAAGTGCTTTTATTCAAGGCATATTCAAGAAGATCAATACTAGATAGAGTACATATGTAGAGTATTAAACACGCTTTACGACGATCTTGTCTATCTCTATAAAGAATTCGGAGTCGAAGAGCTTGATCCTTTCAGACCAAGCTTAATTGAATACCTAGATCATCTATCTAGGAACAAGACTTCAGACAAAATAGCAGTACAACTTGAGAGATTTCTTCTCTGTTGGAGAGGAAAAATTCCACATCAGAAAATGGATAAATAAAATATAACTTATAAGTGGATTGATTGTATCTAATTGTACCGAGACCTTTTGTAGTTAAAACGCAACACCTTAAAGGTGGTTAAGTTAGACAATATCAGTACAATAGTGATCTACGAGTCACGTTTGTCCCAGTTCAAGTTGGTATCAGAATGGGTCTCTCTTCAATTACTTTTCTCAGTATAACGGGAGAAATTCTCCTAACATAATAAACTCAAATTTGGGTTCATTAAAAATCATTTGGCTTCATATCATACCAAGTGCCCGCAGTAGGCTTTGGACCTCATATCCCGATTTTTGAAATAGAAATTGGAACAAATCATATTTCAAATCAAATTACTGATTTCTGATGTGGGAATTGGACCAAATCAAATTACACGTGCATACCTAAAAAGTTAGGTTGCACGTGGGGGGAGTGTTGGAGAGGAAAGATCCCACATCAGAAAAGGGATAAACAAAATATAACTTATAAGTAGATTGATTGTATCCAATTATAACGAGACATTTTGTAGTTAAAACCCAACACCTTAAAGGTGGTTAAGTTAGGACAGTATCGGTGCAATGGTGATCCACGAGCCACGCTTGTCTCAGTTCAAGTTTCTCAAGTTCAAGCAACTTGAAGAGATAAGCTCAATACTTGAGAAGCTTAAAGTCAAGCTTGATTATCTAAAAAAAGCAATATCTAATGGATATTGAAAAGAAGTTAGTTCGCACTGAGTATCTTGCTGACAATATTTGTCAGCAAGCAATTGAGCTAAAATCTCTCAAGAATCGCTGAAAAAGCTTTTAGAAACTCTGATCACCCAATTAGGATGATAATATCAAGGCAAGATTGTAAAGCTCTAAACTTTTTCCTTCCTAAAGAGACAATGCATGATAATATCAAGGCAATAATTCATCAGCAGAATTACAAGATCGCTTATCTCTAGCAGATGAGTATTGATCTTGAAAACTAATTACAAGAGTTAAACAGTAAGATAGCAAGACTGCAAACAAGCATAGAAAAAATGAAGATTCAAGAAGGAGAAAGGACCAATGAAGAACAGCTAGCTCAAAACGTGGCTATTAAAATAATCATAACCCCTTTACCAAAAGGAGAAAATGAGTTTAAGTTTAGTGAACCTAGACTCCTTACGTGATCCTCGTCCAAATCTACATCTTCAACCAGAAGAGATGTGAAGATGCTGAGTAGAATACTCAGTATAAGAAACACTATGCCTGTACAGGGCTCAAGAATTTGAGTATAATAAAATTAAATCTAGCGTGCGAGAAGCATCAGCTCCTAGATTCAAACTCATTAAGATCTATAGGAGAGGATATTTTCTTATGGATTCTCATATATTCAAGATTCTTGAACTAACAGTTCCTGCCACAGGAGGAGAAATCGACATCAGGTTAATCACTCCAAAAAAGTAAGTGAAGCATCTCAGAAGAAATATTCCTCCATGCATATTGGAGCGGTCCAAATGAGAATAAAGCTTTTTAGCTAGAGATGGTATAGACTGTTCTATTTTATGTGTTTTACAAGACGATAGAATAACAGACTTTAAGAAAAGTCTGTTAGGAACAATAAAAGCTTCTTTGTGCAACCAAGTTGCATATTTCAAGGAATTTCCAAACTTCACCACACACCTCAGAGATGCAGCACACTGTCTAAGATTGTGAATCAAGACAGATGAAATTTCCATGAAGAAATGAATGATGGAGCTCGCGATAGATTATCGAATCTATTATAAGCTGATGAGCTCGAATGTAAACCCAAACACCAGATTTCTCAATAGTCCTAGGATTACTACATCAATCCTCACCAATCTAAGAAATCAGTATACTGAACAAAAGTATGTCACAAAATAACATGAAGTAACATTCCCAAAAGAATAGAATCTGACACCTCTAGCTAGATAGGTAAAAAATACCAAGGCTTCTATCTATGAAGATATATGGGAGGAAAAATAAGTTTACAGTTTCATAGACATTCATTTGCTAGCTATGAAGAAGCTAGTACTTCTGGAACCAAACCCATTCTTGTCTTGAAGAATCTTTTAAGGAAAAAGATGCTAAAAGATTTATGATGATGCTAAAGTCAGAAGAACTGAAGAGCTTGTATGAACAAGCAAAAATTTGTGAATCTACAGAAGAGCTTGAGAAGATCATGGAAAAGATTTTCCAGGTCCAACTAAGAAAGACCAAAAAGAAGATTCTTCCTTACAAAACAGCAAAAGAAGAACCATGCGAATCCTCAACAATGGAAACCGAAAATATTCATCAAGGAAGCACTGTAGTTCAGAACATCACGAACTACTCCACTAAGATCATTCGAGAAAATAAGATTAAACTTTCTAAGGGACAAGCTCCTACATGGAAACTAGGAGAACGAAGTTCTCAGAAATACATCCCTACAAAACTCAAATAGGGACAATCAATATCTGAAAAAGGAGTTTATTTTGATCTCGATATAGTAGGATACAAGAGAAAGATAATAGACAACTGGGTAGCTAGCTTAAGGCTAACTCAAGATTTGGTGTTGTCTAAATATGCCTACAAGAAAGCTCATGCATATTATGAGTTCACCTTAACTGGCATAGTCCAGAAGTGATATAAGTCTTTCAACCGAAGCTCTCAATGGTCTGACTAGGCAACCAAATTGGCTCAAACCAATAATTATCTAAATTTCGCATGTCCTATCTATGCACAATTTTGTGAAGACGTTACTGGGTATAATGAGCAGTCTAAAGAAATAGCTAAAGTAAATATTTAAAAGTTAAGCATTTACAATATGAGGTATTTTGAAGAGTACACTAATGAGTTCCAAAATTACTATTGTATTATTGGAGACCTAGATAATGAAAATCTATTCAGAACATATTACAAGAAGTTACCGGGATCATGGAATGATACAACAGCACAAATTTGGAAGAAAATCTTTTGTCATTCTTTACGGTGGAAAGAATTGCTGAAAGATTCAAGGATCTCCTGAGAAAGCCTGAGAAAGGAATGTGTTGAGAAAAGAAAATCCAAAATTGCAAAGAAGCAACTCAGACGGGTTAAAAATATGTGTCCCAAGATATTGGAGACATTAACGCAGTGAGGATGTCACATAGAGAAAAAATATAAGAAAATGTTCTCTAGCAACAAGCAGAGAAAGAATTTTGTTTTTAAAAAGAAGTATGAATTCAGGAAAAACTCATTCAAAAAGAGCTATGCAGGGAAAGATCTCCTCCTACGAAGAAATTTTTTAAAAGATAGAGAACCAATTCCTCGAATTCCTTTCGAGAATTGAAGAACTACAGATGCTGGCTTTGCAAGGCAGAATGACATTATGCAAATGAATGTCCAAAAAGAACAAGAGATCTAAGGACATTAATTGAAGAATATGATGCATCAATAGAATATACAAACCTGAAGGGTTTTAAGATAGCCTATTCTGATGAAGAGAACTATTCAATATATTCTCTTGAGTTCCCATCAGAAAATGAAATAAAAAAACACTTCAGAAAGTTCAGAAGAAGTAGAGGACAGATCTCATCCTATGTTTGTCATAAAGATAATAAATTGAAAGGAAGAAACTACTGATATTATCAATAACTTCCATCCCAATTCAGGAAGATTTACATGCGATTACTGTAACTGCGATGATAGTAATTTAATTCCCATGTACTATAAAAGTGCAGGTGAAACCTATCATCGAGAATGCTTCATTACAGAATTACGAAGAAAAACCAAAGACAATAAAACTCACACTATGGTAGAACAAGAATATAAAGAGTTCTATGAAGTTAAGGAACAATAAGGACATAACTTGGAAGAAGATTTGAAGAGAATAAAGATGGTAACTTCATTAAGCTAAAACAAGGAATTAAAGGTGTCATTTAATTCCATCAATAATTCTGTAATAAGCCAGGAAGAAGGCCTTATCACATAACCTGTTATACAAGAGGTTAAGCCTTTTAATCCCATCAACGAGACAGATAAAAGAGAATTCAATCCTTTCATTGAACTGCATGTCAAAATTGCAGAAAATAAAGAGCAAGTAAAGCAGGTCTAGACGAGCAGATTCAGCAATTACATCACTATAGAATTGAAATTTCCCAAATATAGGAAGTACCATCTATATGTCTTTGTAGATAGTGGGTCAGGGTATACTCTTGCCAAAAGATATGTCATACCTGAAGAATATTAGAAATGCTCAAAGATCAGTTACTGGAATAATCATGGAAGAGAATGAAATAATCATGGATACTATGGCTCGTGATATTAAAGTTTCATTGGGATGAGGAAGTTTTATTATAAAAATCATCGGGCAATGTGAAAGTCAAGGAGCAGATGTATTAATTAGAAATGACTTTCTTTTTCAGCAAACGATAGTTCAGAATCCATAAATGATTGGTTTTGAAAACAATAACAAATTCTTTTGGGAATCTTGACTTACCAATGCTATAAGTGTTACCAGTCCAGTATTTACATACTAATATCAGAGATCGTCAACAAAGAGTGGTGATTATAAGCCAGTTTTAGAACCAGTTTTGCTACTAAAAGACCATTTGAATGGTCACAATAAAATATTGGTAAATGAAGCGCTAAATTTAAAAGTCTTTGAGTCAGAAGAAGAGTATGAAACCCTTTAGATAAGTCTAATTCAGAATCATTAAACCAAGAAAGCTCAGACGGAAAAAAAGAATTTATCAGATAGCATAACATAAAGGTGTATGCTAACAAGATCGAGTAGAAGAGAATGCCAACTATTGCAGAAATAGAAAACTAGCTAAATCCAGTAATCAGTGAAGATCCTTAGTTGTATTGGGAAAGAGATCCAGTATACTGTCAACTCAAAATGTATGAGGCAAATATTATTTGCCATGTTAAAGCAATCCCTCATTATAGGGAAGATGACATAAAAGAGATGGAAAGTCAAATTCAAGAGTTGCTCGAAAAGAAGTTGATCAGACCTTCCAATAGTACTCATCATGCTACAGCCTTCTTGGTAAGAAATCATACAGAACAACTAAAAGGAAAGACTAGAATGGTAATTGACTACAAAGATGTAAACAAAAAGACAGTCAAAGACGGTTACCATATAGCCCAAGTAAGATTGCTTATCAATAGACTCAAAGGAGCCAAGATCTTCTCTAAATTTGATGTAAAATCAGGATTCTGGCAAGTCAAGATGCATCCAGACTCCATTGCTTAAACAACATTTGGAACTCCTCAAGAGCACTATGAATAGCTGGTTATGTCATTTGACCTCAAGCAGACCCATCTGTTTTTTAAAGGAAAATTGATAATATTTTCAAACCTTACTCAGATTTTTGTATAGTTTATATATATGGTATTCTTGTCTTCTGATGAACTATGAACAAATATCTGAAGCATCTTGAACAAGTATGCGGGTTAATTGTCCAGAAAGGAATCATCCTTGGGCAGAAGAAGATTCACCTCATAAAAGAAGAAATTGATTTCCTAGGCATACATGTTAAAAGTGGAGAGATTCGTCTCCAAGAACATATTGTTAAGAAAATAAGTCAGTTCCCAGATTATATTCCTGATGTAAAATCCTTACAGAGGTTTTTGAGAGTTATCAATTTTACGAGAGATTTTATTCCTCAGGTTAGTGGTCCTACTACTTTAATATCTCTAAAAACAATCTCTAAAAAGAAATAGTCATTCACAGAAGATGATAGTAATACTGTCAGAACGATCAAAGAGCTAACCAAAAACATGCCTCCTTTACAGTTACCTGAAGAATGAGTTTCGATCATTTTACAGACTGATGCAAATGATTATTACTGGGCAGGAGTTGTCTTGGTTATTGCCCCAGATACAAATCATGAAAAGATTTGTAAATTTCTCTCGGAAAAGTTTAACGCAGCAGAGCTAAACTATTTTATTGGAGACAAAGAAGTCTTTGCTCTTAGTAAGATATAAGGGGGACTGAGGCCTTTTTAGGAAACAAATTTATAGTTAGAACTGATAATAAAAGAGTAAAAAACTTTAAAAACTACAAATTAACTGATGATGTAGATAGGGAAAGAGTGGTGAGATGACAAATGTTTTTATCTCAGTATGAATATGATGTTGAAATGGTTGCAGGAAACAAGAATTTCTTATCAGACGCCATTACGAGAGAAATGACAATGTTTCAAAGAGATAACAAGGATGAAGGACGCAACCCAAGAAACAGAAAACCAGAATCAAGAGAGAAGAATCTTTGAGAAAGATACAAGAGCGGTGATAAGACTGTAGGTCCTTTCCATGATGGATCAGTTTATCAATTCATCGTATCTTATGGAACAGCGGAAACATGTCAAGCAGCAGGTTATGACAAGATAAAACCAGCTGATAAAGAAAAAAGCTCATAATTCTCTTTGCAAAATGAAAGTCATTCCGAAAAATCTGGTGAAGTAGAAAGGCTCACTCAGGAGTATTTGTTGTATCCTAAAGATACAACCTCAACTGATCGGTCTAAGGGTAAAAGATCGGCTAACATATCTCAAACGGCAGACGGTAAAGGCATATCAAGTCCGTTAATGGCTGCTGCTTTGCCAAAAAACAGAATAGCCTATTTTAGGAGAAACAAATCGCATGTGGTTACAGGAAAGAAAAGTATTCATGGCCAGTATTTAAATATTTTTAAAGAACCAGTTTTCCCGACGAAAATATTGTTGGCGTTTAAGCAAAAGATTATTATAGACAATATTCTTTATGCATTCCATGAAGAAAATGAATATCATTTGCTTGGAACTCTTGAAGCACTTACAGAAGAATTGCATGAAATCTATACAAAAGATAAGGAAAAGTCTAAGGTAGTATATCTAGAAAATCCAGAAAGTGCTAAGATCCTTATGACAACAATGAAAACGTCCGAATTGTTCAAATTCCATAAGCATCTGAGAAAATAAAAGATGTTTCCACCAACTTTTTCTGCTGTTCTTGGCCCATATTATGGAAGATATCTGGTTAATGTCCAATCTGAACATCATCAGAAACAAAAACTGTGGCTAATGGAGAATGGTTTTGTTCATAATCTTTGGACAAAATCTAATGAAGACTTGGAGAGATTCCTAGAATTGATAGTTCAAGTTGTCAAGAACATTAGGCCAGACAGATGTATCTTGAGATTAAAGTTTATATCAACTCCACCTGAATGGATAATGCTGAAAGAAAATATGAGCTATATCTCTCCTTATAATTATGTCAGGATAATTCAAGGTCCGAATAAAGGTTTAAGTATGACGAGCAGAAATGACAGTCCAAATCAGAGTATTTTATGGATGAAGACCATGACAATCATGTGCATCAAAAACATGGTACGAATGGATTACGATTCAAGCCTTCTGATAAGTGGAGAAAAAATAATAGTTTCTTGCTATAATCATCCTCTACCAGTAAATTGTGACTTTTTCTCAGCCTTTATGAGAATTGAAGTTGACTGCACTCTAGCTACTACAAAGTAGCTTGAAAAAGTAGAGAAGGAAAAAAGATATAGGATTTCGTATTCCTGTCCTTATGATTCAGACTTAAATAGTGATAAAAAGATGAAAAAGCATCAGAATGGGAACAAGAGGGTCAAGATTCGTTGGCCGATTATCATTGCACGGATGAAGAATATTACAATGCAGTAAACATAATAGAGAAATGAGTGATGATCGACGCATCACAACAAAAGATTTTTCTTTTGTTAAAGTTAGTGCATTCTTCTTTTTACTGTCGATGCATGAAAACAAATAACTTTACTTTTGCTAAAGTAAAGATTGATTCCTCCTGTCTTCCACATTCTCTTAGCTATGTTTAATTCGGGTTTGGAGTCTGTATGCTATATAAAGAACCTCAAGCTTTAGAGAGAATGCATCGAAAAAAACTTAGAATAGAAGTTGGAAACACTCTCAACCTTTCTCTCAAAGTCAGAAAGTCAGAAAAATAGTGTGTGTAAACAGTGTCTCTAGTATAGTGTGAGATAAGAGTGTGAGTATGAGTACTGTGTGAAGAAGTATTTAATCAGTCTGTAATCATTCGATGTGATGTGCTTGTATTACAAGTAAGTATTTGTACTTGTAAGTATAATCATGAGTAGCTAAACAATTTATAGCTGTTTACCTAAGAGCGATGCTCTGGGTTCTGTATTTGTAGTTATATTAAATAAATTTTATCTTGTGCTCATAATTCCGTCACAAAAATATTTTTTTTAGAATTATTTTACTTTCAGTTGCTAATTTGAATTTTGTATTTAAGATATTTTTGCACACCTAGATCTATGAATCTTTCACCTTAAGATAGCAGTGATTCTCCAGTATAGTAACCATTTAGACATGAAGTCGTTAGGTGAAGTCTTGACATGTTGAAGACTAGTTGTTAAGTTGATAGGTGAATATATTTTAGGTTGTAGAATATCCTAATTACAATACCATAAAAAAAATTCGAAATTACACTTTTATCCCTAACAAGTATGTCATTGATATTAAAAGAAGAGTCTAGGTACTACATTGATCATTTTGTAAGTTCAGATACTAAATTGACAGTTCTCCAAGAGTTCAGACACTGTAGGTGTTAAAGACTCAAAAAGAAAAGCTCTAAAATGTAAAACTACTTTGATAATTAAGGTCTTTCTCAGTCATATTCCAAAAATTGTGAGTCAACATGTATAAAAGTAGTTACTTTTCCTAAACAAAACGAATAAAATTTATAAATACAGAGGTCAATCTTCTCCAAGTTACAACATTGACATTCAGACCAAAAAACAAAGTTACAACATTGACATGTGCCTCATGGCATACTATTCACATCTCCTATAAGAACATACTATTGAAGATTGAAGCTCAAGTAACCATCCACATAGGGTTACTGCATTTTCAGTTTCTGTTGTTAATAAGATCTAGTTTTAGTGAATTTGTTTCTGTTGTAAATAAGCCTTAGTCTTAACGAATTTCAGTTTTTCAGTTTGATTTAGTCTTAGCTAAGATAGCTTGATCTTAGGTCAGCTAGTTTGATTTTCCAGTTATAAATAACTGTTATAAAGCCAGCATTTGCTTCAATAAAGAATCATCCGTTCTCCAAATTTTCTGTGTTTTTCCAGTGCTTGTTATCAAGGTTGTAACACATACCCAACATGCAACATGGTGTAATTTTTCCTCAGAAAATGTTGATCATAATAGTGACCGGCAATCGATGTATGATATGAACTAGTGATCAGTACTTGTATATTACAACTACTTCAAGTACAGTCCTTGATTCATATTTCAACAGTCCAACTAGTTCATTATTCTATATTACACCTAGTTACAATTAGCTATTACACATTATCATTCGAGTATGACATGCTATTCAACTAGAGTGAATCACCCAATGCTGCCCCTCGAGCTTAATCTTGAGCCCATAAACCCTAGCAAACAAAGTTACCGCCCTTCTTACCCCTCTATCATCCTCCGCGGTAAAATAATCATGCCCGAAAAGCAACCCACCAGGTTTGAGAATCCGGTAAGCCCGGTTGATATCCGACCAAGCCGAGTTAAAATCATAACCCGCATCCACTTCTATCACATCACCAAAAATGCCCCACTCGCACAACTTATCAAGTACTGAGCCGGTGGAAAACGGTACAGGTAAAACCGACTCCGTAACATTGGCAGATATGATATTTTGCATGAATTGGTACATCAACAAAACGTCCCCATTTACCATTTTGATGTCCTTGAACCGGTCTCGGAACCCCGGCCAGCCCCGAAAGTCGTCGACACATAGGATTTGGGTTTGGAGCCCTAGCTTGCGGGTCAAGTCGACCATATGGATTGCGGATGCTCCAACAAACGTACCCACTTGGATGATGGTCCGGGGATTGACCTCTTTGATTAGATGCTCAAAAACGGCGCCGTTTACACCCAATCCCTTGACACGCTTGGCACGTAGGAGGCTTTTGACGTGAGGAGGAGGGAAGTTGATGAAAGGCGAGGTGGAGTTGAAGACGAGGTCGAGAATGGTCTGGCGGACGAGTTGGGGAGGCACCGGGTCGGCACAGTGAGTTGTGAGTCGGAAATGGTCGAGTTGTGTTGGGAGGTTGGCGAGTTGAGGAAGCGAGGGGGATGAAGAAGAGGGTGGTGACGTGGGGGAGGGGGTTGGAGGGGAAGAGAGGTAGCCTAAGGTGTAGGTGAAGAGGAGGAGGATGACATAGGCCAAGGGTTTTGCTTGTTTCAGAAAGGTTGTGGTTTTCTTCTGGTCTTCTTTCATGGTGGTTTATGATAGCTTAAACTGTAGGGCAACATAGGCAAGACTATTAAGCTTCGGTTTGGTGAAGGTTATGGAGTTATGGAGAGGAATTAAGAGGATGAAGATGTCGCTCTTGCCTGTTTAGTAATGGATGGTGTACTGAAAAGTACTGGAAAACGTACGTTAGTTAAGGACCTAGCCTTCATCAGTTAATGTATTTAGGTATAGACATGTACCAAGATAGAGAGGGAGTGAAAAGCTTGGATTGATGGAAGATTGGTATGAGTTAGGGAAAGCTGACCACACCACAGGAGTTGAGTGGTAATTAAGAGCCTAGATGTAGAACTTTATAGGCATGTTTGAATCATCCCGATTATATAAGAAGAGGAAACGTTGACATGCTCTACCAGCCTAGAATGTCTTTGAGGAAACTGTGATCTCGATCAGAAAATAGCCTTACCAATTAGAGTTTGCCAGAGAAGAGGATGCGTTGACATGATCGACCGGTCTATCTAGAAAACCTTTAAGAAAACAGTGTGATCTCGATGAAGATTAAGAGTATCTTTAACAGTTTTTGTATAATTTATCTATTTTAAAGGAAGAAATCATAAAATCACTAAAATAAAATGAGTTCAACTCTAACAAAATCTGTTCTATTGTACAAAATTAAATGTTTTTCTCTATATTTTATAAATCTATATAAATATTATATATTCATTTAAATTAAACCTCAAATTTAATGTTAGATGTTTTAATTTTTTGATGTTTTTCCTTTTTTAAAGGAGATATCATGAACTCTATAAGGCAAAACAATAAATTTTAGAGATTTTTAGTTGAATATACAAATTTTGAGAATTCTATAGATATAGAGAATATGTTTCTCTTTTCTCACTTTTTGTAAAATAAAGGATGCTTTACATAAACTGTTGGAGCCAAAAAATGATTTTTTTTCTCTAAACTAGAGATTATTCTAATTTTATATAAATTGTTAGATATGCTCTAAGTTAGGAAAAACCGCGTTAGACAAGAGCCTTAACAATCAGTGATTTTCTCATCCTTTTCAGACCTTTTATGTGATAGAAAAGGCCATCTTCAAATTCAATGCTGGCATTGTTCCCCTTTCCTCTTCTAAAATTCAGTAGTCAATTATAATAGCTTACGAATTTATCGATAGGTTCCGTACAGGATTAGATCCATTCATACATAGAAGAGGAGCCTTGATCGGTTAGATCAGGTACTAGCTGAGGCTGTGTTAGTTTCCCCCTTCTTGAAAACTTCTCAAAGCCCAATAAAGATTCCAAGGATAACTAATCTACTGTTTATATAGAGAAATTGGCTTCAGCATGTCAGAATGGGTAAACTACTTTTATATATATATATATATATATATATATATATATATGTTATTAGATATTTGTGTGTCTTGGTCCATATTTTATATATGACTTAATGTATGAGTCTTAGTTGTAATAGGAAATTTGTACTACCTTCTATATATATATATATGTTATTGTACTACACATAGTACATGTAGTACATTTTCATAATATGCTCTAAGGCTGGGCATCCGAAACCGGTCCCGAAGGCTCGTCCCGATTCCGTCCCGAAAATTCACAGGACGAGACGAGACTTCATTTTAAAAATTAAAGGCCCGACTCGGCCCGTCCCGTTTTAAAAAAAAACAGGATCGGGATCAGGACGTGTTGAATAAAGCCCGTTAAGGCCCGACCCGTCCCGAATTAAAAAAACCCTAATTATGTGAACTAATATGCACCGTTGGATTGATCTAGGTGATCACTAAACCTAATTCATTCTCAGCCTCCCCTCCTCACTTGTCTCCTTCCTCACTCACTCGTCTCCTTCCTCACTTCCTCAATGCCTCCTTCCTCACTCGCCTCACTTCCTCAGGGCCTACTTCCTCACTTCCTCAGCGCCTACTTCCTCACTCGCCTCACTTCCTTAGCGCCTCTTCCTCTTCTGAGTCGTCTCCTTCCTCCTTTACTCGTCTAATTAAAGGTGTGGGTGTATGCTTCTTTTTCCTTATTTCAGTTTGCATGTTGATATATAGTTTAGTTGTCTTGCTCTTTGCAGGGTTATTTTTTTGAGTGGGTAGTGGTTGTGTTTTCCCAGTTCATACATTTAGAAG
This sequence comes from Comarum palustre, assembly GCA_951800085.1. NCBI lineage: Eukaryota > Viridiplantae > Streptophyta > Magnoliopsida > Rosales > Rosaceae > Comarum > Comarum palustre. The sequence continues at coordinate 6,793,299 of OX637585.1, read as the reverse complement.
TTCATTTACTCTTAAATCTGTGGAGGCATTAGTCTGCATGCAAAATTGGTTGTTGGGAGATGAAATTGCTGAAGTGGAAGATGAGCTTCCTTCCATTGACAACACAGAATTCTATGAGAAAGCTGAATTAGGTATATGTTCAGTTTGCTTCTTTCATTTTTTTGTCTAGTTATTACTTTTGATTTATAATTTCTTACTTGTTTTGTTTTGGTTTGGTTTGGTTTGGTTTATTTATAGATCATGAGAGCACTGCGTCTAGTAGGAATACATGTTCAGTATTCTCCAAATCAAAAGGAAATGGAAAGGCTGTGGTACACCTCAACTAGTTCTTTTTGTGAGCTTATGATGTTGAATTGTTGATCTGCTTGTCTTTTCAACTCTGCTAGACCTTAAGTTTGTATCCATTTTATATTTAAACTTATGTTTTCGAGTTGGCAACTTCATTTTATTATGTTGTTATGTCGTTGGATTTGCAACTTATTTTTCAATTTGTGATTGATATTACTCATGTTTATTTACTTCATGTAGATTTACTTTCTGCCTTATCTTTAATTTCAGATTTTACTCATGTTTGATTGTGTTGTGGCTGTTGTGCTATGATTTTGAAGCTGTGAACTTGTGATTGTGAAGTATGACTTTGTAAATTGTTATGATGTAGTTGATGATGAATTGAATCTAGAAATTGTGTTTAGTTTTAGGTTATGCTATATTGGCTTTGAGATTGTTATGCAACACATGATGATGAGCTTTAGGTTCTTGCTATGTTTAGAACTTCATATTTTGTTAGGTTTTACACCGTTGTAGTTTGCTCTTTACTAGGTTTTGCATTATAATTATTTGTTCAAGGCCCGTTTTGGGCCCGTTTTAGTCTCGGTCCCGGCCCAGTCCCGTTCGGGACCGAGCCTTGTCGGGATCACATATAAAAAACGCTAATCCCGTATCGTCCCGTCCCTTTTTAAAATTTCAGATTCGGGTTCGGGATCACCCTAAACCCGGCCCGTCCCGACCCATGCCCACCCCTAATATGCTTTATGTAAACCCTTATATAAGGGGTCACTTATTTGATGAATATACACTCGTTCCCTCATTATTTTGGTTGTTTCTCTCCTTAGTCTCTTTTATATTATGTTTTACAACACGTTATCAGCACGAATAGTTCTAACACTAAGATAGTTTTATCTTGCAAGGTTGAGAGACCGTTGACCAATCGATGGAAGAATCATTCAACAAGATTTAAGAAATTCAATCACAAATAAACTCTTGGATTGGTTTAGAAGCTCTAGAAATGACATATGCTCGGATATTCTCCATCAATCGATGAAGAATATATGTTCTGCAATGAGTAACGTTTTCTATCTTAATGCAATCTATATTTATAGCCTTGAAAATATGATGAACAAAATCACCATGAAGCATGAACCATATTTCGTTTATTATTTTGAAATTCGTCTTTATATACTTATTGATTTGTGTTCGGATGTAGAATATTTTGTGCTTTGATGCATGAATAACCAAATTTATAATGTTAGTCTATTTGGTTAATACATATGAGCATGCATGTCATATAAATTTTCTTATGTTTCAAGAATTGAAAAAGGAAAATTTCTCATCAAATATCATCGGAAAGCCCAGTAGTCACCAAAATAAGCCTAATCGCATGCCTAATAGTGCATGCCAAAAGGCGCATGGATGAATAAACTTCAGATTTAGTATCTTGTTTTCTTTGACATTCAAGCTCAAGAGAGTGTATGCATTCTGGAAGAAATGCATGTAACCGCTAATGTAGAATCATTAATTTTGTCATTTATACCAACGGTTACATATTTAGAATATTTAGGCATGAAACATTTAGTGATACAAATTAATATTGTTCATAATGAGTTTTGAATACAACGACATTAGTCTGATTATGTTATTTACTCGAAATTTAATATATAATACATTATGTCTGTTACAATTTGAATTGTGTAAAATTCAACATTTTAATTAAGAACATGTAATACCTGAAGCATTTACCATGTTACAACCCATTAATTTGAGTAATCACGGATTCTAGAAGTAACATCTATAACTATTAATTTGATCGTTTATGATAGACGTTACATCTAATTATACGCAAATTATGCTCATAATAATTAATTATGCTAGAAGCATAATAGGTGAATTTATTACGCAAAATATTCTAGAAGCATACATAATGTTTTAGTTACGTGATTATTATATATCTATTATGCCAGAAGCATGAACCTAATTCACAATGTGTATATAAGATGCTAGCAGCATTAATGAGATTTGAACTCATTTCTTTAGAAACATAACCGCTATGTAAAGGATATGTCGGTTATTATGAAAATACCATAAATTTAGTTATTGATACCAGCAGTTACATATTGACAATATTCATTATGCTCGTAGTATATTAAGATATAAATAAGGAATAAATGTTATTGCTCTTAATAACATTAGAATATGATTCATTTCTAGTAACTGCAAAACCATTAGCATTATAATTTAAAAAAAAATATAATGCCATAAAAAATTTATAACCCATACATTATGTCAGAAGCATTATGAGCTGAAACACATTATATTATATAAACATGCCAAAAGCAGTTACTCGGTTTCACCATTTAATTATATTGCGTCGCTTTCCAATTTATTTATATGTCATATGAATTAATGTTAGAAGTAATTATTACTAACCCTTACGTTTTTTATATTTATTGGTTCAGTGAGTACCTTATTGCATATACATTATGTTGCTAATAATGAAATTGTTTCCATTATAATTTTAATTTATTTCGGTTACATATAATTACTTTTGAATTGAGTTGGTTGGTTATAATTTAATAACATGTGTATATTGAATTAATTTATGTTATATTGGTGAATAGTAATGATGCTAAGCCAGAAGCTTCAATCAAGCCTGGAAAACTATAGCAAAATTGAGCCTGAAACTCGACTTAAGCTACATAGCAAGCACATAAACTCGTAAATGTGTTGCCATGAGTCCATACAATGATTATAACTCTTGTCAAACTAGGCTCATCCAGTTGGATGTGATGTCTAGACAAGTTTTTTTGATGGTGTGTGCTTTAAGTGAGCCTCGCTCCACTACCTCATCATATCTCACTTGGTCATGTACAATTAGAGTTACCGAAAGGGTTGACTAATAACATTGTATTTCTTGGTAGATCATTTTGTGCCCAATACGCCCAATATCCCTTTACGAGACCTAGCAGCCCAATATACCTCTCAGATTGTGCCCCGTAGGCTTGTATAATATGTAGAGATTTACTTCTTTTCACTGTAAAGTCAATTCTTTTAGTCCAGCAGAATCAAAAAAGGAAAATAATCAAATGATACTTGTTTTCCGTACTTAGTCATTATATATGTCTACAAGGCACTCTAAATGCTTTCTCATAATGGCTTTTGTTATTATATTCACCATATTTATCATGTAGATAATTGCCAGAAGCATTTATACATAATTTTGTGACATTCACAAGGCTGAATTAGTATTGTGGAGGTAATATCATCAACTAATACATGATTCCAATCTAATTATTTATCATGTAGATAATTGCCAGAAGCATTTATACATAATTTTGTGACATTCACAAGGCTAAATTAGTATTGTGGAGGTAATATCATCAACTAATACATGATTCCAATCTAATTGTTCAAATTACATGTCTCTGAATAAACCGATAGTTCAGTTTTAAACCAGTAGTTTATATATAATCGAACTTGTATACATACGAAACTCAAAGTGTCATTCATGGATCACGTGATGAAATCATTAGCTTTTGTTTATATCATGTTATTTGGAAGTCTCTAGAAGAAACAATCTGAACCAAATATCTTACTTGCCTGAAGCAAAGATCAAATTAGAGAATATTGATATCAGAAGGCTTGTTGCCTTGAAATCTAAATCAAAGTTGACATGTGTTATCAATGTTAATGAATTGAGTGTTATCGTCTAGCTTACGAGGCAAAATATCTCTACGTTTATATTCTCATGAGTGTTGATGGAAAACATCATGGAGAAGAGGATGAGCCCTAAGATGTCACCAATAAATATATTTAGGACAATTGACTCAAACAACCTGTGACATTTTTTGTCATACCGGAAGGGGTATGCGAGCCGGAATTATTTGATATTCTTAGGCATCCATTCCTCCGATCAAACGAATTGTACACTGTGCTTGTGTGCTGACATGATGCAGGCATGCTACTCGTTAGCAGCACCCGTTGTGCACACCGCTGAGAGTGCTCTACTCGGTCGTTGACATTGTCAGACACTCATTGTTTCATTTTGAAAAGCTTGTTCTTTAGCTCAGGAAGGTGAAAGATCATCTTATGCTATGCCACAAAAGATATCATCTCATTCTTATTGCAAATCCAAAGAAGGATTATGTAGACAGATGCAACCAACGTACAGACACCATATACACTTTTATGGTGTTGGTTGAAGGGCTAACACATTAGTCATGTGTTGCACCATCGTCTACCACATGCTTCTTATGTCTCTATGAGTTCACTACCCATCCCTAAAAAAAGGTTGATGTTCCCGTAGAGGTGGTACTCCCAAGTCAATTCATGAAGAGACATGCAGCTATGTGTTAATTCGTTCACGACTTACCATCATTGAATTAATCCTTGAACTCGGCAGGATAGTAACGGATCTCCAAGCCTTGAGTTCGATAACGTGCCAAATTGCACTGCCACAATGTCCAATGATGATGTGTCACGTGGGATGAATATGTTCTAAGGTTGGATCTAAGTCACTTTGGTACTCTCCACCTAAAAGTTCGATTACGTTTGCTCCTTGACAGACGATCTCCTTAACCCCTACACTGTGGATTGTCACTATTAAGACTGTATTCTAGCCGTTAGGCAGAGATACGACCAGTGTTCAAGTGGGAACAACTTGAATGTCGTGGTTTGTCATCATTAAGTCTCAACATGATCCCAAAATAACTATAATAACGAGATCAATGCTGCTTATATGTCTGTAAGGAATGATGTCCTACCAAGAGGACATAGTTCGACCAGATTGAGGTGGTCTTGACGCCATCACCTTGAGTGGTGATATGAGGACGTCATAATATGGCAACATGGTGTCCTAGGTCTTATGGCTCCCCAAAGGTGGAGCCCTTAGGTTCTATACATATTCGCACTGAGAGAGAAAACGAGTTTGGCACTACTTGGTCCATTGATCAGTGATACTCACTCCGTCTCATAGAAGTCTAAATTGTGACTATCGTTGGGGGACGCCTCAACGTCAAATCCAATTCATAAAAGAGATCTCTACAAAGATTACACTAGTGTACATGAGGACGTGGATGATGAGTTTATCTAATCACACTGTTGATAAATCGACAAAGTTGATTGGCCTATGTGGAAAAATGCGACCCAGACAAAGGGATAGGTCCTTAGGCAGGTGTTTCTAACACCACAAGTATAAACCCTATCAAGTAAACCTTTGTGAGTTAGCGTAGTGAGAACAAGAATCTTACTCACTTATGATGCAAGGTTTCTCAAAGCACACACTGGGATCGACTACGACGAGAAATACTCTTGTAATGGATGTTATTGCACTCCACTACCTTGTCAGTTTGGTAGTTCCCTAAGAACTGAACATGTAGCCATATGAATATGATCATAGTAACATCTCAATGAGATCCGAGATACGAATGAAGGCCTTGAACAAACTTCATTCGTCCAAATCAAGTGGAGCATACACATACCATGTGACTCCTTGATTTTGGATGGGATATGATTAATAATGTCATTGCGTATTGATTCCTGATGATCACAGTATATGTTGAGCGTCCGATGTTGAAATGAAAAAGATCTTAGAAAAAACACAATCTCGTATTGAAATCGATGGATTGTGTATTGATGATGTATTTCCATCAATCGGCTTAAATCTTCTGAAAAAGAGTGAAACCCTCAAATACTCTCATGATTAGTCAAGATCTTTACCCCAAAAGTGAGTGATCTGTTTAATCATAAGAAAAACTTGACCTCTCAATCATTAAAAAGCTAAGTAGTTTTGCACTCATCGAATGCCAATAAAATGACAAAGAACATCACTTGAATACGCTAAGAATATTTGACATATTCAATCTCTATGTACACAATAGCATGAGAGAACAGTTGTTACCTATGCCATCGCTAGCCATGCGTGAATCAAGATGCATAGGAAGCGAAATCAGAATCTAGACACTGATCAATATAGAGGCCGAGATGCCGGACATATAGCACATTGCTGTCATGCGCTGCACACGGCTGCCGAGTGCTGTGCACCCAGCTGTCGAGCGTTGTGCACCCAACTGCTGAGCGATGTGCATCCAGCTGCTAAGTGTTGTGCACCTAGCTACCGAGCGCTGCATGTCAGCTTCCAAGCGTTGTGCACATAGATGTCGAGCGCTGCATGCCAGCTGCTAGACGTCGTGCATATAACTGCTGAGCACTGAGCGTCTAGCCTAATGCCACATTTGAGACATGTTAAAAGAGCATACAACTCTGTAGTCACTAAGGATCTGAAAACCCCCTATAATTGATTTTAAAATCACGGGGAGATGCAGATTTGAAAGAAAGTCTAACATATACATGTTATCATCAAATGTGAAGGGTGTGGTTGTTTGTATCAACCATGTTGTACTCTTTTTCCCTTAGTCTAAGTTTTTTGTCCCACTGGATTTTTGCTTGACAAGGTTTTTAACAAGACAACATTACATGCACCATGTAAAGACCATTGATCCCCATTTGCGGTTGATCATGACAGAATTGTTAAAGTCTTGGCTCACATATACTCTTGACAAATATGATGGAATGCACTATTCATCAAGAAAATCTGATTCAAGTACACATCAGGAGGAGAATCACATGGCAAGCTCTCAATGGAGTAGCTTGGTGCGTTGTACTCTTTTATCCTTCGACCAAGATTTAGTTTTCCTACAGGGTTTTTGTTACTTGGCAAAGTTTTGATGAGGAAACACAATAAGCATCATTCCGACATGAAGACACACGACACAAGGGAGAGTGTTATAAGATATTTGTGTCTTGGTCCATGACTTGTATATGGGCTTAGCCCATGAGACTTAGTTGTAATAGAAAACTTGTACTACCTTTCATATATATGTTATTGTACTACACATAGTACATGTAGTACATTTCCATAATATGATCTATGTAAACCCCTATATAGGGGATCCCTCATTTGATGAATATACACACTTATTCCTTCATTATTTTGGTTGCTTATCTCCTTAGTCTTTTTTATATTATGTGTGTGTATATATATAGGACCCTTCCAAAGAAGGATCCCTTTTTTGACATATATGAGGGATTGAAAATTAAACCAACTTTTTGATCACATATCAACATCTTCATCGTTCAATACTTAGATTCATATATGTAGATCATTTATACCAAATTTCATTCAATTTGGTGTTCGTTAAGACTTTGAACTAACTGAAATCAATTGACGCATCAAATCTGTCAAACATGAACCGTTCATACTTATAATTTTAATTCGTAGGTTTGATCACCAAATTGGAAGAAATTTTGCAGAGATGATCTACATATATAAATCTATATATTGGACGGTAGAGATGTGATTTGGTGATCAAAACGTTGGTGTAATCTTTGATCCCTCATATATGTCAAGAAAATAGATCCCTCAAGACATATATAAGGGATCAAGGATTACACCAACGTTTTGATCACCAAATCACATCGCTACCGTCCAATATATAGATTTATATATATAGATCATCTCTGTAAAATTTTATCCAATTTGGTGATCGATAAGGTACTCAGAACTGCAAATTAAAATTATAAACATGAACGGTTTATGTTTGACAAATTTGATGCTTCAATTGATTTCAATTAGTTCAAAACCTTAACGATCACCAAATTAGTTGAAATTTTATAAAATGATCTACATACGCACAAGGCATTGGGGAAACATTGATAGAAGGCTGATTAATAAGAACTGATTGATCATTTGGGTCTGCAGTCATTTGATAAGAAAAGTTGAAAGTTCATACACAGGACAAACCAAAACCAAAAACAAGACGAATTACCAGCAAAACTTGTAGCAGGATCAGAATTCATGAAGCATGCTGCATGCATATTTGCCATATTGTAAGCTACGAATTGCAGACATAAGTACAGAACACAGCCTGCATCCTAACACTAACACTCTAAACTAATCTGTTCTCGCACTGCTTGTTTCATCTAAATCCAGGATCCATTGCATTCGGAACACTTACAACACAACTCACCTGCTCTAAGGCATTTAAGACACTAAAGGACCAGAGAACTTATGCTTCTTTGCCCAAATCTATCCAAAATCACTGACCATGTCAGCAGCTACTTTAGGAAATAAAACACCTACTATCAACAGGCACATGTATCCATGAGGATTCCTCCACCACATCACTTATCCTCTCCATCACCACTGCCGTGGCCACCAGCTGAGGTTCCCTGGCCATCGCCACCTGCCCCAGCCTCTGAGTTGTCTTGCTTGCTTCCTCCATGGGTGCTCTCAGTATGATGCATCGAAGGCATCCCATTGGCCCCTCCAGGTCTCATTCCCATCTGTTGCATGGCCTGTTGGTGTAACTGCTGCTGCGCTTCGTGCATTTGTTGTGGGCTACTAAACTGCATTTGCATCTTTTGAGGGAAAAGACCCTGTTGTTGAGCCATTGCAGCTGCAGCCTGAGGATGCTGCGTGTAATATCCAGCTTGTTGCATCGCAGGATGCGGGGCCAGCTGCTGCAGGTATTGAAACATAGATGACAAAAGTGTACAGAAATGATGAAATAGAAAACAATCGAGGCACTCTTTCCCACCTGGGCCGGCATTGCTGGTACTTGTGGTTGTGGTTGTGCATCAGCAATTGCTGCTAAATGCATGAGATTCCTTTGAAGCTGAGTTTGGTACCTGAATCATCAGAATAGGCAAAGTATTGGGTCATTGTGCCAACTGACAACCAAAAAAGTCAAAATGTGAACACAAGCATTTCATTTTAATAAACATTAAAAAACCAAGGACATTCAGAGGACATAAACCTGGCACTTTATCTCAGAGATGCTACCACCTAACAAGCATGGAGACCCAGCAACCCAATGGTCCCCAAAGATAACAATCCAGTGTCACTTAAAACGATCATACAAAACTTGCCATAAAAATGGCAATGCAAAACAAATGTGGGTAACTCAAACATGTCCCTGATTGGGTTCTTAGGGAAGTTTTGGTTAATGTCCCCTCTTTTTTTGTACATTCTTTTCTTTCTATATATGAAATACAGAAGGTTTGTGTAAAGGGTAACTCAAACGTGTCCAACAGGGTAGAGTCATCATTTTTAACTTGTACATATAAGTGGAGAGAGAGTGAGAACTTACTGGGCACACTCAGCAAGTTTTCCAAGGTTTTGATTGTCCAATATTGCCAGAATCAACTTTTTGTTCTCATCAAGGCACTGCAACATAAATAAATAAATAAATAAATAAATAAATAAATAAAGGCAATCACACTTGGATAACATAATTTCTACATTTGATATTTCATGAGTTCCAACAGGGTTCTTGACTATGTATCACCAATAGAATATTTGAGCCACAAAAATTCTTACACCATGTTATGGCGGCATCCACCAGTACCAATCACAAATTAGTGGGAAACAAAAATGATGAAACTAATACCATAGAGGGGACTAAACATCCACTTTAAGAAAAAGCTGGGATTGCCAGACACTAAAAATATCAGAATAATATAAGCCTAGTCCACAAGACTATTGTGTATCACTGTAAACCCAGACACTGACATATCAGAACAGTACAAGATATTAGACCGCAAGATGCAGCTACTATATCCTGAATCTATCTGAGGTTACACAAAAAAAACAACTTAACCTTCCAAAAGTTGAGGAGAGGTACTAAGCATTCCAAGGAATCTCAGGTTGACATAGGGATTTGTACTAAGGTTGTAGCCTAGTAGAAAACTATCTACCTAATCAGTTACTCTTGGTCACTTTTCCTTTACTTATTTGGGACGGTTGAAGTGTCCAAATGATTTACAATAAGATACCATTTTTCCTAGACCATTGACAACCCACTTCAAGAAAACAGATACCTCTCCAGGACGTTCAAAATACAGGAACTTTCGAAAAAGTTCAGCATAGCTAGCAATCTTTTACAGCTCGGTTAGGACTTACAAATTACAATCTATATTGGTCCAACACTCCAACTAGAATTTATTGAATCTGTACATCATATTTGAAATGTTATCATTTCACTTCTTGAAACAGGCTAAATAACAAGCTGAAAGGAGCAGAATACTGAGTTATATTCATATCATCTCACGAATGCTGTTGACAACAAGATAGTTTCCAGGGTAAGACCTTTAAAATTACAGATGTGCATACATACACATTGCCAGACAAGCATATATACAAATATGGTCTCACTATATCTTAAAATGACATGAGCAGGAAACCAACTTCCAGGAAGATCTTAAAGCAAACTGTATTCAAGATAGATTTTGATACATGAAAACTATATGCCTCTCTTGCTTAAGAGAATCACAGTCCCTTGATAGAATCTACAAGCCATATACTAGAATATTTAACAAGACACACACACATATTCAAGATCAATGTTTAGAGAACACACAAAGAAGAGACAGAAACTTGATAAAACTCAAGAGCAACGAGTAATATTTAGCAGGCACTTCAGAAGGTACTTTGTCTAAACTAGAAGAAAAAGACTACCAGAAAGGAAAAAACATCGGTACTGTTTTGAGCAAACTATCTAACGAAACTAAACACTTTGTATCACTCATTTGAGCACCTTATTCATAATCACCACCCCCATATTGCAATTTACTTGCTTACGTGCTCCCAATTATTACATAAAATACACATTATTACATCCCTGTTTTGAGCAGAGCTCACGTTAAATTGTAAGTCACCCAAACAGATTAATACCATGGTTCTCTGCCTGATCTCAGTTGACACATCCTAATCTCCAAGTCAAAATAAATACCCTTTTTAATTGAACAAATAATACATCAATAAACCACTAAACAACTTCGGATTTTTTCCTCCCTTAATGATTACAGCTTTCTATAACAAGAAGTAGACTTTGAAATTTAAAACCAAATAATCACCTCTTCCTCCATAATTTTCCTACAGAGTTGTACAATTTCCTTCAACAAAATCTCAAAACTCAATAAACGAATAAACCAAACAAACCCAACAGAGTAATTAGACCCTAGAAACCAATAAAAGCTCTAAAGAAACACAGAATCCATCACAGCCAGCCATGAGAGAGAGAGAGAAGAAAGAAAAGGGTACCTTCTGAATTTGCTCGGTGGTGATGGCAGTGGGAGGAAGCGAAGTCATGTTGGGCATCATCTGCTGTGGCTGCTGCTGCTGCATCTTTTGGCCTTATCTTGGTTTCTTTTTTGGTGCTGGAAACCCTAACACTAATAATTGAGCCCCAAATTGAAAACAGAAAAGAAGAGAAGATATACCAAAAATGAATTAGAAGTGCGAAGTATAAAAGAAGAGGACAGATTTGAGGACAGAGGACAGGGCCGTTGTCGTCATGTACTTTTCACAAGTTGGTGGTCAAGTGTGTGTGGGAAGTGGGAACAGAGTTTTTTTTTGGGAAATAAGAAAAGAATATAGGGTAGAAAAATAATATTAAATTATATATATGCGAAAGTAAAATTGAGAATGTGTACTTATCTCATAAATATATAGAAGTGTGATTATATAATTATAATAAATATAATGATGATAATAATTAATTGAGTAACTACATCAGTTAATCGTTAATTGTATAGTTAACTCTTTGTTAGTTACTTTGACGAAGACACATCTAAAGAATTATTCCTTCAACATTCTCTCTTGTGTCAAGTTAAAGTTAAACCGGTGCATGTGGTGTTGACATATTAAAAGCCTTATCAAATAACAAAACCTAATAGGACAAAATAAATCTTGATCAAAGAGAAAAATAACGCAACCACCTATAATAGTATGTGTGTGTTAGACTGCCCTTCAAGTGTACACCCCTTTATTCTTACATTAATCAAGGAAACTGAGAATGTATTGGCATTCCAAAGTTCCTCACATGTTTTAAAATAAGCTTTAGACTATGATTTGAGGAACAAGTGTGTCTTATTCTCCTTATACATTTCTTGAATCTTAAGGCAACACTGTTCCTTACAAGGTATCTTCATGTTTCTAATGGTGATTACATAACCAATTTTAGGAACGACCTATTAGTCATATATACTCGACATAGTAAAACCAATTAAAACATCGTTTGGTGTTTTAGTGTAGGATACTGCGGTTCCATATGCATTTCTTTTCGTCTTTCTATAAGGATAGGGTGAACCCAAGTCAATTGTTCATTTAGGTATCACGATACATTCTTTATGCATTTCAGTGACACTGCGTGTCGTTAAGCTAAGTGTAACTACAAGTTATTTGAGAATGTTATATCCAATCGAGTTTTTCGGGCTAAGTATAATATTGTGCCTATTGCGCTTTAGAAATGAATTTCAATTCTCAACCCCTTCTTCGTTATCGTATTTTGAACGAAATAGATCTTCCTTTACATCCAAATATTGACCGATCATTGGGAGTGCTAACAATATGCATTTTGTCTATGTAAATTGTCTGAGAATCTTGTGGACACATGCACACTGGTGGATTATGCATAGACGAATACTGATAAAATGGATGCTGGTAAAGCAGTACTGAACTATATATATGTTGAGTGAGCCTTAAGGCCCTTCTGCTAAGGGCAAAGAAAAAGAGATTGTTTAATTTTATTTTTCAGTCTACATATTATGCTATTGATCATAGGAGTAGGTTTGTTTTCATAAGTGAGTTTAAGTTCAAATATAGATAATCTATCCTACATATCACTGTAGTTCTAGAATTACAAAATATTGTCTATCGTAGTTAGTAACGGATGGATATGTAATGTTTATCTTGACATGAGTTAAATAAAATGATTATCATTTTCTTATAAAAAAGTAAAACACACTCTCGTTGCAAGACACACACAGATCCAAACATGAACAAATCTCAACAACCAAAAGTACCAAACCCATTACATTAAACTTTCCCATCATAAGGACAGGCGCGGAGTAACATCTCTAAATCTAGAGAGAGAAAGTAGATCTAAGAGCACCCACTTCTTCCTTTCCCCTTCTTTCTTGTCTAAGATCTAGATCTCTTCGATTTAGATTGAAGACTTGAGAGTTAGGGGTGGGATTTCCTCTTGGCCATTATGTGTCCCCTACACCTAGATTTGGTTTGTTCTCCATACACCCTATTGTGGTGTTCTCCTTACATCCTACTGTAGTGTTCTTCTTACACCCTACTATGGTGATTTCAACCCCTTGTGTGGTTATTTTTGGCTCATGTCCGGCCTTAGAGGGCTTTGTTCCTCATACATCTGTCGATTATCCATTACCATTTTCAGATCCGAAAACCTTCATGAAACCCTTCATCCACTACCTCGCAATAGCTCCTTTCCATCTATAAAAAAATCCACTTCTCAAAAGTGATATTGATCACTCCCCAAGTGGTTTATAGGTGCTCATGCGTGGGTGCACAACTCCCCATTTACCTTTTTTCGTTTCTTTGTTACTGGTTCTTGTCCAAACTCAGCGGGATTCGTTCCCTTTTCAGATCGAAACTTTTTGGTGGAGAAGAGAAGGCTATAGTGTGGTATTGGCTCAATTCTTCCATCCCCTTTAACCTTGGTTTTGACAGGATTTGTGGTATTGAATTTTACTGGCAGCGGCTTATCGGTTCTGATCTGTGAGACCCCAACAAATTTTATTAATTTTTCTACACATCTATGGTTTATTTACGACTTCTTTTCGGTATTTCGAGAATGCACTATAATATTTTAATATTAGAGCGAACGTTGCCACTTGTGTATGAGTATTTACAGAATGTTTTTCTGGCACTCTACGTATTTGTCCTGTTTTACGGACGTGATTTTGACAAATTATTTTCGATGTGTGATTTATAGAAAACTTTTTCGAGTTTTCGTTATTTTAAAAGTCGGAGGAGATCGTGGCCGTTGGATTCGTTCGACGAATCGTGGCCGTCGATAAAAGGTTTTATAAAAACATTTCTTTCTCTCTATTCCTTATCTTCATTCCTTTTTCTTCTCATTTCCTTTTTCTTTTCTTTCCTTTCTTCTCTTCTCTCTTTCTTTCCTTTCTGGTCGACTTCTCTCTCTCCTCGACCGGTCGAGACCACCCTCAGGCGAGCCTCGCCGGCACGCTTGTTGCCTCACCGCCACCACCATCATGTTCGCACATCTCTGGCAACCACACCCCGACCTCCAGCCAATCCAGCGCCGCCCAACTGAGGGGGGAGAAATCCAAAACACTATGCATTCATCCTTGACGTGAAACCAGCCGAGAGGAGAAGCAAAGAGCTTCCAAGCAGCACCAGGAGCCGCATAGAAGCAAGGAGGAGGAGATGAGCGGAGCTCTGTCAGAGGAGAACTGCCAGAAAAACCAGGAGCTCGACCTCGAGGGTAAAATCTCAGTCTTTTCTCTCGATTTTTACATGGTTGTGTTGTTAGGATGGTGCAGAAGCTGTTTTTGCAAGTTGAGAAAACTGATTTGGTCGAAAAATGCTTATTTTCCAGCGAACCAGTCGAACGGTAAACAAGGGGTAAAAACCGTGGTTTTTACCGCGCTAGATTTACAGTTTTATTGTGAGGTGAATTGACCAAAATACCCTGTCAGTTTTCAATATTACAACATGCCATTTTTACAGTTTTACCGTTAACTTTTACGGTTTTACAGTTTTACCTGAGTTACTATTTACCGGGATGACTTTTACTATTCATAGCTTGGTCGGTTGACTTTACTATTCACCAGTTGACTTTTGGTTGTTGCCTTTTACTATTCATGCTTGACCGTTGACTTTTACTATTCATAGTTGACTTTTGACTTTTACCGTAGAATACATATTTTTACGTTTTTACCCCTACGGTTAAATGGTTTAAAGGTTTTAAAAATTAAATAGGCGACGGAAAGATGTAAGTACCGAATGAGTAATAATCCCGATTCTCGTCCTGTTCGAGAATCGAGGCATCAAATAATCAGACTCTAGAGTCAGGGAAAATAAACGGAAAGCTTATCGAGTTTACTGATTTTTGGTCAACTTTGACCTACTCAGTAGACTTGGTCAATTTAGGAATAACTTGGTCAACCCTAAGTCAACCTTTAATATTTCCTGGTCAAACTAGGAAAGTGGGTAGTTGACCATAGAATGACTGTTACGTTTTTACTTTCGACTTGTTTGGTCGTTGACTTGTCTTTTGACGGATTTAGGATTTCGCTTGCACTCAGAGCTTGAGGACTGAGGCTTGGAGCACGAGGATTTCGGCTTCGTCACAACAGGTAGGGTGAGCTGTAACTTTCGGGTTAGTGGCATTTTAAATTTGTGTAGTACTCTACCATATGAAAGTCATATGATGTTTGTTTGTGCATTGTCGATGCCTCACGATATATGTTTTATTACTTTATCGCTTCATTAAATGTTTAAAAAACCGAGGCTAGACACACATGTGATGATTCAGATGGAAAAGTAGTACCGTTCTGATTTCCGGTGCTTGGCCGGAGAGTAACGGGACCTAGTGTTTAGACTATGTTTTCCCACGGTGTCAATGACCGTGAACCTCCGGAGGGGCAATGCCCTGTTTATTTTATTTTCCTGCTTACGCTCATCTTGTACAGAGTTATACGAGTCGTAAGTGCGGTGTGTTGTTATGAGTGATCTGTTGGGCATTAGCTGTAAAAGAACACTCTCGCTAGTATGCGTCTTCAGGCGCATAGGTACTTGGCCCCGGTTTGCTGTGAAGACAAACCTGGGATTCAGCCTCTTAGATCCGTGAAGCCTTGCAGGCTGTTGTTTTACTTGAGCGCTTAGTCAGTTTGATCCCTACATGAATCGTTTGTCCTGATGTGTACAGGAAGCTTTGAAAGAAATTCTGGTGATTTAAGAGAGGCTGAGTATAGACTGTAAATGACAGAATTCATGTGCATTGGTATTTTGGTAACCCCTTGAGTTTGATGTGGTCGACCTTGATTATTTGTGTTATGGGGTTACAGTTCTTGCTAGCTAACACCACTGAGCTGTTTATGTTATTGACTTTACAAGTCAGAGTTAAGGCGCGTAGATTTCACTACCGCTATAGTTAGAGCATTACACAATAAATGTCACGGTTAGCCACTAGAGGCATCATGTTGAGCATCCCCCGCAGGAGACGTGTGGATGCACCAGTTGATTGACGAAATCTGTTCATTTTCTTCCCGTCAAGATGAACTGACTCAGTACTTTGCCGATTTGTACATTAGTGAAGTGATCAGATTGCATGAGATACTAGAGAGCATCGATCATCTCGGATCGTGACCCACGAGTCACATCCAAGATTTGGAAATCATTATAGGAAGAGTTGGGCCCTTCCAGATAGCCTAGAGAGTTGGATACATTACTTACCAGATTCACTTGCCGCCACAGTTGCAGCATATGTATGACGTGTCACATGCCATGATTACGGGAAATCCACCGGGAGCCCCACAGATCATTGTTCGGACAGATGCGCAACTGCGCAGTGATTTTCTTATGAGGAGAGGCCGTACCGCATCTTGGATCATGATGTAAGGAAGCTCCGGAACCGTGAGGTTCCTGTTGTGAAAGTGTAATGAGATCATCGTAGTGAGGAAAAGCTACTTGAGAGCTTGAGACAGTTATGCGGAAGACTTACCCGCACCTCAATTGACGTCATGTCTTATTTCGAGGACGAAATTTCTTTAAGTGGGGTAGAGTGTGAGACCCCGACCAATTTTATTAATTTTCCGACACATCTAGGGTTTATTTACGACTTCTTTTCGGTACATCGAGAATGCACTCTAATATTTTAATATTAGAGCGAACGTCGTCACTTGCGTATGAGTATTTACGGAATATTTTTTCAGCACTCTACGTATTTGTCCTGTTTTACGGACGTGATTTGATAAATTATTTTCGATGTGTGATTTACAGAAAACGTTTTCGAGTTTTCGTTATTTTAAAAGTCAGAGAAGATCGTGGCCGTTAGATTCCTTCGACGAATCATGGCCGTCGATAAAAAGGTTTTAGAAAAACCTTTCATTCTCTCTCTTCCTTATCTTCTTTCTTTTTTCTTCTCCTTTCCTTTTTCTTTTCTTTCATTTCCTTTCTTCTCTTCTCTCTTTCTTTCCTTTCTAGTCGACTTCTCTCTCTCCTCGACTGGTCGAGACCACCCTCAGGCGAGCCTTGCCGGCGCGCGTGTTGCCTCACCGCCGCCACCATCATGTTCGCACAGCTCTAGCGACCACACCCCAACCTCTAGCCAAGCCAGCGCCGCCCAGCCGAGGGGGGGGGAGAAATCCAAAACACTATGCATTCATTCTCGACGTGAAACTAGTCGAGAGGAGAAGCAAAGAGCTTCCAGGCAGCACCAGGAGCCGTCCAGAAGCAAGGAGGAGGGAGGAGGAGGCTAGCGAAGCTCCGCTAGAGGAGAACCACCTAAAAAACCAGGAGCTCGACTTCGAGGGTAAAATCTCAGTATTTTCTCTCGATTTTTAAATGGTTGTGTTGTTGGGATGGTGTATAAGCTGTTTTTGCAGGTTGAGAAACCTGGTTTGACCGAAAAATGCCGGTTTTCCGGCGAACCAATCGAACGGTAAATAGGGGATAAAAACCCTGGTTTTTACCGTGGTAGATTTACATTTTTACAGTAAGGTGAATTGACCAAAATACCCCTATCAGTTTTCAATATTACAACCTGTCATTTTTATTGTTTTACCGTTTAATTTTTACGGTTTTACCTAAGTTACTATTTACCGGTTGACTTTTACTATTTACAATTTGACAAGTTGACTTTTACTATTTAATGGTTGACTTTCACTATTCAACGATTGACTGTTACTATTCACCAGTGACTTTTGACCGTTAACTGTTGACTTTTACTATTCATAGTTGACTGTTGCCTTTTACTATTCATTGTTGACCGTTGCCTTTTACAATTCATAGTTGACTTTTGACTTTTACCGTAGAATACCTATTTTTACGTTTTTACTCCTGCGGTTAAATGGTTTAAAGGTTTTAAAAATTAAATAGGCGACGAAAAGATGTAAGTACCGAATGAGTAATAATCCCGGTTCTCGCCTAGTTCGAGAATCGAGACATCAAATAATCAGACTCTAGTGTCGGAAAAAATAAACGGAAAGCTTATCGAGTTTTACTGAGTTTTGGTCAACTTTGACCAACTCAGTAGACTTGTTCAATTTCTTGGTCAATCCATGAATGACTTGGTCAACCCTAAAGTCAACCTTTAATCTTTCCTGATCAAACTAGGAAAATGGGTGGTTGACCATAAAATGACTGTTACGTTTCTACTTTCGACTTGTTTGATCGTTGACTTGTCTTTTGACGGATTCAGAATTTCGCTTGCACTCAGAGCTTGAGGACTGAGGCTTGTAGCACGAGGATTTCGGCTTTGTTATAATAGGTAGGGTGAGCCGTAACTTCCGGGTTAGTGGCATTTTAAATTTGTGTATTACTCTACTATATGAAAGTTATATGATGTTTGTTTGTGCATTGTCGATGCCTCGCGATATATGTTTTCTTACTTTACCGCTTCATTAAATGTTTAGAAAACCGAGGCTAGACACACATGTGATGATTCGGATTGAAAAGTAGTACCGTTGTCTTGATTTCCGGTGCTTGGCCTGAGAGTGACGGGACCAAGTGCTTAGACTATGTTTTCCCATGGTGTCGATGACCGTGAACCTCCGGAGGGGCAATGCCCTGCTTATTTTATTTTCACGCTTACGCTCGTCTTTCACAGAGTTATGCGAGTCGTAAGTGCGGTGTGTTGTTATGAGTGATCTGTTGGGCATTAGCTGTAAATGGACACTCTCGTTACTACGCGTCTTAGAGCGCAAAGGTAGTTGGCCCCGGTTTGCTGTGAAGACAAACCCGGGATTCAGCCGCCCAGATCCGTGAAGCTCTGCAGGTTGTTGTTTTACTTGAGCGCTCAGTCATTTTGATGTTAGCATTGGCACATGGAAAAAGAATTTATTTTATAATTCTGCCTGTAAAACCAGATATAGTTTTTGGTTGTTGCATGTTTTACAAATTGTTTAATCACCGGTGAAAACTATATATAGTATCTATCTATGAGAACTACACCTTTGATTTCAAACCCTATCTTGGTTGGGTTCGACCCCTTTTGGGTTAACGAGGACGAGTGCTCACCCCTACTTTGCAGGTACTCGGTAGACTTGCTTTAGAAGAAATGAATCTGTGACTAGGGGTTTGGCAGTGCGTGCTGTTCAGCATCTGTATTTCAGGATCACCCTAGAGGAGCTTTTCATCATTCGTGGTACCTCAGCTTTTCGATCTCCGTGACTGTTGATTTAAACACATTTGGCGCATTCTGACTTATGGAGCTTTTATCCACTTGTACTTTGCTCGTTTGCCCATGTTGTATATTCACTGACTTGGACTTTCCTCATGTATCTTGTAGTCTAAGTCTTGTACGCTACCTTCCGCACTTGTATATATCTTTATTTATTCATTCATTTGCTCCTCATATTTATGTCATTTTATTTAAATTAGCCTTGTGGTTTCAGCCTAGTGGGTAGTCAATACGTCTGATGACGTATCGGTTATCCATTAGTCCTGGATCACGACGGTTACTGTCGTGTCTTGAGGCCGAAAATGGTCCCGGGATGCAACATCATTTCTTCTATTTGGCACCACTTGTGACATCTAGGCGAAGAACGACGACTATAGCGGCGGTGACACGCCGACAGCTGGGTTTTGCTTTGGTGACGACGACTGTGTTAGTTATGTAGGAGATGATATAATTTTATTTTTATCTTTAGGGTTATTCTCTTTTACTCTATCATATATGAATTGGGTGAGTGATAAATTTCCTTAATATTATTTTAATTTAGACTTTTTTGGGCTCTTTCTTAAGGCTTACCACCTTTGGAATTATTAATGAAATTTTTCATTAATTCCAAAAAAATAAAACTTTCCCATCATAAATAAGTATCAAATGGGGTAAATGTATTCTGTTTTGCCAGTTAAACTATAGTTCTTTCACAAAAATCCCAGAACAAATTTATATCTAACATTCATGCTCTTTAATCACCTCTCCGACACCAGTTAAACAGTCCAAACCTTAACAACCGAACCCAGAAACCAAAGTAGAGACTTGTTTCCTACTCGACACAAGTACACACAACTACAACAACCTCAAAAACGTGGCTACCGAAACGCCTCTTCCCACCTCGAACTCGGAGATCGGTTATTCACATTCCTCATAGTCATATTCTAAGTCGCCGGCGGCCCAATCCCGGAATGGAGATTAACCTGTTCCGGCTATGCTCCGGCCTCAAAGTCATCGGCTACTTCATGCCATCGTCTCTGTTTGCTACTACGCCGTCGTCGTGCAGACGTGGGGCCCCGAGCTCCGAACCGGCGGCTTCCACTCTTTTCTGGCCATCTCCATTATCGTTCTCTTCCATTTTCTGGTAAGTTTCTGATGGATGTTCTTAAAGGTTTCTGCTTTTTTGTTTTAGGTGATTTGGGTTTTGGAGAAGCGAAGTGATTTGATTGCGTTTAGTTGATTTGAGTGAGCAGAGTGTAGAAGTGGAATGAGAACTTGTAACAAAGTTTTCTACTTTAAGAAGCTATTTAATGTAAAGTTAGATTGAAGTGAAAGACTTTGAAGTGTTTAGGAATGAAAAGAAGTTTCGAATGCTTAAGAATCTCAATAGCACGTCAGTTCATGTTTATTTTATGTGAAAGATAGGTCCCTCCTCATCTGTCAAATTTTTTTGGCACATGCACAACCCAGATTCCATTATATGCGATCTGCAAGACACTTTTGATTTGTCATCCACTACCACAGCCTAGTAACAGAGACAATGATCAATAATTCATCTACTTGTTTATTGGCATTTGAGAGAAGTGAGATTGCACACCAGAATCCAAGTTTTTACTTGCTTAATACTCAAGGTTTAAGCACCCGAGCATTGCCACAGTACACGTGAGAGGCAGTAGTCTTCCGTATTCTATTGAGAAACTTTTCATGTCTCGGCAAAGGCAATTAGGGATGCTCCAAACTCCAAAGTTCTTAAAGAAGTTTAAAATTTTAAATGAGAACTTCAGAGATGTGATGAGATACATCAAGAATTTGGGTTTCGATACAGTATAAGTTCGGTAAGATGGTTTGGTACTTTGTTTTGAAAACTTGAGTTGTTAGTTAGAGATGCACATTGGATATATACTGGTTTTATGGCCTGCGAAGATCTATGAGAGTGATTATTGATGTAATGGCTATTTGTTGTAATACAAATTCTTTGCGTGGAGTTTTTATGAATTCTTTACAACTAGGATGAATAATAAGATTTATTTGGAAGTAAACTGTATCTAGACTCGTCAGTGATTTCAATTTTTGTTTGACTTGCATCTTGTAATGTTATTATGGTGTTACTTTATGGTAGTCTTTACAGACCATGGTGCTGTTCCGGAAAATTGAAAACCTCTTACACAGGAGGACATTTTGGAGGCTGGTATTTCTCTGACTTCATCAGAGATCACAGCACCTGAGGCTTTCACTTTCACGAACTCTGCAGATGGACAAGAAAGAAGACCAGAAGTAGGTTATTGTAGTCGTTGCCAAAATACAAAGCCACCTCGATGTCATCATTGCTCTGTTTGTCAGCAATTTCCTACTAATGTTGCTCAGAAATTATGTTGTGTATCTCATCATGCATTTCCACATTCCTCTCAAAACACACATTACTAATATGCATATTTAGCGTTTTATGTTTTGATACCCCTTTTATATGTCTCAGAAGGAGATGGTATTTATCTTTGTGTGTGTATCTCCCTAAAAAAATCTTCCAAGGGTAACATGTACTATTTTGGTAGTTTTTACTTAGTTCTGAACCTTATATTGGAACAATTTTTTTTTTCAATCCTATTATATATATATTGTGTATATGATGTTTCTCTATGTGTCATTAATAGATGAAGATATAAATTGAGGGCCCGTGTACTCTGAAGTCTAAACTGGTAGGTGTTCTTTTGCCTAAAACATCTATAGCTGGTTGTTTATTCAGTGTTGCATTTATGTTGTTAAATATTGTTACGCTATGTATCGTCTAAGTAATATCAATGTTTTTTGTGGGTTTCAGACTCCACACTTAGGGACATTTGTTATTCAAGTGATCGAACAAGTAACTTTTGTCTTCTACGTTCTGTAGGTCAAAGATGTGTACTTAAGATGGATCACCATTGTGTTTGGGTGGTCAATTGTGTTGGTGCCACCAACAAGTCTTTTATACTTTTCATGGTAATGACTAATGACATTATTTTTTTGTATTTTCATTCTTGCATATGTTTGTGATATGCATAACTATACTCAATGTGAGGACACTAGTTGAAGACTTGAAGGAATGACTAATTTATTACGAATGGATTTAATTCATTATGAATGGTGTAAGTAACAAGTGATTATGTAATGAATACCTTCTGGTGTGCTTTCATCTTTAAATTAGGGTCCCCGGTGGATTCAACTTGGTAATTTGATTGTGTCTATGGTTTCCTAACATTTTTTCTTGTTTGCGCTCTACAGCTTTATACATTTTTGGAGACGACAATGAACACTATAGTTTTGCTGCCGAATTTCATCGATTTTTTTTTTCTGAAGCCAAGAGTCATACCACATCTCCTGGCAATCTAGCAGTCCTTTTTGTGACTTTTGGTAGGATTCCACAAAGATTATAATTTTGATCTCCACCTATTGGCTCTGCTTTCAATGGTTACTTCATTCTTACAGATTGTTTACCATGTTGCAGTGCTTAATTTGGCCTTTGCATTGAGTCTTCTCTGTTTCGTGGTTATGCACATATCCCTGTTGTCAAGCAATACCACTTCGGTTCAGGTAACTCAAGTGCTACTTCTGCTTGCCAAGTTTTGGAATTTATGAATACTTGCACTTTGCATTTACCATCTTCTGAGACCTGAGTTACCTGATACAAGTTAGTTTAAAGGGATCTCTCGCGTTTATTCTAATGTATGATTTTTTATTTTACATGTAATTTATTATGTAAAATATGATTTGGCTATAGTTGTCCCTAATGTCCGATAAATCAGCTGAGTTTAGATAAGAGAGCAGAAATAAACTCTAGGTTACTGTCCAAGTAATTGTTGCGAAGGATTCAATTGGCTATTTTAATGTTTATTCTTTTGGCTAACTATTTGATTACAATGTTTCAGGTTCATGAGAAGAGAAGAGCAACCAGATGGAAGTACGATTTAGGCAGGAAGAAAAACTTTGAGCAGGTTATATATATATATAACTCTCTCTCTCTCTCTCTCTTTCTCTCTCTCTCTCTCTCTCTCCATCTGGCTGAATTTTTCTCCTGAAATTCAATTAATATGACAGTTTTGCGAGCCTTCTTGCATCAGACATTTGTGAAGTCTCATTATTTGCTGTTTTTCCTCTCCTATAGGTTTTTGGCACAAAGAAAGCATTGTGGTTCTTCCCATTGTTGTCAAAGGAGGATATAGACAACATACCTACACTTCGAGGTCTGGAATTTCCCACAGTATCAGATAGTGAGGCTTGATGCTCGGTGAGCTCATATATTTACCTCTTTCGTGTCATTGAAATATTTAATCGACTCGTGCATATTTGTGACATTGAGTCTGAAAATTTGTGGTGTACAGTGTTTACTTTAGTAAACTTTAGGATCTATAGTTGAGTCTTTGTGGGAGTTTGGAAGAAAAAGAATTGAAAAAGAAGACAGTAGTGGAGAGAGAATGAAATAGTTGCTTTTCTTTATTTGAATGTTTACATGGAATGGAAGGAAAAGAAAGATTCATGTTGAGAATAAAGGATTATTTTTAAATGAATGTCACATTCCTCTTATTAGAGGAACTCAAGAGTGTCTAAGAGGGAATTCCCTTGATTTGTTTTCTATATGAATGAGAATAATTATTCCTACATTTCCAGTCCATTTAGTTCCGTTGATTCAAACTGGAAAGTATGACGTGGTTTGCTTACTATCCAAAAGAAGTTATCTTCACCGTAATCCTATATACTTATTCTTTATGCCATGTTCATGATCTATTTTGATGTGTATCTTTGCTGGTTATTCTTCGTTATGGTTCTGCCTTCCGTTAGTTTGGATGCTAAGTTTGCTTATTGCATAACCAATCAACGATTGTTTTTTGTTCATCAAGGTAAAGTCACTCAGATAGAATAGATGCTAAATTCAACAAATGATAGTTCAATTGTAGCGTACCTCAATCCCAGTTTGAGGACTCTTTTTCTGAGTAATTTTTTACTCCTAAAGCAAACTTGAACATCTCCAGTTGAACATTAGACCTTCTCGCCCACAAAATTTGTTTATCGAGTACATGTTTACAGGGTGATTGCTTGTATTGTAGTTTATCTTAAACAAGATTTACTGGATTAAGAATAGTGTCTTTTGCTTGGAAACGATCTTATTGTCATAGTCACTATTCTCTTTCTTTCCCTAGGTATGGAAAAGATTACGTGGTTTTTCAGAAACAAACAATGCTAAAATGGTAGGCATAATACTTAAATCAGAGATGCTTAGATAATAGTTATGTGAGGATAATCTAATATAAGTAATGAGAGTGCAACATTATTTGGAACTCCAGATTCTGGGGAAGGCAATATTCATGAACGTGATTCGAACTGCTCTATCCTCATCTCCAGGGAGTAGATATCTTAACATTAGGCATTACCCGACTTTGTGATATTCCATAGATTCACAGCAACTCCACCAAAATCAAAAGCATATGATGTAATTTCATAACTAAGTAAACCGCAAAAAGATTAATATCCCCCTGTAATTAAAAAAGTCTGTATTCCTTGTCAATCATAGGAATATACTTGGAGCTGAAACAAAACAAAAAATATTATACATGATCTACATGGTTGTTCCATTGCTCATCTTTCTTGGCAGAAACCAAGTTACTGAGTGGAGAAACGGGTTGACTCACCCTTGTGCCATTATCATCATCTTTCGAGTTACAGATATGAGAAACCACCAAAGAGAACCAAACAATCACTGGTGTAGCAAATAGAATGAGACCAAAGGGCACCATCCACAGTTGACGAAATGAAGGATGATACTGATACTCCCACCAACCTAATAGGACTCCTCCTGCAACACTCACCAGAATTGAACCAAAGCAAGCTGCTCTTGTCTTCACCAGTGATCTCTCCTGTTCCGGGTAACTGGTGTCTTTCTCTACTTTGTACGATCCCATTGATCACGGCTCGATCCCTTTTGATGTAGCAAAAACTAGTAACGATTCTGAGTTTGTGGAACTAGTCGGTCATGAAAAGAAAAAAGAGAAGGAAGCAACTGCTAGCTAGTTATGCATTACATGATAGTATAGAAAAACATACCTTATTGTTACTGATGATCGATGATGATGAAAACGAAGGAGCTGGAACTGGGGTGGAAAGCAAGTTAGGTGGTGCAGACCTTGAGAATTATAAGAGGGAGAGTAGGGTGTAGGTAGCTAGCTAGGGAGCTAAGAGAGCAAGAGTCCCATGACATTGAGGCTTTTGGTTTTGCTACTTCATACAGTTATAACTACAAGCTAAGTCTGATTGAGCTACACATCAGGCGTGCCTTTCTATCAAAGTTACTATTTGTTAATGAGAATAAATATCAAAAACGTAATTTGATTACGTATCAGGACTACACAACTCATTGTGAAGCTATCTGGGGTAGAATTGATGTGTTTTCTTATATTATATAGTTATGGTTTCGTTTGACAAGTGACTTGTTTGTTTGGATTATAAACTACTGGTGTAGGCTTAGTTAGAGGCTTCATCTGATCCACATTTTGTCTTTGGAGAGTTTGATTAAAAACGAGTTTGTTTAATTTCAACGTCCATGAATATTCTAGTGCTCAAGGAGTCAATGTCCTGCGCAGCCCTTAAGTTAAAATGATAGCGATCCCTCTCATGTAGTTGACAATGGAGGATCTACCCCAAAGCCATTTAGCTTGTTGAGCTAGTAAAACAATGTAGAAAATCTCCTTTTTCTTCTACTGATTAATATGGCATCTAATGCTTAACTTTTCTTGGTTTAACTATAGATGGAGATATAATTAGCTAGAGATACAGATCTTAGAAGACGTGGCTATTTTAGTTTGTATTACGCGACCCGGAGCTACAGTAGCTGTTGGGATTTTGGTTGTTCACTCACCAATGTTCCTATTTACAAGTCCTTGCCTAAATTTACAACAATTGATGTAATGAATTAAACTTTACCTCTAAAAACAATTTTCTAGTACTTGACAAAAAGATGGTGGGAATTTTAAGGTCAACATGATATGCATGTACTCAATGTGCAGGCTTTCACTAGGTTTTGTGTAGAGGATTTAACTTGGGTAGTAGATAACTAGATAGCCGAACCTAGCTAATTGCCGTCCCAAGATCTTCATGGGCAATACATAACGAGGGTTGGTATATTCTTCACTCTAGCTGGTTCAAAAGCTAATAAACTATCATAGTTAGGAGATGAGCTTGGTATATAAAACTGGTTTGGGAAGAATGTGATTCATTCCCCAAGTTTATATAGGGTAGATTGCAAAAGGATTAAAAGAAGGTAGCACTGAATCATTTGGTCGATTCAAAGTCTGTAATGACTAATGGACAACATAGTAAGATTCATGCTCTATAGGCCTTCTTGGCTTCTTGCCCGAAGTTCACTTGATCGATACGCGTGCATTAAGCATCAGTTTTTCTGTGTTCTTGTCAAAAGACAAGATTTCTTTTAACAATCATTATTGTGAATTGTGAATCGGTTCAATGACTCGGGGATCCAATTTACTATTGTTTGTATCACTGTTCATAAATGAACAGCGTTTAACAGTGTCCTTGCGGTTTGCTGGGCTGTCTAAGTCCGCATTTGCTCTCTCCCTTCCATTTCATTTCTTTTTCTTCATCGCAAAAGAACACAACTAAGGCACTAATAAAGGAAAAACCTCATATGACGTAATAATTTCGTCGCATAAGAAAGTTTTTTTGTCGCATATGTTTATGTGATGAAAACAAAGTCATCGCTTAAACTTATGTGATAAAAATTTTCGTCCCATGAACTTATGTGACGAAAAATATTTCGTCGCTTAAGAGTTTTCAATAAATAATTTTTTTTAATTTTCATTTTTGTTATAATTTAAATTAAAAAAATATGATTTTTTTGTTTTTTATTTTGCCAGATCGAGGTGTTGGTACGGTGGTAGTGGTGGTATGGTGGTTGTGGTGGCGGAGGAGGTGGTGGTACGGTGGTTGTGGTGGCAGAGGAAGAAGAAGAAGAAGAAGAAGAAGAAGAAGAAGAAGTGGAGGTGGTGATGAAGTGGAGGGGTGGGGTGGTGGTGAATAAGTAGAAGGAAGAAGAATAAAGAGGGGTGGGGGAAATTTTGGAGGAAGGATTCAAATTCAAAATTTTTACCAGAACTGATGCGACGAAATAAACAAATTTCGTCGCATGAGTGTGAACCGATGCGACGAAATTTTGAATATTTCGTCACATAAGTCTGGACCAAGGGAAATTTTGAAGGAAAAATTTAAAACTGATGCGACGAAATTTTCAAAATTTTGTCGCATGAGTATAAAATAGTGCGACGAAATATTTTGAATATTTCGTCGCATGAGTCAGTACTAGGGGAAAACTTTTGGTAGGAAAATCTAAAACTGATGTGACAATTTTTTATTTCGTCGCATGAATCAGCACTCAGTGACAAACTGTGTTTCGTCGCATCAGTTCATGCTAATGCTACGAAATTTATTTTCGCCGCATCAGTGTGAACTCATGCGACGAAAAAATAACCATGACTCCTTTCCTCTACTAGTGAGGGACTGAAAGAGAGAGCAAAGGTGTTCGATGTATGATTTCGCCGATCAATTCTCTTGCGAAAATTTGACACTCCTTTCTTACCCAAAGCTGCTCTTAGTTTTCAAGAGACTGTTGTGCATGTTTCATTGCTAACAAATTTCAGAGTTCTTCTATCTAGACAAAGGCTTGACTTGTAAGTTAAATTTCTTGACTTTCCAGAACTAATGGCCTTCAATTAATCTACCTCCATTTAGTTGGGAGTTTGATTCGTACTCTAAATCTCATTCTCAGGTGGCTGGAATTGCTATGATATAGTGGGTGCTTGTGTTTTGAGATTTGCTTGATTTCTCTGGATTTAGTGGCTGCTGATATCTATGATTTGAGGAATATTGAAACAAGTAATTAGTTTTGTATCATTATTTTTATTGTTGTAATTACTTTCTTGGTATTAATAAGTTTCCTTGTTCAACCCAACTAGGGTTCTCGATGTAGCCAATATAAAGACATGTAATACTAGGCTATTTGTGTGTGAATAATATAACCACCAGTTACAAAATCCTAATGGCGCATGTGTCAGCTTTGGCGAACTACAAGATGGTCTTTCTGGGCGATCAGTCAGTTGGCAAAACCAGTATCATCACTCGCTTCATGTATGATAAATTCGACAACACTTATCAGGCTACAATTGATATTGAGTGAAGAAAAAGAAGATGAAGAAGATGATGAAGATGATGATGAAACAAGAGATGAAGATAAAGAAGAGGGAGGAGCTGAATGAATGAATGAACGAACGAACGAACGATATTACTTGAGGCCACAGTCATGGCACCTGAACCTTATTACTTGGCACCTGAACCTCATTCCGTGAATCCGAGCCTTATTACTCAGGAGGAGTTTCAGAGTCTTCCCTTCAGGGGGAGAGCAAGTATGTAGGAAATCCTCTGAATATGGACGAATTTAAAGAGTTGAATAAAATAAAAGTTTGAGAGCTTTGCTTTCTGTTCAGGTTTGTGAGATGCAACCTAACCTTAGGTGTGATGCCTGAGATCCCTAGGAATACCTTCTTCACCACCATATGTGAATGGGAATGGACCAACCGGAAGTTCTAACCTCCCTATCACTGCAGAGTTTCCAAGAAAGAGCCAGAGAATGAATATTAGAACTATTGCCATTATCACCCTCTCTGCCTTTGTACTCTTATTGGTTATTATTGGAGCAATCTTGGTGTTCATTAAATGGAGGAGAGTTGGAATGTTCATTAAATGGATGAGAGTTGGAAGACCATCTAATGCTGTCGGTCTTGTACGTGAATCATCAATTCACAAAAGATCTGGCATTGGGTCTATATTATCAAGTAGCATTGCAAGCTCCACTTCAGTGTCGCTAATGTCCACTATGGCTACCAGTATTCTCTCTGTTAAAACATTCCCGCGTTCTGAGCTTGAGAAAGCAACAAATAAGTTCAGTTCTCAAAGGGTTTTAGGAGAAGGAGTTTTTTGGACGTGTTTACCATGGAATTATGGAGGATGGAACTAAAGTTGCGGTCAAAGTGCTTACAAGGGATAATAACCAAAATGGAGAACAATAACCAAAATGGAGACCGTGAATTCATTGCAGAAGTTGAGATGTTAAGCCGATTACATCACCGTAATCTTGTGAAACTGATTAGGATATGTATTGAAGGGCAAGCACGCAGCTTGGTATACGAGCTTATTCGCAATGGCAGTTTTGAATCCCATTTGCATGGTATTGACAAGAAAAAGGGCCCTCTTGAATGGGATGCACGGATGAAGATTGCGCTTGGGGCAGCAAGAGGATTAGCCTATCTTCATGAAGATTCTAATCCCCATGTTATTCACCAAGATTTTAAGGCTAGTAATGTTTTGCTGGAAGATGACTTCACTCCCAAGGTTTCTGATTTTGGGTTAGCTAGAGAAGCAACTGAAGGAAGTCATCACATTTCTATCAGGGCCATTAAGAACCATCTGAAACAAGCTATGAATGAAGAACTGGAAGCCCTGCAGAAGAATGAAACATGAGATGTTATTCCTATGTCTCCTGGCTTGTCATCACCTGCGGATGCAATCAAAGAGCGATGCTATGAAGTGATTGGTTACCCCGATTGGTGGGACTTCATCAAAAAACCACAAAAGAATCTGGGCAAGGCTGCCGTTGCTATTACAGAGGAAGAGCATCTAGACAATGCCTCCGCTAATGTAGCGCAGTCAGGACATTCTGACTCGGCGGATTATTGGTTATGGTGTTAGAAGGAGGAATTTATACTACCTGGAACTTAAATTTAGTGATTCTGAAGACAACTGTGATGAAGATGATTTTGAATTTGATTATGAAGTTTGAAGAAATGTGTTTGGAGTCTACCAAGGCAGTTTCGTCCAAACATTTAGTGACTCACTTGACAAGTTTGGCATTCAAGACTTGTATGCGCCAACTTGAGGAGGAATGTTGACGTGAGTCCTAATCCTAGTATGATTAGAAAGTATAATCAAACTAGGATTGTGTAAGTCTTTTTGTGTAATAGTTTCCTTCTAGGATTACAACTATTCTTATATATAAATAGGACCCTAGAGACATAGTTTTAGGGGTGGGGCGGTGTGATGTAGATCATTAAGAGTTCTGATCTTGGGAGCTGAAAGCTATGGTAGATCATAGTAGATCTGTCCTGACCTGAATCTGAATCTGTCATGAATCTGATTTATTCGCATGATTGAATTAATCCTGAATTGAAGAATTTTTTTCTACTCAGTTATATATTGAGTTGTTGTGAATTGATCGGTTAATTTTCACTAAGGTGATTCCATGACATATCTGTCCTTAAATCCTTTTCGTTTTATTGTCTACTCTTTTGATCTGAACTATTTAGTCAGTTGCAGTCTTTTAATTCTATGGTATAATTTGTCCCTTGATTCATTTCCAATGCAGATGTCTATTCGTTTGATCTGAAATGATTGATTCATTTGCAGAGAAGCAATTCTATTTTATAATCTGTCTTTTATTTAATAATAATGATCAACAGTACCTTTTCAAGGTTAGTTGTGTTTCCTACCATATGAATGACTTAAGTAGAACATTCAAGCATCTTTTCCATCTTTCACATTTTATATGTGTAGTTGCCGTTTAGAATCATAGTTATAACGATTATTATGGCGTACCTACTGAGTTTGCCCTATGTTTCATGTGTTTTTCAGGAAAGGGTGATGTTTCTGATATCCCAGAGTTGACGTAAAACAGAGATCATTGTCAGCTTTTGCTTCTGTGGATTGTTTGCTGCCTCTAATTTGGGTTTACTGAGTTAGCGATTGATCACTTTAGATTGCTCAGTGTAGTATGGTTGGTATGCTGGCATTGTGTTATAATTTTGATGAGGTAGGAAATCCACTGAGCTGGGAAAATCTGATGTATTATTGATACCTTGTGGTGGAACATTTTGTATACAAGTACATCTTTTGGACTTGTATATAATGAAGGCAGCATTTTTAACTTATTAAATTCAGCAAGTGTTTCCTTAGCTTTGCAACAACAGATATCAATTTGTTCTTTGTCTTCTTTGTATTATCAACAGCGAAAACCCTTGAATTTAAATGTCAAGTTCTACAAATGTTGGCGGATCTGGATTATCAGCTTTGGCCGTGAGTTTTTGGTATTTTAGTTTCGTCTCTTTGAAAATTAGTTTAGTATCATGGTTTATTGTATGTGCTTTTGCCTTTTCTTTGCGTTCGTTTATAATAACTTTTTGTTTTTCGAGTAAATTGGATTTAGGTATTCAGAATTTGAGAATCGATGTGAAGACATGAGTTTTATGTTGTGCTTTTCGCTCTCATGTATTGGACTAGAGTATGTAACAGAGACTTGGTGCGAAGCTTATTAGTTAATAGAGACAAAGTTCAATCATGGTCCTTTTTAACCAAGTCCTTCAATTTTGCATGCAGAAATAGATCGCCAGATCTAACAAAATCCGACAGATTTGATGTCATTTCTTCATCAAAATAGCAGCAATAAAAGAAGATGCTGGAAATACAAAGAGCCAACTTAAGTTTCAAAACATGGAAGCGAAGTCCGTATATGTTATTATGTCATGCAGTTTGTTACGTTTTATTTTCTAGATATATGAAGACCATTAGAGCATCAAGTCATTTTGCCTTCTACTTCCGACTTTGTTGTTATTGGTTGACGTGAAGTTTATCACTCCTCAAACACTCCTTCCTTTTTCATATATTTAGAAGTGAAGGGATTTGATTATATAACAAATAGTGCATTCCTGCCTTATAATACCAAATAATGAACCGGTGACTCAGTGGTGTTTAAATTGTAACTTACTGATCAAGAAAATTATGGTCAATCACTGTTAGATTTAAATTCAAAATGAAAAGTGTTATTTTAATTTTATATTGTTTTATTTTTCATTTAACGATGAAAAGTGTTATTTTAATTTTATATTATTTTGTTTTTTATTATTAGATTTAAATCTAACGGTAATTAATCAAAATTTTCTTAAGTCACTTGCCGACTATTTGAACACCACCGTTGATACGACTAATCACAACGAAAAAAACACGAACTCATAGAACAACGCCCCGGCTATCTTTCTAGTTGTAAAGCTAGGCATGAAACATGGCCCAAGAGGTTTTCCATAGAACCCGACCAAAATATGAAATTAGGGCCGATTTAAGGGTTTTTTGTTTTACCAAAAATAAAGTTGTCCTAGCGCAACCAGAGTTACAACAATCAAACTTAAGTGCTTGCGAAGCTTGGGGAGGAATAGCCCCAAACCAAATCTTCTGAGAACTAAGATTATTATGATCCATCTCACTCTCACCTAAACCGTCTGTCAAGAAATTGGCAACCAAGAACGTGTGAGAGAAAACTATGTTGTACAAGTCATCTGCAATGAGGGAGAATCTTTGATAAGTGACTTGAGATGTGGAGGCTCCCAAACCTTGTCGATGCAGTTGATAACCAAGAGAGAGTCTCCTTCAACGAAGACTAACCTGTAGTTGAACTATTTAGCAACTGCGAGACCTTCTTTTAAGTTTGAAGGCATTGCACTCCGCAATTAGTACGATAGAGTGAGGAATCGAAGCAGACGTGCACCAACAACAAGAAGCTTTCCAGCAAAATCTTTAATATGATTTAAGTGTTCGTCACAACTTGGTCCGTGCCTAGCTATCTTCTAAATATGATTCATACAAATCTAGGAGACTATTTGTGACCAAATATGATTCATACAAATCTAGAAGCAGGAGGTACTCAATTAGGGGAGACATCATTTGTACTGCGAAAAACAAAGCTAATGGAGCTGCATCATCACACAGAACAGTGGCAGATGACTGAACATATTAGAAAATTAAGTTGTTTTGGAGTCTTCCAAATCTGCCAGCATAAAACCACGTATTCTTTGAAAGTAGAAGGGGGCTCATTATCTACTAAATGGTCATCTTGGTAAATTCTTTGCATCATTCCAATGTTTTGTATCTTTAACAGTCGTACCGCGGGCCCGATTTAAGTGTTCGTCACAACTTGGTCCGTGCCTACCTATCTTCTAAGGAGACTATTTGTGACCAAATAGCATGTCTTTCCGGAATCCCAATTTACTAATGAATCATTAAAATTAGAGGTAATTGATAATACGTCTAATTTATTATATTTAAAGTCACGTCTTTATATTTTTTAAAATACACTCACTTGATTTATTAAAAAATATATTTATATTTAATCTTAAAAATAGAATATGTTTAAAAATGAAATTACAAGATTTGACATTGTTCAAATGCAGGCCAATTATACGAGATTTTTAACCGCACCTCCTAACCCTAAACTCTAAACCCTAAACTCTAACCCTTGAAACCTAAAACCCTATACCCAAAACCTAATTCATCCATAAACCCTAAACCCTAGACCCTATACTCTAACCCCTAACCTAAAACATTATACCCAAAACTCAATTCTTTTATTTGTAACCTAACTTAAAGATAAAAAACAAAATATATGATTAATACCTACACCATAATCACAAATTAAAATGTAAAAAAAAATTAACATACATGTGCTCGAGAATGATTACCCACTTTGATAAACCAACACAATTTGACACAATCATATACTAACTATATAGACAAACATGAGAGTAAAAAATAGAAGGACAAACGATAATGAAAACAACTATTCGGTAATTATATTAATTTTTAAAAATAAGTTTTTAATTAATATAGTAACATTAATCTGACAAAAATCAGCAGATATTTGTACGGAATGTATAAATCAACGTACTTAAACAAACAAAATGAGCATTATAAGGGCAAAAAGTCAGTGAAAAAATTGAGACAAATTTAAATTTATGAAATAAAATTTTTAAGAAGGGCTGAATTATTACACTGAGTGTAAATTAAAAAAAAACTATAAATGAGTTTATTATGAATTTTTTTAGTTTTTCCCTAATTATGTTTGAGTGTTCATGATGATTGTTTCCAGCCTCCGTTCTATTATGTTGAATCAAATCATAAAATAAAAAACATGAAATATGAAAGAGGGTACGAAGGCTTACATATGCTAAAGGCAGTAGAAGAAATTCAAGACGCACAATAATTTTCAATGGTATGGCAACATCTTTTGGATGGAACCGAGTAAAATATCGAACTTCGAGAAAATTTCGATGGTCTGAAAATTGAAAATTTCGACGGAAATATCGAGAAATATCGATTACGGTAAAAAATGACGGAAATTTGAAGAAAAACATGAAAATTTCAAATGAAACTTTAGAGGATGTTTGTTTCCAATATAATGTATTATATTTGAAAATAAAACTTGAATAAACATTGATTCATATGGAGTTATGGTAGTTTAAGATGAAAATGTAACTGTTGAACCGTAAATAATACTTAAACTTTATTTTAAACATCTATTTTTTTGATGGCTGGAAACCTAAAAGGAGGCTATCATCACGCCTTATATACATATTATACATTTTACATAAAATTAAATGAGTACTTTAAAACCATATTAAAGATCTGTGAGTACACAAGAATAATTTAAATTTGGGTACACACGCACACACCAATTTCTAAATAGTTCATATTGCGTGTGGATATCCAGCACAATGTGGTACAAGAAAAGATCCCAAATTAGGGTGCTTTCATCATCATTGTATCAGAAGGATATTTGGGTGAACAGAGATTCTCAATAACCTTAATTTATTGAATTCAAGATAACATATAATATTTTTATATAATGATATGGCAAAAAGATGAATATAAGCAACACGATGGATTATACATCTATGAATAACAGAAAGTTGATTTTTTAGAAGATCGATCAATCTGTGGAAACCTTAATCATGAATAAAATTCTAATCCTTTAGTGATGTTAGTCGATCCATTCGATATATTATAACATTTAATGTAATATACTGACATAATGAGAAACTTTCTGATGATATCTTAGTCTTGACCAATATTCGTAGGGGCACAACAAAATCTGCAGAATCTTAAAAGAGCTAAAATTGCAAAGAAATAACAATTTTATAATTTTAACGTGGGACAATCACAGTTCGTCGTCACTGTGCATGGGTGTGTGAGATATATACAGAGATCATTGATTCATGATCTGAAGATTTTCCGAGTAGCTAGCTAGAGCTGTTAATCATCAACACATCTTACATTTCTACCTATAAAATTAGTTTTTAGGGTTTTGAAATTCTTGGGTTTAGAATGACATAAACAACCAAGTGTAGAATTAGGGTTTTCATATATCAGCAAGATTCATTAAATACTGCACAACCACAAGAACTCAATGCAAGAAATGAAAACAACAATAACAAATTAAGTCATCAAATATGAAGCAGCAGTAACAAGACCATGAATGAAAGAGAACAAGGCATGAAGAATTACTAGATTCTGAAGAAAGGATCGAGCTTATTAGCATCCATCAAGAGAAGTGCATGATAGAACTTATTGAAGAATCACGGTCACTATTTCCAGGTCCTCTTCCTCGGCTATTGTTGCGTGGAGTTGTTGTCGGGGAAATTTCCCTGAAAATATCAATAATTTTGAGTAAATTTTAGAAAATATCGATAATTTCAGACAAAAAAATTTGTGACGAAGAAAAAATATGAATGACCAAAAAATAGAGAAATTTCCCTCAAAATTTCGATTTTAACTCCACCGAACGGCACTTTCAAAACTGCGAAGTCCATGCCATGATGACCACACAACCGGTCTACGAGCACTCTTCTATCAATTCACGTCTTCTGAAAGTTATATGATCGGTTCTATTCTTTTAATGTGGAGCTAATACATCGTATTCTATATTCGAAATTACCCAGGCCCCCCAAATGACTGAGTCCACATCTGAATAATCCTCCTCTGTTTATCTTTGCAGCCTTTTTCTGGTAGTCAGATCGATACCTCGTGCTTTGTCTTTCCTCAATAATTGTCTACGTCGCAATTTACAATAGCAACCTCGTCTGTCGATGTAGATTAGTTACTGGATTGGCATTGTCCTATTTTGGACCGTAAATTTACAGCGCCTGCAATGCAATGTTCATTTGCGGATTCAAGTTCGTATTGATGACTGCGGTTCGGAATAGCCATAGACGAAATTTAGAAAAGAATATCGAAAGTATGATAAACTAGTCTATGATTCA
The DNA here is from genome assembly GCA_951800085.1 of Comarum palustre. NCBI lineage: Eukaryota > Viridiplantae > Streptophyta > Magnoliopsida > Rosales > Rosaceae > Comarum > Comarum palustre. Next base: position 6,756,638 of record OX637585.1, on the reverse strand, counting down.
CATTTAAATCAATTGATAATTGATGAAGTGATCTAAACTAGTCTATGGTTCACATTTAAATCAATTAGCAATTGATGAAGTGATCTAAACTAGTCTATGATGTGAAATTTATATCTCAACATACTCCCGCACGTGTGACGAATTTTCAAGTCTATCACGTAAACAACATTTTGAGATGACGTAAAGTCTTTGTGGTCTTTGAGCTTCATATGTGGACGTGAGTAACCCATTCTAATACCATAATAAAATAGTCTAGGGTTCATATCCAAAACCAATTGACAAATAATGAAGTGACTCAAACTAGGTAAGTATTAGGTTTGTTGAATATCCCTCTATGGTGAAGATATTTTGCATGGTATGAATGCATGGTGGTTATGATTTGTACATTCATCGTGATAACTTATGCATGACATATTAATGCATATTTAAATACATGAATTGGGCATAAATACATAGTGGAGTTGATGCATTAAGAATAAGTGCATGGTTTTATCCATGATGAACATCGTGAGATACATATAGAGAGGGCTATTACAAAAGGTGTAAAAGACAACAACAACACAATACGATAGTAGAACTCCAATGGTCTTCAAGATGTAGAAGATATAAGGAGTTGTGTTCAATGACGCGTATAGCTCTTAGGGCAGAGTGATCTTCTAGGTTGAGAGAATGTGTACAATGATGTATCATTTTGGATGCATGAGCTTAAGTTGGGTATAAACTTGAGTGATGTATTTTGTACTTGTGTAATTCTCTCATAGTAAAGATGAAAGCTCCTCAAAGACGAAGACAAGAAAATTGGCCGAACCTCGTTAAAATTTTATTGTCTGCTTAGCTTGGTTGTTTATTTATTCTTTCCATATGTACTACTTACATGACGTGATGATTATTTTTAACAAAAATGTCACATATTCCTAATATGAGATTTATATCTCAACAAATTAATCATTTAAGATTTTAGTATTAAAAGCACATACACGACTTTATAAGAACCATTCGCGCCCTGCAAGTTTTTTATGTCTTACTACAGAGGGCAATTCTGGAGTCTACTCAATGGGTGAATTAACCGGAATAGCTGAGAAGGGCAAAATTAGTAAAAATTAGTGTTTTTTTCACCAGCGTGGGTATTTTGGGAAAACACAGAATTGAATTATTGATGAAACAACGACAAAATAGCCAGGATACGCAGGCGGCCATTAAAACTTGAACTTCTCTGCATGTGGGTGATTGGCTTCGGGTGAAGGCAGTACAAATCTATATGGTAAGCCACAACTTCACCCCTCCTCCTTTGGGCCCCACACGTTCCCGACACGATAACTTCTTCTATATTGTCCTTCTTCTTCTTCTTCTTCTTCTTCTTCATCATCATCATCATCATCATCATCATCCTTCATATTTTGCCACTCTGGTCTCTCTCTCTGCCACCCAAATTTGCCGGGACGTTAAAGAAATACAGACCCAGTAGAACAAAGATCGAAGCTTGAACAAGATGAGTAATTCCAAGTCGCCGAGGATGAGGACCCGGGTCGGGAAGTACGAGCTGGGAAAGACTCTCGGGGAGGGTACCTTTGCCAAGGTCAAGTTTGCCAAAAACACCGAAACAGGGGAGTGCGTGGCCATCAAAATCCTTGATCGTGAGCAAGTGCTCAAGCACAAGATGGTTGAACATGTATGTCACTATCTTTGTTATTAGCTTTATACATGTATATAAAGGTTCTTCACCGTCATGTTCATTATGAATTTTGGATTATTGGTTGAGATGGTGATCGTCATTTCTCATGGCAATATATGTTAGATGATCTTAGTCCTTAATATTTGTAGTTAACTCCTGTTTTTTAATAAGAAAAGAGTACACTTGACCTTAATTTCTCTGCGTTTTGGTATTGTTTATAGATTATACTATATAAATTGGAGGGTAGATGTGAGTCAGGGAATGTTTGTTTTAAATCAGTAATTGGTGTTTGATAATACTATAGGTGGGGGCCGGTATATGTGTTGATGTTGATCTTTTGTTGTTGTTGCGAACATATAAGAGGTGTTCAAGTTAATGTGAGGCCAGAATTGATATCTGATGTCTGTTTTGGTGTTTAAATTGGTAGATTAAAAGAGAGATATCGAATATGAAGCTCATCAAACACCCGAATGTGACACAAATGTTTGAGGTAAGCTATGAAAGGATATGCAGTTGATTTGCAGGAAAGGATTTCTGAGTGTTGTTCTTTGTGTTTGTGCATAGGTTATGGCAAGCAAAACTAAGATCTACATTGTTCTCGAGTTTATTGATGGGGGTGAGCTCTTTGACGAAATAGTAAGCAATTTCTGTTTGAACCTACATGATTGGGTTGCACAAAACTCTTTCTTTCATTTCTTAGGACACAAGTTTTATGTTTGATCCAGATAGCATCCTCCTTATTGCATCTCTGTTTGCATAGGCCAAAAATGGGAGACTGAAGGAGGACAATGCTAGGAGATACTTCCAGCAGCTCATTAATGCCGTGGATTACTGTCATAGTAGAGGCGTGTACCATAGGGATTTAAAGGTTTGCAGACTCTGAAACTTTATTCAGGATTTTATTGGTTACTTGGTGAGTTCAGGGATGCAATATTAGTTTCTAGAAAAATAATTTGATTAACTTTAGACTACATCTTTTGCAGCCAGAGAATCTTCTCTTAGATTCATTTGGTGTCCTTAAAATTTCAGATTTTGGATTGAGTACATTTGAGCAACAAGTGCGGGTGAGTAATTTCTTGTATTGGTTCTGTTACTTCTATAATTAAGTTATATCCAGTTGTGAGATGTAGGTTAATCAAATTAGAACACAAGAACTTCACCTTCCTATGAGGAGTGTCTGTGATGTTGATCAGAAGTTTAAATTTAGTCATGTTCCATGGAACATGTTAATTAGTTATTTTTATCTTCTCCTTTACTTGCCTTTGATTTTGCCCAATTCCTACAAGACCATGAATATTATGAAATTCTCTAAAGACACTAAATATCTTCTCATTGCAGGAAGATGGGCTGCTTCATACTGCCTGTGGGACTCCAAATTATGTTGCTCCTGAGGTATGTCTTTCCGACTTCATGCAACTAGGTAATTACTTTGCGGGTTTTGTCTAATTGTTTCGCAAATTCGGTGTGTTTGTATCAGGTCCTCAATAATAAAGGGTACGAGGGTACATCATCTGATGTTTGGTCTTGCGGGGTGATCCTTTTTGTACTTATGGCTGGTTACCTGCCTTTTGATGAACAAAATCAAATAGCTTTGTACCGAAAAGTATGTATAACCAAGCTTTAGCTTCTGCTGTTTGAAAGAAAGGAATCTCATATAACATAACCAGTGCTTGTTGCTTTGAATATCAGATATGCAAAGCTGAATTTTCATGTCCACCATGGTTTTCATCTGGTGCAAAGAAACTGATACAACTTATACTTGATCCAAACCCTGCTACGGTGAGTTCCAAAACTCAGTTTCTGTGCCAAAATTATTCCTTGAATCCATATGATCTCCACATATGTTCTTGAAAAATTAATATCATTATAAATAAGCTGTGGGCATAGAAACTCCATAATTTGGTGCATATATCTCATGTCAGCTTTGGTCCTTAGTTGTAGAACAATAGCTTGATGTGTTCTTTTTTCATTTTATGCAGAGGATGGCAATTCCTGAGATACTAGAAAATGATTGGTTTAAGAAAGATTACAAGCCAGCACAATTTAAAGAAGAAGACAATATAAATCTTGATGATGTGGATGCTGTTTTCAACAATTCGAAGGTGAGACTTTCAGTCAGATCTCTTGATTTATTTCTCTCAAACATGACATCTGTACTTCTCTTTATTCAGAAGATTGTGCTAGAAAAATTTGATTGTCTTTTGAGATTTCATCTTGCTGAATCAATTTTTACATTTTTCCTTTTGGTTGCAGGAAAATTTTGTAACAGAAAGGAGAGAAAAACCTACATCAATGAATGCTTTTGAGCTTATTTCTCGGTCACAGAGTTTCAATCTAGAAAATTTATTTGAGAAGCAGACGGTAAGTACTAAGTAGCATACAACATTCCTAATTTCTTCGTACACCCAAAATTATTCTTATAATAATTGCTGTTTTCTGGTCATTTGGAATCCATTAGGGTCTTGTGAAACGAGAAACACGTTTTACTTCTCAACACCCTGCAAATGAAATCATGAGTAAGATTGAGGAAACTGCGAAGCCTTTGGGCTTTAATATTCACAAGAAAAACTACAAGGTAATGAGCTTTACTCTCTGAGGTTGTACTGCATAGGACTTGATGATGCAAGTAATCTTATGAAAAAAATGCTCTGCATATCTTTGGTAATCATAAATAATTTTTCAGATGAAGTTGCAAGGTGATAAGCATGGAAGGAAGGGTCACCTCTCTGTAGCCACTGAGGTACAGACTTGTTCGATAATGTGTATAGAAAAGTTCAAATTCAAATTTAGGATGTAAGAGGGGGACAACTAGATAAAATAAGATGATATTTTCTCTTCTATTGCGGAAGTGTAAAACTTGGTTATAATCGGTCATTCTCATCTTGTCACATAAGGTGTTCGAGGTGGCTCCCTCCGTGCACATGGTAGAACTCAGGAAAACTGGTGGTGACACGCTCGAATTTCACAAGGCAAGTCAACACAAAATTTCACCTTCAGATTTTTAAGCTTCTGAGAAATTGTAGGGAAAAGGAAATGAATCCATTATCATTAATCATGAAATGCAATAACTTTAATGGTTCATTTTTTCCTTCTATTTCTCACAAATTAAACAACAGGATTTTCAAGGGCCAAGTTGTTATTGCTGATTCTTGTTTTTAACCTGTGTAATTTCAGTTCTATAAAAATTTCTCATCGGGGTTGAAAGACATAGTGTGGAACTCTGAAGAAACTATTACTGAAGGATCAAGGTGATAATCTCTCTCTCTCTCTCTCTCTCTCTGAGAGTTGATGTGGAATGCAGGCAAGACTGACTCTTTGATTACTTATCTGTGCAGGTCATAACAAAGTCTCTCTGACCAGTTTTGGCCTATTACGCGTATTATGCTGACAATGCATAGGGGTACATGAAAGGCATATGAAACTGGGAGCTTGTGGTAATTAGTGTAGAGTCTGCACTAACCAGAATACCAGATATGAATCCTCAAAAATGAGGTCGGGTGCCTAACTAGCTAGTTATATGAACCAAACCAATCAACTCTTGAGAAAATGATTGTAGTTCATTATAGCGAAGTCAGAAATTCTTCATATGCTACTCTGTAATCGAGGAATGAACATTCTAAATCTATTTCTCCAATTTAAGACAATCATGCGATATTTTGGTTGGTTTTAAGTATAAATTACGTATCTTCCACAAAACACATTATATGATTGTTATAACGAATGTAAGAAAGAACACAGATTTACGTGGTTCACTAACAAAGTGTTAGCTACATCTACAGGCAGAGGAGAACAGTTTTATTAATCCTTAAGGAAAACGGATTACAGATAACAGAATACTATACACACACTAGGTTAAGAACCTAATAGGTGTATATATATACCCCCGAATGGTAGGCCTAACAAACATAACACAGCGTTAAATTAGGGTTTATGCCTGATTCAAGACATATTCTAACAAATCTCCACCTTGACTTGAATCCTCTCACAAATAAACAGATGTACCAGATGTATCATAATAGTGCCAGACGTACGACCATCTCCTCTGCCTCAGATGTTGCCCCCAAAAAGGGCAACTAACAGCTTCTGACATTTAGCAAGTCTAAACAATGTTAGAACTTGCTATGTGGAACTGACTTGGTGAACATTTTAGCTGCATTATCAGTAGTACTCACTTTGTTCACCTTAACTCTCTTCTCACTTCTCAAAAAATGGTACCTGACATCGATGTGCTTAGTCCTCTCATGATGAACTTGATCCTTGGCTAAACAGATTGCACTCAGACTATTACAATACACTATAGCCTGATCGTGATGTAGACCTAAATTACTAACCAGTCCTTTCAACCAGATTCACTCTTTGGCTGCTTCTGTCAATGCCATGTACTCTGCTTCTGTAGTAGACAAAGTCACAGTTGGCTGCAAAGTAGCTTTCCAACTAACAACAGAACCACCAAGAGTGAAAACATAACCAGTCATAGATCTTCTACTGTCAACATCTCCAGTATAATCAGAATCTGAAAAACCTGTTACTAAACACTGTGTATCACCTTCATAAATGAGCCCAACATCAGACTTACCTTTACGATAACGAAAAATCCTCTTCACAGCTTGCAAATGCTCCTTGCTAGGCTCACCCATACACCTACTAACAACACTGACAGCATGTGCAAGATCAGGTCTAGTGCAGACCATAGCATACATCAAACTTCCTACTGCACTAGCATAAGGAACTCGAGACATGTACTCCTTCTCCTTAGCAGATTTAGGTGCAAACGCAGTAGACAAATGAATATTTGCAGCACTTGGAGTATCTATGGATTTTGCTGTAGACATGCCAAATCTCGACAATATTTTCTGAATATAATCCTTCTGTGATAAGAAAAGCCTCTTTTTACTTCTATCTTTGTAAATCTCCATTCCCAGAATTTTTCGAGCTGCACCCAAATCCTTCATCTCAAACTCAGCACTAAGAAGACCCTTCAACTTCTGAATATCTTACTTGTTTTCTGCAGCTATCAACATATCATCTACATAGAGGACCAGATAAATGATAGAAACATTTGTTACCTTGTTGTACAAATAGCTCAGTGATATCAGATTCTTGGTCATGCGTGGAACACGCCTAACATTGTTCAATGTACAGAATTTACCATCATGTGTCCGTATTTTTATCGAGCCTATTCCAACCACCTTGCAGACAAAACTACTAGCCGTAGAAACATTGCCTCCATTTACCTGCTCATAGGTAGTGAACCACTCCTTACGCGGACATAGATGATAAGACGCCCCGGAGTCTAAAATCCACACATCGGTGTGATGTGTATGTTCATCAGCAACTAGGGCAATATCCTTTTCCGAATTGGTGTCATGTTCTGCTATAGCAACAGTTCCTGATGGTTTCTCCTACCTTATCTTCTTTGGACATTCATTTTTCCAATGTCCCTTCTCTTTACAGTAGTTACAGACCCTTAGAACCTGGTTTCTTGAATTTCTTCTTCTCCAAGTTTCCATGTCCCTTACTTCCATTGTCTACTAGCCCAGCAGCCTGATTATCTGTACCTGTACCAGTCGCCTTATGACGCAGCTCTCTGGTGTGAAGGGATGATCTAACCTCCTCTAGAGTCACAGTATCTCATACGATAATGGTAAAGATACCAACAAAATTAAGGCAGCATCCTCATCCTCGATTTTAACATCAATATTACGCAACTCTAATAGAATTGTGTTTAACTGATCTAAGTGATCTCTTAGAGGCACACCTTCCTGCATTCGCAGACTAAATAGACGTTGCTTTAAAAGCAGCTTGTTGATTAAAGACTTCGTCATGTATAAACTCTCAAGCTTCAACCACAGACCGGATACAGTTTCCTCCTCCGCGATCTCAGTGATGATATCGTCTGCAAGACACAGCATAATTATCGAGTGTGCCTTCTCCTCCAGACTGGCCATCTCAACAGTTTCGGGATCCCCTGCTTTCTTCGTCAGCGGCGCCCATAACCCTTGTTGGTTTAACAAGGCTCGCATATTGATCTGCCATAAACTGAAACTATTCCTCCTTGTGAATTTGTCGATCTTCACATTCAAACCAGACATCTTGGCTCTGATGCCAATTTGTTATAACGAATGTAAGAAAACCACAGATTTACGTGGTTCACTAACAAGGTGTTAGCTACATCCACAGGCAGAGGAGAACAGTTTTATTAATCCTTGAGGAAAACGGATTACAGATAACAGAATACCACACACACTAGGTTAATAACCTAATAGATATATATATACCCCTGAATGGTAGGCCCAACAAACATAGCCCAACATAATAGACTAATTTAATAATCATTGTTAAATTAGGGTTTATGCCTGATTCAAGGCATATTCTAACAATGATTTTACAGATAGGAACCGGAAAATTCAGTTTTCTTTTTCTCATGTCATACCAGCCATTTCAATACAAACGGGTCAAATATCATCCATATGCATTTGTTTGTGAATCATCGAGGCATATCTCTATAAATTAAACGGAGTGGGGGTGATTACTATTCATATAAATAGTAACTTAGGAATAGTGAATGGATGAAACTGTCTTTTTTTACAATCAAGTCATCTATACTCGAATTAACAGATCTGTCCTCAGTTTTTATATTTTTACAGTTTTGCCACTCATTTAAAAAATAACAATATTAATTATAATAATAATAGGTTGATGGGTGTGTTAATAACAAATACCGGATGTTGTTAATAACATCTCCATAATAGTTATAATATTTATAATAATAATAATAATAATAATTTGAATCAACTCTAAAACTAAATAATTATGTTGAGGGTATTTTAACTGATTAATAATTGTATCAATTGTTCAGATTTTATATTCATTTATATAACTTTTCTAAAATATTAATTTTGACAATGCATATGAATGTTGACATGTGGTCGGGGTTTAAGATTTATGACATCGATTAATAATTGCATCTATTGTTCATGGTTTATATTCATTTATATCAAATTTTTAAAATATTAATTTTGATGATGTATATGAATGTTGATATGTGAGTTTAGGGTTTAGGACAACAATTAATTTTCTATTGATTTAGTTTATCAGTTCAGCTTATGACATATGAATAGTGTATGGTCGAAACTGCCCCTCTTTTTTACAATCAAGTCATGATTCATACATAAATTGACAGATATTTCCTTAGTTTTTACATTTTTACAGTTTTACCACTTATTTAAAAATAATAATATTAATTATAATAATAGGTTGATGTATGTGTTAACAACAAATATTGGGTGTTGTTAATAACATCTCAATAATAATAATATTCATAATAGAACGGAAATTAAATCAATTCTAAAACTAAATAATTGTGTTGGAGGTATTTAAATCGATTAATAATTATATCGATTGTTTAGATTTTATATTCATTTATATCACTTTTTAAAAATATTAATTTTGACGATACATATGAATGTTGATGTGTGGGTTTAGGGTTTATGACATCGATTAATAATTGTATCGATTGTTCAGGGTTTATATTCATTTATATTAATTTTTCAAAATAATAATTTTGATAATGTATATGAATGTTGATACGTGGATTTAGGGTTTAGGACAACAATTAATTTCCCTATTGATTTAGTTTATCAGTTCAGCTTATGACATGAACTGATGGGTGTTCCTTACTTGTAGTTCTAGATATTTTAGTTGTTAATATAAATTCAGTGTTAACGTCATCTCAATCAATTGTGTGATTTTTATTAAAGTTTTAGATAATTGTTACATAACATTGATCAAACTACAAAATTCACATGTATAGTGTAACGACTTGTTATTTAAATTATCCAAATCTCAATGCAAATATATAATTAATATGATTAGTAAGTCTTAAAGTTGAGATGCATTATCTACTGAGAGTTATAGACAGTAACATAGAAACTACATATTTTACATGCACGAACAAAGTTCTTTTACACACACGAAACGTGTGTTTGAAGGCTAGTTATATATTAAGCGAAGCGGGGTGGAATCTGTTCATGCTAACAGTGTCGTGCCTCATTTGCCCTTCCTTTCTTTGCATTTTTACATTTCCACCCCTCTATAAATTAATTGACAGTTTTGCCCTCAATTTTTTATATTATTTCAGTTTTGCCACTCATTAAGTTTTTAATGCCAATTAAAGGATTTGTTAAAAAATTCAATTGAGTTGCATAAAAATAATTACATTTTTGGCAACAATAATAATAATATTCATAATAATAATAACAATAATAAAAAGGAAACTGAATTCATTCTAAACCTAAATAATTGTTTTGAGGGTTTTTTAACCGATTAATATTTGTGTCATTGTTCAGGGTTTATATTCATTTCTATCATTTTTTCAAAACATTGGTTTTGGCGATCCATATGAGTATGGCATGTGGATTTAGAGTTTAGGGTTTAGGAGATTAATTTCTTTCCCCAAGATTTCAATTCAGCTTATGACATACATACATATATATATATATGACTCTTCCATTAAGGGATCTTTTTTAGACATATATGAGAGATCTAACATTAGACCAACTTTTCGACTACCGTTCAATAATTAGATTCATATATGTAGATCATTTCTTCAAAATTTCATCTAATTTGGTAATCGTTAAGGCTTTTAAACTAACTTAAATCAATTGACTGATCAAATCTGTCAAACATGAACCGTTCATGCTTATAATTTTAATTCATAGTTTTGAGCACCTTATCGATCACCAAATTTGATGAATTTTTGCAGAGATTATCTACATATATAAATCTATATTTTGGAGATGTGATTTGGTGATAAAAAAGTAGTGTAATCTTTGATCCCTCATATATGTCAAGAAAAAAGATCCCTTATTGGAAGGGGTTGCATATATATATATATATATGTATATATATACATATGTGTATATATATATATATATATATTGATGAGTGTTCTTTACTTGTAATTCTAGACATCTTGGTTGTTAATATAAATTTGGTGTTAATTTCATCTGAATCAATTGTGTAATTTTTATTATAGTTTCAGAGAACTGTTATTACAATATTGATCGAACTACAAAAAAATCACAATAATTAATCAAACATGTAAAAACGCATTTCGACACGCGCGGAATCATAATAATTAATCAAACATGTAAAAACGTATTTCGACACGCGGGAAACGCGTGCACGAAGGCTAGTGTATATAATATTTAGGCAGTCTAGCTATCCACATGATGTGTAAAGATTCAAGGCCGTGTACTGCAGACTTCACAATTTGCGTTGCCAAAAATGATAAGTCGCCATACTGTTGTAGGGTTTTCATTAGCACAATCCAATTTTAACCATCCATACACATCTATTTGCAGAATTAATCATACATCTATATTAATATTTAGCAGTCATATTCTCATACGACGTAAGTATAGATACACGACCGTATATTAAAATTGCGCTGTCAAAAATAATCATTCGATGAGTCGCGATAATGTTGTAGGGGTTTCATTAGCACGGTGGCAATTTGAACTATCCATGGATAATTATTTGTAAGATCAACCTTGCATCTATATTAATGTCTAGCAGTCATATATTCACATAATGTGTGGATACGTATATTGAAGTATGAGCTATATAGGACACCCAGCTATATTAACACCCACCTACCCAAGCACAAAATCTCAAACATCAGAAATCAAAATTTGTGATTTCAAACAGGCAAATCAAATAGAACATAGGATATACATCCCACACGCAAACTATGAGCTATATAGGACCATTTTCAATTCTAAATTAGGCCCTAGCCTCTTACTTGACTACCAAGAATCTAAAACGAAGAGGGAAACAAACCTCAAGATTAAAGATCCTTAATAGGCACGAGTCCCCATAACTGTGTTGAAAAAATGATATAAATAAAAGATTTTTTATAATCATTTTGATAGTTAAAGGTGAATGAAAATAGTCACCAAAGTAGCATGTAATGGTTGATCTTTCAACTTCCTTGTTTTTTGGTTTTTGAATTGTAACAACATGAATCAATGACATGGTAGTGATCTAATGAAAGGTTGTAACCTTATTCATGACATTCAAGTTTTCCTCAAATCCCACCAATATAAATAGGTGACTTCATCCCTTATTCTATACACACAAACTCAAAGCATCTCTCTTTACTTGAGTTTTCTCTCTCCCACTCAAAGTTGTGTTCTGGTAATAGACGAAGGTATTTTTAAGTTCGTCCAGTGTCCTTAGTAGCAGTGCAGCTTTAAGGGACAAGCAGTCGTTGTATCCTGGGAAACAAGTGTCATCAAACCTTTGCACCGAAGAGGAAACATAATTTGTATTAAGGAAAGTGTGTGAGACACACGACTCAACTTCCTTCAACCTCTTCCTATCTTTGAATCCGAGTTGGTAACATTAGTGTTCATCATCATGTTTGTATTATGAGTTTTTAGTTATAATTATTTATTTAATTATAATAAATTTATGTTATTATATATTTGTAATATTTGAATTATTTTCTAACACCTAATCACACATAAACCCCACTATTTTTGCTTGGTAGGAACAAGCCCTACCCCAGCTTCCTTTATTAGATTGTTGGTACAATTAATTTCTATATGCCATATTATTAGGTAACAGTTAAAAAATACATTTCTACAGAACGCGCCTCACGCGCTTAAATCCTAGGACTACCCTCGTCGATCACCAATCCTTGTTCGGCTGCACGACGGATCTCGGGCTGGCCTTCGGCGTTGACCGAGTGCGGTCGGACGAGATGCAAGTTTAGAAGCAGGTCCAAGTGATTGGTCGAGGTTGAGAGAAGTTTTGGTTTCTTTGATTTTGGCCAAGACAGCAACAACACAAACATGGATATGGAGGAGTTTCCCATCAGATCTTGTTGCAGTAGGAGAAGATGAAGAGTTTCCTCGTGGCTTGTGGAGGTTAGGGACTGTGGTTGGCGGATTCTTGGCGGGATCTGGTTTGAAGCTTAACGATGAGAACAAGAAGTCGATTTGGGTGAGGGTTTGTTGTCCCCTCCCTTTTTGGGCGAGGGTGTTCGGGGTTTGGTTGGTGTTGTAGGGTGGTGTTGGTTATCCCTCCTCTTTTAGGTGAGGGTCGGGGTTTTGATAGGGTGGTGTTGTGTTGTCGTGTCGTTAGGATATCCATGTTTATGGTGTTGTGTCCAGTGACTATTTTAATATAGGTTAGGTCTTGTGGTTAATGTAATGGAGAGGTTATCTGTGTATAAATGCTGATAAGTTTGACATGTAGTGTTTGAAAGAGTTGTTTGTTCTTGAGGTTGACTGTAATGATGTATCGAGATTTCTGGACTAAGTTAGGTTACAGTTGAACCCCTATTGATATCGGTTATTTTCCACTGTAATCGTTATTGTTTCGGATAGATAATAAAGATATCTCTCATGATTGTAATATGTATTTCCATTAATGAAATTATTGTTCCTCACAAAAAAAGTAGCAGTTAACAACCGGTATATATAACACATATATTGTACCCTATGTATAGTGCCACTTGATATCATTTATTGAATTGGTTTCTTGTTACAAGTCACAAGTTACAATTGGTATTGTTCACGTGTCCCTATTGTTTGGTTAAACATTAATTCTCTAATTAATTACCAGTACTTAGAGACCAGTGATGTGATATTTATGATTGCTTGGTCAAATATTTGCTCTGATATTTATGATTCTCTGATATCTAGGAGCAAAACAGAAACCAAAACCAGTTTTTGTGTCACACATGCAACTCATGTAGGTAGAATTTGGCTTATAAGAGCGGACACGTATTTCTTGTGAAATAAGGTCCAATATTAACGGATTTATCAAACAATTTTGTGGAAATTCTTGTATAGTGAATCAAACATTTATTAGTAAATCTCAACCCTTAATATTTATACTTAATTTTTATTTAAAAACTTAAATAGTCTAAGAAATACAATCCAATTGTCCATTTAGCTTGATTTAAGTCGAAAAATCAACTTACAATGTCAAAAAACATGATATTAGTTCAATACTCGCTAACAATCTTGATGGAAAAATGTCGAAAAGTATGATATTAGTTCGCCAATAAGAGTAATTGTGGAGAACAAGGCTTATTCATTTCCAAAGTAAATGGACCTGTTACTCTTTTTAGTAGGAGGTATACTTTCAATTCTTCTGTCAGTTGCCTATAAAAGAAGACGTGTAGTTGGGAACTTCGGATTCATTGGGATGATGTGCCTCCGGTTTAAAACAGTTGATTGAAATTTTAAGATTTTGGAAATGGTTATCAACTTATCACGGTGGGATAATAGTCAAACTTTTAAAAGCTTCAAGTTTATTCATTACATTTTTAAAACCATATTAGGTAAATAGCTTGAGAAAATGGACAGAAACATTGCATCTACATCATGTGCGTGTTTGATTTTTATACTTTTTTTACTTATAGTCTGATTTTTCTTTCAACTTTTTTTTTCTCATGTCTCACTTTTTAAGGTTTTTTTCTTGTTTTTAATATTTACAATTACTAATTTATCTTTAATCTATTATTAGAAGACATATTTTAAAGTTTTAATAAATCAAGGATATTATAAGTAGTTTAAAAATTTAACCGTTTGTCAAACTTTTCTTCTGGCTTTACTAATAATAGATTTGCCTAATTGTTAAAGGTGACAACAAGACATTGAAGTTAAAATTAAAAGCCGACAAAGTAGATAAAGATAGGCTTCAAGTCCAACCACCGACAGTTTTAGAATGACAAAGGTTAGCAAGTGCATCCTTAAGAAAGTTTGTTTCGCGCCAAATATGTTGAAACTTCACACTCTGAAAGCAGGCAACTAGAAATCTGATGTCTTGAACAACCGTTTGAATACACCAAGGAGTGCCAATTTTGTTCTTGATACCATCATATCCCACATTTTTTTGTTCCAAGTAATGAGTCTTTAAAAAACTTTAAATCATGATAGAAACGAATCATATGTAGTTTTGCACATGTCACAAAACTAAACTCTTCGAACACAATAAAATCACTCACGTAACTGTATCGATTAAACATAATTAAATGTGAAATCATTGATAAAGTAATATGAAGTTTACATCTAAAACTAATTAACAATAAATTAAATGATCTAAACTCTTATTAATTCACAAACAAGTAAAATGTGAAATCACGATTTTACTTTAACAACGTGACAACGGTTTAAATCGCAACGGGAGAACAATACCTTAACTAATGAAAAAGTAATGTGATTGTCTAGGTTGGTGGGGGAAGTAATGTTAAAAGAGATTGACTTGAAACACGTTGGTCCAATTTATTGTTCCTTGATGGCTAGTCAGTCCACAGCCCCACACACACCCACCCCACAAAATCACCACCAAACAGTAGCACAACTTCCCCAAACCGTCCTCTGCTTCCTTCCACATTGCCAAGCCAAGGTAGGTTACCCTCCAAATATTCTTACACAATAACCAGCAGCGTGGACTCTTTCTCCCTCTACCCATTTCAGTGATTTCAATGGCACATAATGGAAATGTCAAGAATGTGCAACCTTTCAGAAAACCCCAAAAGGAAGAAGACCCAGATTTGAACTAGTTTGAAAGAAACCACCTCCCTCTTCTGCCAGGGGCTCCCTGGTCAAATGACTCTACCTCCCCTCTTTGCCCCATCACCACCACCAGTCCACCACAGCCAAGAGAGAGATTTCCAAAACCAGAAGCTTACCCAAAATCCCTAAAGCGTTAATTTAGTCTAGGTACTAAAATCCTTTGGTTGTTGAGCTATCTTCCTATCCATCATCACCCTCCCCCCTTGTTAGAGAAAGTACTCCCTCCATTAATTCAACACCGTCTTCCAGCTTTCTTGCAGTGCGTTGCTATTTAACTATTTATATCCCATCTTCATGTGGGTTCTGTAGTCTTCCATCTCTTTCTCTCTCTATAGCTTCATTCTTCAGGTTCACATCTCACTCTGGCTTTGGCTAGCCGTGTTGGGCTTCTCCTGCTCAATCATATATATACACCTTCTAGCTCTCTCTCTCTCTCTCATGGTTTTTACAGTCATAGCTTAAACACCAATTAACCAGATCTAGTTTGCTGGCATTTACGTAGATAGAGAGTTCGAAATTCATTCATTAATGGAGGGTAACGCTAACAACAGCATAGAGATGGATAAGGAGAGACTTACAGCGGAGATGGACTTCAACAAGGACTCCTCCTCCGCCGTCATCAGGATCAAACAGCGCTTGCCGGACTTTCTACAGTCCGTTAAGCTCAAGTACGTCAAGCTTGGGTATGGCTACTCATGCAACCCAGCTACCATTCTCTTGTTTCTTCTCATCGCGCCCTTGTTCGCCTCCGTTCTGGTACAGCTAACTGGTGTAGACATAACCCGGTTCGTAACCGAGGTCTGGTCCAACCAGGCCGTCCGGCTTGAGAGCATCGACGCCGCCACAAGGCTCGCCGGTTCGGGGTTAGTCCTCTTCTTCTTAGCGGTGTACTGGTCCAAGAGGTCCAGACCGATTTACCTGGTCAACTTCTCATGCTACAAACCTGACGAGGAGAGAAAAATGTCGATGGATGCGTTTCTGAAAATGACGGAGGAAACCGGCGCCTTCAGCTCAGAATCAGTTGAGTTCCAGCGGAGGATATCGAACCGGTCTGGTTTAGGTGACGAAACATACTTAGCTCCTGGAATCACATCTAAACCCCCAAAGCTCTCTATAGACGAGGCCCGGGCTGAAGCCGAGTCCGCCATGTTCCGCTCGCTTGACTCCTTATTCAACAAAACCGGGGTCAATCCTAAGGACATTGACATCCTCATCGTGAATTCTAGTCTTTTCAACCCAACGCCGTCGCTCTCCGCCATGATCGTCAACCGCTACAAGCTCAAAACCGACATCAAGAGCTTCAACCTCGGCGGAATGGGCTGCAGCGCCGGCTTAATCTCCATCGACCTCGCCAAGGACCTCTTGAAAGCTCTCCCCAACTCCTACGCAGTAGTAGTAAGCACAGAAAGCATAACCCTAAACTGGTACTTCGGCAACGACAAGTCCATGCTCCTCCCCAACTGCATCTTCCGCTCCGGCGGCGCCGCCGTGCTCCTCTCGAACAAGCGAAAAGACCGCAACCGGTCAAAGTACGAGCTCGTCCACACCGTCCGCACCCACAAGGGCGCCGACGAGCGGTCTTACCACTGCGTCTACCAGCGCGAGGACGACAAGGGCAAGGTCGGCGTGTCTTTGGCTCGTGAGCTCATGGCGGTCGCCGGCGACGCATTGAAGACTAATATCACAACCTTGGGACCTCTAGTGCTACCATTCTCGGAGCAATTCTCCTTCTTTGTGACACTGTTGAGAAGCAAGATATCGAAAGCCAAGGTGAAGCCGTACATCCCGGACTTCAAGCTCGCGTTTGAACATTTCTGTATCCACGCCGGCGGGAGGGCGGTGCTGGACGAGATTCAGAAGAATCTGAACCTGACGGAGCGGCACATGGAGGCGTCGAGGATGACGCTGCACAGGTTCGGGAACACGTCGAGCAGCTCGCTGTGGTATGAGTTGGCGTACGTGGAGGCAAAAGGGCGGGTCGGGCGTGGGGATCGGATCTGGCAGATTGCATTCGGGTCGGGTTTCAAGTGTAACAGCGCGGTTTGGCGGGCGATCAGGCCAGTCGCGGAAGGGGACCCGCTAGGGAACCCGTGGATGGACTGCATAGATAGGTACCCGGTCAAGGTGCCAGTCGCGCTGTAGGATTGTCCTGATGGCCGTGTGGAATTATTTGTGGCTGGGGATTTATTCTGCGTTTTTCTTACTTTTTTAGGTGATTTTTTTGTCTTCTTTGTAATTTTAGTAAATGTCTGTGAAGAGGGACATTGACATTATACTGGGACTTTTTTATTAAATAAATTGTTAAAGAAAGAAAAAGGTGAAATTAAACGAAATTGGAAAATATATAGCCATTTCCTTTTAAAACTCATTTATTCATTAAAAAAGAATGATTGAACCCAACCATAAGTACATAACCCAACCATAAGTACATAACTTGGTATAAATTAAAGAGATTTTTTTAAATAAAGAGTTGGTGCGCCTGTATTCAAGTTTTAATTATTTAAATTTTTGAATACAATAAGTGACATAAAACTTAAATTTCTGATTACAAATACTTGAAATAATATTAAAAGTCCTTACAAATCAATACTTAATTAAACATCAACCGGTAAAGGAGTAACGCTCTAATTACAACTATTTGTTTTCAGACAGCGATGACATACCACAAAGATCACTAGATATGTAACACGCTTATACATTGTTTATATGTGGAACCTAATATTTCTCCTTTACCGGGTTACAATTCAAGAAATAACACCAAGTATGGTCAATTATTAAATATGCATCGTTTATTATGCTTGAACTACTGTTTACAGGGCCAAAGGCCAGTCAGACTGGAGAAGCCATTCTGGGTCCTTTGTCAGGGCCCAGTTCATTGTAAGTTTGAGGCAAAGCAAGGGAGTTCATTCCCACATTGGAAAAAGACAAAGTGCAGCCTTTAATGCTACTATAAATACCGGTGAGGACCTCCCGGTAAGGAGAGGAGGACCTTAACTACTCGAGTTTTCTGCTTATCTGACAGTGTCTGACTTAAGCATCGGAGTGGCTTCCCTCGGTAAACCCGGGGACGCCCTTTGACGTGTTTGTTCTTTGCACAGGAAAACTCGGGAGTACAAGGAAGTTCGCTATTTCTGGAACCGTGCAACCCGTTAAAGGGGCCACGAGCATCCCCGGAAACAATTGGTGCTCTCGTTGAGAGCCGAACTCAAGGCCTCCCAAACACGTATTTCGAAGAACGATGGAAATGGCAGGAGAACAAGATCCAACTGGAAGGCTTAATTTCTCAGGGGATGATAACCCAGGGACCTCCGGGACCCAGTTTGGCCAAACAGATTTAGCAGCAGCGTTCGAGCTCTTGAAAAAGGACTTTCTCGCTCAAAAGGAGCAATCTACTCGAGAACATGCTGAGTTGATAACGGTAAGGGAGCAGTTAGCGACTATCCAGGCCGAGCATGGGCTTCTTCAAGCAACCTTAACTCAAAGAGCGAATGCCATGGGGGCGTCAGCCAGACTTGCTGATATCATCACCCCAGAAGGGAATCCTCCGGGTTGTGGAAACCCGCGAACTTTTGACGGTGCATACATACCATCCGCTATTCTCCCAACCACTGCCCACCCTAACCCAAATCCACAAATGATCCATCTCTCCAATCCTTTGTTTAATCACAATCTTACAGGACCTCCTCCACTCCCAGAGCCGTTGTTAAATCAACCCCTTCCCCCAGCAGATGCCCAGACCCAGCTGCTGTTACAGTTGACACAAACTGTGACCCAACTTGAGCAGCGGCTAAACTCGGGAACGGGACCACAACAATATCAACCCTTTATTACCCGTGCGAGCCCATTCTCCGCACGGGTTCAAGCAGACAAAAAGCCACCAGAAGCAAAGCCATTTAAGATTAAGAGATATGCCGGAATGGGGTGCCCGTATGCACACCTTGAGTTGTTCCAGTCTCAGTTAGATTCAACCCGGTTCACAGACGCCCAAGCATGCCATGCTTTCCAGGAAACACTCAGTGAGGAGGCGTTGAGTTGGTTCCTCAAGTTACCGGCTTTGTCAATAGAGACCTATGGTCAGTTGACACAGAGGTTCCTGTCCCGGTTTATCCTGCTGTCAAGTGCCAATCGAAGCACCACTTCGTTATTCAAAGTCCAACAAAGGGATGATGAAAGCTTGAAAATTTTTGTAACCCGTTGGCTGTCCACGACTTCCAAGTGTGGGCACCTGGACGAGTCAGTAGCATCAGAGGCGTTCTTACAGGCGCTCAAACCAACCCGCTTTGTGGTAGAGCTCAGGAAGCAGCGGTTCAGGTGCTACGACGATCTAATTAATGAAGTAACTCGGCAAGCTCAAGCCGAGTACGACACCTTCGGGGAACGCCGGACGAACACCGGGTTCACAAGCCAGCGAGCCGATGGATGGAAAAAGGAAGGGCAGCATAAGAGTGGCCAGGGATACTTCGGCAAAAGTTCAAACAGACCAAGGGAGAAACCAAGAGAGGCTCCATACCTTCGTCATCCAACCCGGGAGGAAAAGAACACTTACATCCCTCGATATGAAGTGTTAACCAACTTGACTGCCTCCTATGAAGAAATTTGGAACCGCCATAGGAATGAAGTTCCCCCGGCTCCAAAAAGAAAGTTTCCCAAAAGGACAGGGCCGGACAACGGGCAACATTGTGCCTATCACAACGAGTCTGGCCACACGACCGACCGGTGCTTTTCTCTTCGGAACGCCATTGAGTACATGATCCAGAACGGCAAACTACAGCAGTATAAATCACCCGCCACAGGTGTCAACCTCATTGAAGTATATGGGGAGATAATGACGATTCACGGGGGTGGCACCCAAGGGGTGTCCGGTCACCGGGCCAAAAGACTCTGCCCAAGAGGCCCGGAGTTTGAGATAATGCAGCTTCGTCAAGAATGCCGCAAGGAGCTGGTTCCTTGGGATACCGTGTCATTTTCTCAGTCTGAAGACACGCTGAAAGTGCATCACAATGATCCCTTCATAATCACTCTTCAGATTGACCACTGGAGAACTCGGAGGGTTCTAATAGACACGGGAGCCGCTGTCAGCGTCATGTTCAGCAGTTGCTATAAGGGGTTTAAACGAGGACGAGATAAGCTCTATAGGAACCACGAGCCATTGATCAGTTTTTCAGGAGAGACGACTCAACCGTTGGGGTCTGATCAACTAACGGTTACAGTTGGAACCGGCCACCAGTCCACAAGAATTGTAGTTCCCTTCATAATTGTGGACTGCCCATCCTCCTACAATGCCATACTCGGGAGAGATGCACTCTGGGGCCTACAAAGTTTTATAGCGGGTCACATGCTGCTTATGAAAGTGCCTACACCCGGGGGTTGGGTTACAATTCGTGGAGACCAAGAAGCCGCTGTCAGATGCAACGCGATAGCAACTCAGTCCCAGCACGAGATGTTTTCGGCCGGTTTTTCCTTGTCTCCATTTGACAAACCCGATGACCCCAGGGATGACCCGGATTCTTTGCCCATCAGCAAGACGGCACAAAAGAAGAGCCAGAAGTATCCTGCCAAGTTCCCCCGGCCAGCCCCAATTGAAGCAACAGAATGGATTCATATTTCAGAAGAATACCCGGAGAGGAAGATTTGCATTGGCACAGGCCTTGACCCCGAGGTCAGAAACCGAATGGTTGAGCTGCTAACCCGGAAACAGAAGGTGTTCGCATGGTCATATGCAGACATGCCCGGGATTTCTCCAGACGTTATGACACATTCCCTCAATATTATCCCGGGTGTTAAACCGGTAAGACAGAAGCGTCGTGCATTTTGCGCAGAGAAGTACAAGGCCATTCAAGCAGAAGTTAAACGTCTTAAAGACATCGGGTTCATTGGAGATGCAACATACCCGGATTGGTTGGCCAATGTGGTGATGGTCAAGAAGGCAAACGGAAAGTGGAGGATGTGCGTCGACTACACAGATCTGAATAAGGCTTGCCCGAAGGATAGTTTTCCCCTTCCAAAGATTGATCAACTGGTGGATTCAACCGCGGGCCACCCCCAGTTGAGCTTTATAGATGCATACTCGGGATTTAACCAAGTTCCGATGAATCCCGCGGATCAACAGCACACATCTTTTACAACAGACAAGGGGATGTATTATTACAGAGTGATGCCTTTTGGACTCCGGAATGCAGGAGCCACGTTCCAGCGCCTCGTAGTGGGCATGTTTGCAAACCAACTCGGGGATACTATGGAGGTTTATATAGACGATATGCTGGTCAAAAGCCGGGAAACAAGCAAACACCCGGATGACTTGGAGACCGTCATCGACATTGCCTTGAGCAAGGGGATGAGGTTAAACCCGGAGAAGTGTGTGTTCGGTGTTTCAGGAGGAAAGTTTCTCGGGTTCATGGTCAGCGCTCGGGGAATTGAGGCAAACCCCGACAAAATTCAAGCCGTCCTGGCCATGCAACCGCCGAAAACCAGGAATGAAGTTCAGCAACTTACTGGCAGGCTGGTAGCCTTATCCCGGTTTATATCCAGGTTAACAGATAAATGTGCACCCTTCTTCAAAATTCTCAAGAGTCAACACCGCGAACGGATTACATGGCAGGAAGAGCACAATCAAGCTTTTGAAAAGTTGAAGGAATACTTGGCGTCAGTCCCTTCTTTATCCAGACCAAACCCTGGGGATATACTATATCTGTACCTGGCGGTGTCTCAAACAGCTGTCAGTTGTGCCTTGATAAGAAAGCCAGACTCTGAAGAACTGCCGGTTTACTATACTGGGAAAGGATTCAATGATCCTGAAACTCGTTATCCAGATATTGAAAAACTGGCCCTGGCCTTGGTTGTAGCAGCAAGGAAGTTAAGACCCTATTTTCAAGCACATTCCATCCATGTACTCACCAACCAACCGCTACGGCAGGTTCTGCAAAACCCGGCAACTTCGGGCAGACTGGTCAAATGGGCAATTGAGTTGGGGGAGCATGATTTGCACTTTAAACCGCGAACGGCAATCAAAGGGCAAGCAGCAGCAGACTTCATTGCCGAGTTAATCCCAGCAGATTCAACATTTGCTGAAACTCTTCCTACACAAGCTGAACCGGAGAGTTGGCAAATATTTGTAGATGGATCAGTCAATCAGAGACAATGTGGAGCAGGCATTACGTTGGTAGACCCGGAGGGTAATATGTTTGACTATGCCTTACGCTTTAACTTCAAAGCATCAAACAACACGGCTGAGTACGAAGCTCTAATCAAAGGGCTCCAACTCGCTAAAGATATGGGCGCCCGGCATCTCCGCATACTAAGTGATTCACAGCTGGTAGTGCAGCAGGTTAACGGCGGATTTCAGGCAAAGGAAGCACATCTTTCGTCCTATCAAAAGTTAGCGGCTTTCTTGCTGGAGAAATTTGATAGCTTTGAGGTTACTCAGATACCGAGGCAGCGGAATGTGAGAGCAGATACCCTGGCAAGGATTGCAACAGGGGACGATTCCAATACCGAGTTTAAAAGCTTACTGGTCGAGACATTGGAGAAACCAAGCATCTCACTCTCCTTTTCTGAGATTTTCGCGGTAGAGGCAAACCCGCCACCGTCTTGGATGGATGAGTTCATCAACTTCATCCAACATGGAACCCTACCTGAGGACCCGGTAGCGGCCAAACGACTACGAGTTCGAGCGGCTCGGTATAGTATCCATGATGGGAAACTGTACAGACGAGGACAAACTTTTCCTGATTTGAAGTGTATTACACCCGAGGAAGGAGACCGGGTTTTGCAGTCGCTTCATAGCGGGGTATGTGGAAATCACTTTGGAGCCCGTAACCTGGCTTTCAAAACCCTAAGAATGGGATATTACTGGCCTTCTTTGGAACACGATGCCAGAATTGTCGTAGATTCCTGTCTTCAATGTCACCGATTTGCAAGCTTTCCACGTGCACCATCAGTCCCACTATCAGTAATAATTTCTCCACATCCATTTTGCATGTGGGGGATCGATTTCATCGGACCGCTACCCACAGCTCCGGGACAGCTCAAACATGCCATTGTCTCAGTGGACTATAATTCCAAGTGGATAGAAGCTCAACCCCTGGCACGGATCACGACCGCAAATGTTAAGAAATTCCTTTGGAACAATGTCTTTTGCCGGTTTGGAATCCCGGAGACGTTTATCACAGATAACGGGACGCAGTTTGACAACGATGAGTTCCGGGAATTCTTACACTCTAACGGGACAAAGGTCCTATATGCCTCCCCTGCACACCCGCAGACTAATGGACAAACTGAAGCCGTTAACAAGCTCATCAAGCAAGTTCTGAAGAAGAAGCTGGAGGACGCAAAGGGTTTATGGGCTGAGAAACTTCCAGAGGTTTTGTGGGCACTAAGGACAACTCCAACAGAAGCCAATGGGGAGAGCCCATTTCTTATGACTTTTGGATCTGAAGCAGTGATCCCGGTAGAGATGGAAGTCCCGAGTGACCGGGTACAACTGTTTGACAGGGAAACCAACGATGAAGGCATCCGCCTTAACATGGACCTCCTGGAGGAACGCCGGGAGCGTGCACATCTCCGAAATATCAACAAGAAGCAAAAGGTGGCTAAACACTACAATTCCCGGGTTATCAACCGCCCACTCAAACTCGGGGATTGGGTAATGAAGGAGGTTATCCCTAAGCCAACGGGGCTTAAAGCTCCATGGGAGGGTCCATATGAAATCGTTGAAGTCGTGGGCCCGGCAACGTTTTACATCCGGGGTACAGATGGAGTTACGCTTCCGCGACCATGGAACGCCCAACATCTGCATCTCTTCCCCAAATAGGTACCGAGTTATCTATGAATGTCCAATTTTATTGTTTATGATGTTGTATATAAAGCCTTTCAGGCCCACAATGCATGAATTACCCTACCGGGTTATGTTTTATTAAAGAGTTTGTTGAAGTGAATGCAGCCTTTAGCGGCCCTACTTGTATGCCTTAATCGCCAAGCTCCGATAATCTCCGATAATCTCCATGACATGAAATATTGCAAGCCTTTCACGGCCTTATTTCATGGTCAAAACTCGCCAAGCTCCGATAATCTCCGATAATCTCCATGACATGAAATATTGCAAGCCTTTCACGGCCTTATTTCATGGTCAAAACTCGCCAAGCTCCGATAATCTCCGATAATCTCCATGACATGAAATATTGCAAGCCTTTCACGGCCTTATTTCATGGTCAAAACTCGCCAATCTCCGATAATCTCCATGACATGAAATATTGCAAGCCTTTCACGGCCTTATTTCATGGTCAAAACTCGCCAAGCTCCGATAATCTCCGATAATCTCCATGACATGAAATATTGCAAGCCTTTCACGGCCTTATTTCATGATCAAAACTCGGCAAGCTCCGATAGATCTCTAATAATCTCTGATTACCGTGTTTGTTTGGCAAAGACGCCCTTGGAAGTCCTAACGGACCCGTAAAGCCTTACTGCCCCTACTTTCACTTTATAATGTTAATATGCCAACCCGGCACTACGTGTGAAGTTGTCAACACTTGCAGGTTATGCATCGGGTTGAAAGTCCTTATGAACCCGTAAAGCCCTAGCGGGACTATTTTTATTTCCCACAAACCGGCATTATATGTGTGAATTTTATCAACACTTGCAGGTTATGCATCGGGTTGGAATTTCTAACGGATCCATAAAGCCCTAGACCTTTAAAGCCTTAGCAACACTATCTTTATTCACACAGAAAACCGGCGTTATATGTACATTTTTGTACTTATCAGGTTACCGTGTTTTGGCACAGGAAGGATTGCGAGAAGGAAAAATTTTATTACTTCAAAAAGTATCGATTACAAAAAAGTAGCAAACCGCTACAGGTAGACTAATCTTATAGAAATGAAAAATATCCTAAGGCTCCGTTGACGACCCCCTACCCCGGCCAGTGCTAGAACCGCCACGACCTCCCCGGGGCTGTATAATGAACTGACCCCTACGCAGAGGTGGCCGATTCCTAGGACCACCCACAATCCCACCACGGGAAGCACCTCTCCCGGCTGCTGAAGAACGAACTGGGGGACTCCGAGCCGGGTTCGCAGGAGCCCTAGGGTTCGCAGCCACGGCAGGAGTCGACCGGGAGGTGCCTGCAGCCTCGTCGGGTCTAACATGACCTTGATGACCGTCATAACCCGCCTTGTCCAGCCAGCCTTGGCGAATACCAGCGCTAACTATTTCGGCACGAGCCTCGGCCCTGGCCGACCGCAGCTTCAGGTCAAACTCTGCGCTCGCCAGAAACTCGGAGACCGCTAAGTCCTTGGCCCGGGAAACTGCCTGGAGCAAGTCTCCTTTTTGTTGCTCCAAGGAGGTGACCTGTTGCTGCAGCCCCTGGTTTTGCTCGGTCAGCTGGGCTATCGCGGCGTCTTGAGCACACCGGTCCTCCCGGTGACCTTCGATAACATTCTCCAGTTCAGAGTTCTTGGCCACCAGGTCTGCTATGTGTTCTTCCGCCTCGGCCAACTTCGCACTCGACGCGATCGCTGATGCGCTTGCGAATTCCCGGACCCGAGCCAGGTTTTCTTCGCTTGCCGTCACCTGGTCCCGGGCGGCCCGGAGATCATCCCTGAGGACTCTCTCTCGCTCGGGGATGCCTTCGGTTATGAGCCGGTCAGTCGCCAAGTACGACAACCTGACAGCCTACACAAATAAAACAACGGGTTAGTACAAGGAAACAAAAACAAAAAGATAACGAGTTACAGCAGAAGACTAACTTACCCGCATCAGCTTCTCCTGCGCCCTCCGGGCTACAGTCAACGGGTCCTCGTGCTCCAGGACATAGGAGTCAGCGGCGCAATTCTTCAAATCCGCTACCATCCTTTGGATGGCCGCGTCCGCCATTCCTGCACTCGCCAACTCCTCCATTATCTCAGTAGTGTCCCGCTGCTGCTTTCTCTCCCTCCTCTCCTTCCTCTCCTTCCTTCTCTTCCTCCTTTCGGACCTCCCCGAGCTGGATGCCTCCCGGGTACGCTTGCGAGAAGGCACGGGCTCCACTTCAAGAACCTCGTCACTCCCCTCACTCCCCTCCGGGTTCTCACTACCTATTTCCCTTTCCAACCCTCCGACCTCTTCACCCCCTTCGTCATCCTCCTCGGTAAATTCCTCCTCGCCCGGGAACACAGACGAGGGAACCGCGCTCATCACCGGTTCTTCAGTCTCATCGGCAAACGGTTCTGCAAATACCGGGTTGTCGTCCGCCTCCGAGGGATTCCCTTCAACCTCCTCTCCTTCTGGGTAGACTTCCGGCCCGAGAATCTCAGCCAAGTACGCGGGAACCTCGTTGTAGTAGGAGACGTCAACGTGGAACTGCCGAGTTTCCCCTTGCTCGGCGTCTGGGCGCAGAAAAGCCGCCTTCGATGTCAGATCGATATCGTACGCCAGCCCCTCCGTGCCTTGCGCCCGGATCCCGGCCCATACAGCCTTGTCCTCGAACCCGTCGTATATTCCCGGGTTCTTTCGCTTCGTGAACTCCATCGGGAGAAGAGCTGCAACAAAAGATCTAACCTATTAGACCGGGGCATGTAAACAAAAATTGTAAAGGAAACGAGACAAACCTGGAAGCTCCATCAATCGGCAACGGCTGTACACATACAGCCTGCAAAGCCGGTACGAGCTCCGGTCATCTTGACCTCTGAAGGCCCATAGCATCCTCCGGATCCTCTTCTCCATCACCGGCTCCAGAGGAATGTCGGGAACATCTGCAACACGTACAATATAATTATAACCCGGGAAAGATAAAGGAAAGAAATATCCGCAGAGAAAGGACTTACTCATCAGTGGCTGGAAGTCACCCGGTACTTGAAACGCGTGTCCCGGGTCTTGAAAGTTTCTTATCAAGAAACTCTTTTCCCTCCAGGTCCGGCTCACAGAGGTAGGCAGGTCCTCCACGATCTTCTTGAAGACCCCTTTGGACTTCAGTTGGATGGTCCCACTGAAACCCGCCTTCCGGGAGTACTCGGCCCGGTACATGGCGTGTAACTCGTGGTAACTCGGCATCTGCTGCTTCAACACTTTGTACATCACGCACAATCCCAGCAGCTGCCTCCACATATTCGGGCCAACTTGCCCGATGGCGAAGTTGCTCGCAGCCAGGAGATACTGCACCTCCACCTTTAGCGGGAGTGACAGACCGCAACGTAGCTGGTACTCGTGGCATAGCGTCCACCCATCCCCGGGAGCGAAGAACTGATCCTCGGGTTCTAAAGTCCGAATTTCAACAGACTCGGGAATCTTCCAGTTGCTCCTTAGCTCCACAATCTCCTCCGCGGTCAGCGAGTACCCGGGAGGGTCAAGAGCGGTACCATCAGTGAAGGTAACTGAGGCAAACTCGGGGACGTGAGCATCCATTGCGGGGTTTGTCATCTGCAAAACAAGAAACAAGGGGACATCGTCAAAACCCCAGATAAACCCGGCGACCACAACGATGAACGCACACACTAACGCAGCAACCCAGTTTGGATCCCAGAAAACAGTACACAATATCGACCCAAAACATTCAAAAACATCGTAACAGAGAACAGTACCTTACTTGTAAGGGTTTCAAAGGATTTGGATGTCGATTTGCGTTTGGAAATCCAACAAGCACAGCGACAGCAGAGGACGAGAGCAAAGGCACGAAAAAGTTTTCGATTTCGAAGGTACGACAAAACGGTCACCCTCAACCCCTATTTATACTGTTAAGAGACGTACACTGAAGCGACGTTTGAGAGACGTACATAGAAAGGACGTTTCGGTTTTTCGAGAAAATCGACACGTGTCGCGCATGCCGCGTCCCAAAACCGAAAAACTTTTCTGTTTCCCCCACTTTAAAACCGAAAACTTTTCGTTTTCCCCCACTTCAAACCGAAAACTTTTCATATTCCCCCACTACAATACGGAGATGTCATTTTCAGTTCCCATAGTCAACGTGTCTGCGGGGCACCCTTGCGTACGGACTTGGGGGACTGGGTACACCGGGTCTGGATGATACCCTTGTAACCCGGTAAAGAAATGGTTTCAAGTCCCCACCCAAGCGTACCCCTTGACTGAGGACTTGGGGGACTTGTTTATATGTGGAACCTAATATTTCTCCTTTACCGGGTTACAATTCAAGAAATAACACCAAGTATGGTCAATTATTAAATATGCATCGTTTATTATGCTTGAACTACTGTTTACAGGGCCAAAGGCCAGTCAGACTGGAGAAGCCATTCTGGGTCCTTTGTCAGGGCCCAGTTCATTGTAAGTTTGAGGCAAAGCAAGGGAGTTCATTCCCACATTGGAAAAAGACAAAGTGCAGCCTTTAATGCTACTATAAATACCGGTGAGGACCTCCCGGTAAGGAGAGGAGGACCTTAACTACTCGAGTTTTCTGCTTATCTGACAGTGTCTGACTTAAGCATCGGAGTGGCTTCCCTCGGTAAACCCGGGGACGCCCTTTGACGTGTTTGTTCTTTGCACAGGAAAACTCGGGAGTACAAGGAAGTTCGCTATTTCTGGAACCGTGCAACCCGTTAAAGGGGCCACGAGCATCCCCGGAAACATACATCCTAATATCTAATTCTACATCTGTTCGGTATGAAATTTGTATTAAACGGTGACAAGCGTGGCTCGTGGATCATCCGTGTATCGATACTGTTCCAACTTAACCACCTTTAAGGTGTTGGGTTTTAACCACAAAATGCCTCAATACAATTAGGAATGATCCACCCACTTATTAGTTATATTTTTTTGTCACTTTTCTGATGTGGGATCTATTACTCTCTAATACCCTCAACACGTCCCTTTATGTGCAACATGACTCAAGGCTTGCACAATTGCACGTGATTAAATGGGACAGAACAAATAAAGAGACACTTGGTGACAATCCAATCGAAACTTTTCGATGGCGATATAAGCCCATACCAAACGAAGATAAGGAACCCACATCGGGCCCATTAGAGAACTGGACGAGACATATAGCCTAGGAGAATCTGAGAAGTAATTAGAGAGGGACCCGCTCTGATACCATGTTAAACGGTGACAAGCGTGGCTCGTGGATCATCCGTGTACCGATACTGACCCAACTTAATCACCTTTAAGGTGTTGGGTTTTAACCACAAAAGACCTCGGTACAGTTAGGAATGATTCACCCACTTATTAGTTATATATATTTTATTTGTCACTTGTCTGATGTGAGATCTATTACTCTCCAATACTCTCAACAATTTGCAATGTCTGATTTATGCTGGTGTGCCAACGCTTTTGTGTTCATCGTAACAGTCTTGACTTGAATGTTTCTCGCTTATTCCTGACTTCTACTCCAAGCAACTGCTGGATTTACCGAACTTAAGATTGTTCTTATGGTGCTTAAACATCGAAGATTAAAGAATATGTATCAAGGATTTCTCCTCAATATTGTGATATTTACTAAGGTTTTGAGGCCTTAACAATGGTTTTGCGGGTATTCGTTGAGCAGGGATCAGGCTTTATGGATTGGGAATGGACTTTGTACTGGGTAGGGATCGGGTTAATGAGTGAAGCGGGATAGGTTTCCGAACATGGATCAGAAGGTGGACAGACTTCTGAGCAGAGATCAGAAGGTAGATAGCTTTTGCGTAGGGATCGAAAGACTACAAAAAGATGCAAGGAGTGTTTTTGTATGGGTGCTCCGCGGAAAGACTTGATATTTGTGTTTAGCAAATAGCTTGTGTGTTGAATATAAATTGGATGTGTTTTGCTCGTTCGCCTCGACCTCCTTTTATAAAGAACTATGGCTCGTATTCTTGCAGATCAAGGTTTATCAAACCTCTTAATTTAGTTAGAATAAAATCTTCCCTAATCAGATCATGAATACATCTCTAATAGATTCACAAATATCTTGCCATATTTTACCCATAAAGGAAAGAAAAAATATATACAAGATTTAGATCACATGGATCAGTCCACATATCGTATATATATATATATACTTAGATACAATGTCAAAAATAATGATATTCACCTCAAAATCTAACTTTTAAGATTAGTTAGATATACATGTCAATTCTGACTCAATTTTGATAGTTCAACAAAACACCATTAATCACCAAATTCATGATATTTCGATAATAGCCTGAATTTGTATCAAGATGGCTTGATCTCCTGAAAGGTCAAATATAACATCGATTATGAATATCTCTAAAGATACTCAATCATATCCGCGCTTGGACAACAAAGCTAGTCCATGATGCAACATTTACAGAAATATAAATTTACACTCAAACAATATCAGCTTCCTACCTATGTTGCTTTCATAAACTATATCTGACAACACGTAGTTTCACCCTACCATTAGGTGTGGCAACGACAATTTGATAAAGTAAGGAACTCGTCACCTACTTAGAGCAGACAAGGCACATAGAGTGCCAAATACAGGCATGAAGCCTACTTAGCCACACTAATAATGTAGGAACTTAGTACTCATCTAAGACGCAATACTAGATAAAAAAGTAAAATAAAATAGTAAGTAATATAAAAACTAGGCAATGTCCACTAGGTGAAACCAAACCCAAACTCTAGCCCAGATCGGGCACATTGGCTGCATTCCAGCCCAATACCTCAAACCAAGAGGTGAGTAAAGTCTAACCCAACCGGCCCAAGACACCTGTTGTGTCACCCTGCCATTAGAACTGCCATCCATCCACCGATGTCGGGTCGCAGTCGTTTCACCGTCGTCTGTCCATCGGAGAGCCGTGCCATCCACCCCAATTATCAGCTGAAACCAACAGGAAAAGAGATGTTTAAACGTTGGCTTCCAAGCATCATCGTCGCACTGGCTATCGACCCATCAATCCTGACGTCTTCGATTGATGCATTCGCTCAGCCATCGATCCTTGTTTGCTCAGGGACAACACCCACCCAACACCGATCTGACTTGGAGCCACTTCGCTCTCATTCTGATCCCGGACCACCACCATGACACAAAAACTCCCTTCAACCGAACAAGGGAAAAACAACCTCCTAGTCCAAGGTCTCGGGCTTGAGGTACGCCCATGAAACAAGACTCCCATCTAGCTACACCCTTCGTGTGCCGGTGAGGTGAGTAGCCTTCACTAGCGACGAGACGTAGCCAGAAGGGACGAAGGAATGAGGCGGTGTTCTCTAGCCTTCCAACGCTCTAGGGTTTTTTTTGTAAAAAAAATCTCTCACATTTCTTCTCATTCTTTTTTGCATTTTTGTTCTCCATGGTTTCCACTTTCTTATTCACTTCTTCTGTTTTCTTTTGCGGAAAATTTGTTTCTTTTGTTTTGTTGACCTTGTTTCAATGGTAACTCTCTTTGTTACTTCTTTTTTCCTAACTCTCTTTGTTACTTCTTTTTCCTCACTCTCATGTGTATTGCCTTCTTTTTAACGTCATCTTGAAGAGTAAGAATATTACATTAATGGAGTAAGAATATTAGATTAGTATCAAAAATATATTTGAGGTTATACATTTTTTGCTGCGCCTAACTGAGGGTTATACTACTATCAACTGAGGTTGTTGGGGGCAATATAAATCTCAGTTGATGGTAGTAAATTCACACAAACTAATAGGGCTTGTTACAGAGATTCAGAGAAAATAAATTCACACAAACTCACCCTAATTTGAGGTCCTACTACCTCTAATAGGAGCAATATTCAATGTGATTTTCAGTAATGCATTCTTGAGTAAAGCTATATTTCCAATAGTAAAGCTATATCTACATCATTTCGTAAGCAAATTAAAGCAATAAAGGGAAATTACATCAAAATCATTGACTGTTGTACGTAATCTACCCGGCTGCGACATATGCAACCAAATATATGAAAATAAGTTTAAAACATTTCAATGATCTCACAAGCTCCAACGTTCACATAGAATTTTAAAACACAAATAAAATGGTAAAGTAATAAACATACCTACAACTACATTCTCAATTTACATGAATTATTTTAAATGAAATGAACCATATATAGGTACTAGCTAGAGTTTATGTAGTTCATTCAATCAAAACTCAAAAGCCAAAAAAAATTAAGATGGTGCTTGATTGCTCATTTCAAATGCATACCTCTAATTACACAAAACCCACCTCAACCCTCCGACCAAGACCACCCTCACCCAAACGCACCACTCATGGATCACAACTAAAGGTGGCAAACGGGTCGTAAAGCACGGGGACGGCACGAGCACGGCACATTTAAAAGTGGTCCGGCACGACACGAGCACGCTACCGGTCCGGCACGGCCCAAGCACGCTACCGGTCCGGCACGGCCCAAGCACGTTATCTTAATGGGCCGGGCCGGGTCTAGAAAAATTAGCCCACGGGGCCTGCCTGGCCTGAGCCTGTTATAGGCCTGACCCGGCCCAAACACGATATGTTAAGGCCCACGGCCCGGTCCGCTTTAATATATATATTTTCTGTAAAATATGAAGATTATATATTTATAAATAATATAAAACTTGTTTTAAGTGTAAACAATAACTTATAATTACTAATAATTATTCATTTTGATTCTCTTAGACCCATAAAAAGTTTTGCTAAAACATTATCAAGTATAAAAAATGATCATATGGTTCATATATCATTTATTTCTTTAGTTTGTTGGCAAAGAAAACAAATGATCGATAGAAAATATAAGTTATTTTTCATTTGTTTTTATTTTGGTATACAATGATATCAAATTTAGACTAATTTCTATTTTTAACTACAAACGGTCCCGTTAATAAGCCCGAACCCGGTCTAATATATTATAGACGCGCCGGCCCGTTTGCCACCTCTAATCACAACCAACATCAACACCCTTTATCATCACCACTCCAACTCCTTAGATCAATCCACGTCCCCCTCACCTAGCCTCCTCCGACGACTTATTCTACTCTTCCTCCTCCGACTTCGAAGCCGCCACTGACTCCTTGCTGGACTTTGCCACCATCTTCACCTCCTAACTCTTCTTCTCCTCCTTCGGTCGCTCTAACTCCATCGTCGAGTGCCTGGACACCAAACCCAACTGCTATGATTTATGAAAATCCATAGAGGAGATGCTCGAAGCTAGAGATAGAGATCGTACAGACAGGAAATAGAAAGTAATACCTCCTGGTGGTGAGTCGAATCATGGTCACCGCAGCGGTTGTCGAAATAGAGAGGATCTTGATGATCCCATCATTCAAATTCAAATTTCAGAGAGAAAGAGAGACATCGACGTTGAGGGTCGTTGGCTTCACCGGTGGTGGCATCATTGTTGAGCTTTGTGGTTGAGAAGAGGAGATCTGAGTGGATTGGAGAATCAGACGAGAGATAAGAGGTAGGGCTAATTTGGTAAGAAGAAAAACACAAAAGGTTAAAAACTTTGTTAGTGTGAATATATCTTTAAGAGGTCTATAGGGTCAGTGAGAATTTATGATTTTTATTTTGTTAGTGGAAAAAAAAATCTTTAAAATTAGTACGGAAAATAATTTTTCCTTTGATTTATCAGCTGTTTTAGAATGCTTTTTATATTTATGATGTCATGGACCAAAACGAAGCCTATAAGGCTATAATTACAGAGCGAGTATATAGAATCGACAATAACAAGGCTAGATAATAGATAGCCGAACCATCAAAGGTGGCAACTTGATTCTTGAAGGTCATTAGTCATTACTAGATAACAATGAAGGATAATATTCTTGAGAGTTCGTTCCAAAGTAATGTCCATGAAAAACTTGATTTCATTTTATTGTTCTTAATGGCTAGCTAGTCATCGCAGCCCTATAACGTCATTAGCGCGCTGATCACTAGCTTCCCCTTCCACATTGCCATGCATTCTCCATACGGTCGTATGCACCCTAATTTGCCGGGTCCAATTTGGCCTTTTCTTGCTCAACTACTTCCCTCCCAGCGTATATATGTTCGCTCGTCATGGTTTGATACATAGCATAGTTAAACAGCCACAGCTTGAGCCAAGTACTGCGTACTTTTGTGTTTCTGGTGCTGCCATTTTCACAAATACAGCTGCCAAAGTTCTCAATGGTGAGTAACAATATAGACATGGAGAAGGAGAGACTCAATAAACACGCCGCCATCAAAATCTGGCAACGGTTGCTGGATTTCTCGCAGTCCATGCAGCTCAAGTTTCTCTTGTTTCTTCTCATCACACCTCTTTTAGGGTTGATAGCCGCTGCTCAGCTCCAAAGCATGGACACCACCACTAGACTTGTTGGTTCAGGTGTCGTCCTCCTCTTTCTAGCCCTTCGCTGGTTCAAGCAGTCCACGCCAGTTTACATGGTGAATTTCTCATGCTACAAACCAGACGATTCGGCTAAAGTTTCGTTGGAAAAATACGTGAAAGTCATGGAAACCAGTGGCTTATTTGAGCCTGACACAATTGAGTTCCAGAGGAAGGTAATGAGCCGGTCTGGTCTAGGCAACGAGACGTACTTACCGAGAAGTGTTACGTTTAATCCGCCCCAGCTTACCTTGGAAGCAGGCCGGTTCGAAGCGGAATCGGCCATTTTTGGAGCACTAGACTCACTCTTCAAAAAAACCAACGTGAAGCCGGCCGACATTGACATCCTTATCCTAAACAACGGCATATTCTGCCCAACCCCCTCCATCTCTGCAATGATCGTCAACCGCTACAAGCTCAGAAACGACATCAAGAGCTTTAACCTCAGTGGAATGGGTTGCAGCGCTAGCTTGATCTCTCTTGACCTCGCCAAGCACCTCCTCCAAGTCAAACCTAACTCGTACGCCGTCGTAATGAGCACTGAGGTTATCACCACGAGTTTGTACCAAGGCAAGGACAAGTCAATGCTTCTATCTAACTGTATTTTCCGGTGCGGCGGTGCTGCGGTTCTCCTCTCGAACAAGAGCGAGGACCGGGCCAGGTCCAAATATGAGCTGGTGCACACTGTCAGGACACACAAGGGTGCTATTGATCGATCTTACGAATGTGTGGGACAGAAGGTGGATGACAAAGGAAAGACCGGTCTTTACCTTTCCCGTGAGCTTATGGATGTTGCCGGTGACACGCTGAAGGCGAATATCACGGCGCTTGCGCCTTTAGTGCTACCGTTATCGGAGAAATTCTTCTTCCTAGTGACTTATCTAAAGAGCAAGATCTCGAAGACAAAGGTGAAGCCGTACACTCCCGATTTCAAGCGTGCCTTCGAGCATTTCTGTGTCCATGCTGGCGGGAGGGCGGTGCTGGATGCAATGGAGAAGAACCTGCAGCTGACGGAGTGGCATTTAGAGCCGTCGAGGATGATGCTGCACCGTTTCGGAAACACGTCGAGTAGTTCGGTATGGTATGAGCTAGCGTACATGGAGGCCAAGGGGCGGATCAGAAGAGGGGATAGGCTTTGGCAACTTGGGTTTGGATCGGGATTCAAGTGCAACAGTGCAGTTTGGCGGGCGCTTAAGAGCATAAAGGAAGGGGACGCTGTTGGTAACCCGTGGTTGGATTGCATGCATAGGTACCCGGTCAAGGTTCCGACTGGCTCCACTCCTTGATCGGCTTATGGTACTAAATGTGGGTTGGGTGATTAATTATCTTGTTTGAATAAATGTCTAGGAAGGGGGAATTAAATGTGGCTCTGAAGCATCTTTTATATATAACCAATGTACGTCTAGCTATGAAGGGGAAATAAGATGATCTCATCATTGTAATGTTAAATTTGAAGTAAATGGATAATAGAGAAGCAATGTAATGCCTTCCAAAACAAACAAACAAACAAAAGAGGATCTGTGATGCAATTTAAGCTCTCTAAACGCATGTATAAGAACTTTGAAATGTGAGAATGATTACAGTACTTGTAGTCAAACTCTTATGTTTAATGACAAATACAAGAATGTGAATAATTTTGGGTAAGAAGTATATATACTTGCGTTTTCTAACACTTGAAAGAATTAGAATTGATGTATCCTATGTCCTTAACAGGAATC
Organism: Comarum palustre; assembly: GCA_951800085.1. Lineage (NCBI taxonomy): Eukaryota > Viridiplantae > Streptophyta > Magnoliopsida > Rosales > Rosaceae > Comarum > Comarum palustre. The sequence goes on along the minus strand of OX637585.1, from coordinate 6,720,465 downwards.
GATTCTTGAATACTTATAAATTCAACTACAAATAAGATAAATGAGTTTATAACAACATTAACAATAGGGCCAGCCCTAAACAATTCGAGGTAACTTACAAAAAAAACCAATTTTCTTTTCGGGGTTTCGAACCACGCCTGAATTTTTTTATTGATATGCTAAAATATGGTACAATAGGGGGACATAAAACCAATATCTAGAAAAACGAAAAAAGATACAAAGATTATAATGAACACAGATGCAGAGATTCTGAAACATTCATTGAAATGCCTATATGCTTTGGAATCACCCGTCGTCTATATGCTTCTTGACTGATTATGCCAACAAAGTTCAAACATTCAAATTCCTCAATCAATTTTCACTCATTTGAATAGTTAAATATTGACAAAATAGTATAGATTAAATAAAACAACAATTAAGGCAAACCAACAAGAAAGCTAAGCTGAAACTAAGTACCAAGTGCTTTCCTTGTATGATCAACTTGACTGAGAAAATTGGACCATCCCAGGGCATCTTCACACCATGCTCCTTGCTTCTGGAATTATGAAACACAAACACATGAGAATAAACACACAAAACAAGATAACACATTAGTCAAGTGAGACATGTATCAACCTGCAACTTTTGTGTCTACAAAAAGATCACATACACCCCCTTCTTTCATATTTCAACATGTTCTTTTTAAGATTACTAATCCATTCAACAATTTCACAACCACAATTTCAATCTTAGAGGCACGATTTCAGAAAGAAAGAAAAAATTATATATATAGGGGATTCGAACCAACCTTATTCAATTGCAACAACCCAAATTCGGATTGGTGAAGTGAGGCAGTGACTACAGTCTTTAAAGCCCATATTGTGGTGAGAGAGGGGATGTGAAATTGAGTGCCAAATTGTTAGACCATGAAAATTTCGAATGAACAATTTATAGCAGACAAAATAGTTTTGGTTTTTCCTTCATAATTGATACAACTGGTATTTGATTTTGGGATTAGAATCAGAAGATTAAGAGTTGGAGAGAGAGGAAGAGATCCTGTGAAGATTTCTTTCAAAATTAAAGGAGACACATAGAAAGAGGAGAGGAGAACTTAAACAACAAAGTTTGTGAAACCCTATAAAATATAATTGTGGTTTATTTTTTTCATAATATATATAACAAATGAAAAAAGCAAATTAAAACAAAAATTTAGACCCCTTCAGCTATGGGCCTGGTGCGAACGTACTGCTAACATCGGGTCAAGGCCGCTCTGATTAACAAACTCTTTATTTTGATTTCTTAACTATTTTCGAAAAAGTGATTGACTTTTATCAATTTTAGTTCTGTTGTATTAATCTAAATTTGTGCAGTTACTGTTGAAGCATATATATATATACACACACTCAAGCGCCGGGTGAGAATTCTGAATATTTGATATTATGCCTTGACAAGGACTCTTCCCTCCCCACCTTCCACCTGTCTATATATATATATATATATATACTCAAGAGCCGGGTGAGAATTCTGAATATTTGATATTATGCCTTGAAAAGGACTCTTACCTCCACACCTTTCACCTGTTTACCAATCATCCCCAAAAAAGTATTGCATGTACATGATCATAGAAACATGTACCAGATCGGCTAATGCTCCCAAAATGTAGTGACCGCGCGCTTAGTGTTATCTGGTCTTATGATTTAAATTTTCTTTTGCAAGTAAGAGGTGGTGAGTTCGACTTACATGTGACTCGTTATATTATTTAATTTGTAAACTGATAAAAAAAACTTTATCCAAACCAGAGAAAACTGGTCTAACGTGATTATGAAAAATGACTTTTAGCTATTTTAGCTAAAATTATACTGAAAAATAGCTAGTGTTGCCACCCTCAATCAAAGGAAATTGGCTAGAGGAATAACCAGGGTCTGATCAATAGCAGCCCATGCCAACAATTGGTAAACACATATTAATCTTAACCCGTGGCGCAACACACATGTGACCCTCTCAAGAAATCTTCTAGATTGTTTATATTAGCTCCTTAGTAATTTCGAAGAATATGTTTGAACTGCATGAAGATCATGGTTGATGGTGATTCTACTTTGGTCATCAACTGTGCTACTGGAAGATATAAGTGCCCTTGGAAGCTGCTTCAAATTGTCAAGGATATCCATGCTAAGGGAGATGTTCTATTAAAAATCTTTTTGTTGAGGACTAGTTGAAGACTTTTTCATTTCATTCTATTTTCGATCACATATTCACATCTCGACCGTCTAATTTGTAGATATATATGAGTATATCATCTCTATAAATTTTCATAAAAATTAAAATTGTTAAGACATTCATAAATGTGATTCACCGATTAATCGATTATAAACTTGAACGGTTCATGTTTGACATATTTGGATCATCCATAGATTTGATATATTTTGATGTCTTAATGACCATGCACCAATTTAATTGAAATTTTGTAGAAGTGAACTACTTATATAGACTTATAAAATGAATGGTTGAGATGAAAAAATGTGATTGAAAAGTGGGTGTAATAAATCATTAAGGAAAAAGTCTTCAATTAGTCCTCAACAAGAATGTCCTCAATGGATCCTCTCCCTCCAAAACATACCTTCTTTCTCAGATGTTTCCTTCCATCATGTGTTTTCAATGGCGTAGCTACATATGGGCTCCGGTGGGCTATAACCCACCTCAATTTTTTTTATAAAAAAAATCATTCATTTCAAGCTAAATTTTAATTCAAAAAGCTAAAAATTGAAATCGAGCCAACCTCAAATTTTTAAATTTAACCTCTAGATAATTAAATTTAGTTCGTATCTAACATAAAAAAATTATAATCCATCCCATTATAAAATCTTGGCGCCGCCGTTGCGTGCTTTGGGAAGTAAATTTTGTGGCAAATGTTTTAGCCACCTTGGGACATACTCTGGACTTTCAACATTGCTGGGAGAGAAATTTGCCAACCTCGGTTAGGAATGCAGTTAATTTTGACCTCTTTAACATTGGTTGCTCTAGAAGTGTTTCTTTGTAATTTAGACTTTAATTTAGTATAAAAAAATATTTTGAAAAGTTTTTATTTTGATGAGAAAGAAAGAATCGATTGGGTTATTTCGTAACGAATTGCGATGCTAAGAGTTTACACGGATTAACTTCAATATTCTTAATTATATTCACTAGCTAGTTAACTGACACTAGTGTTTAAAGTCACTTTGTTTACATTTGTTGTAAATTCCAAATTTGGAGTTCAGGATTTGTTGTAAAGTCAAACTATCAAAGGCTTTAAGTTCCATCATTGAATCCTGAAGCCTGAGCATGCAAATCGACAATTATAACAATTGATGAAAGGTTGTTTTTCTTCTTCCCTGCCGAACTCATCAAAGATGACAACAAGATTAACAAGGTCATTATTAGATGATCCAGACCAGTCATTTGACTTTAACTATGTAACAAAAACAAGAAAACTTTTTGGATGTTAGAAGCATCCGTAATGGATCGACTAATTCTGTATTTTTAACAAAAGGCCGGCCAGTAAATCGGTAAATGATGATCAGTGTTAGTGTTCTTGATGGTTTGGTGTGGAAGCTCAAAAACTTGATTTTAGTTCATTGTTCTTGATGGCTAGTCGATCATGCAGTAGCCCACAACTTCTCTATACCGCCGTTTTCTTCAATTCCCTTCCATACTGACATTAGTTGGCTTAGATTTAGTTGCATTCGCCTTTTCAGGCTCAACTACTTCCCCGCACCGTACCATATATATGTTCTTTTGGGACTTCAAGGTTTATTGGCATAAACAACCATATCTTGAAGACTAGCTAGTACGTAGTGGGAAGAAGTCCGAATGGATTCCCTACTGTCTGTGAAGCTCAGGCATCTCATGTTACTTCTGACTGCACCTCTTCTATGGTCGGTTCTGGTTCAACTCATTCGTCTAGACATATCCAGGTTGATTTCTGAGGTCTGGACCAACCAGGAAGCTCCTCAGCTCCAGAGCATGGACACCGCCGCTAAACTTGTCGGTTCGGGTGTCGTTCTCCTCTTTATAGGGCTTTTCTGGTCCAGGCGGTCCAGAAAGGTTTACCTGGTGAATTTCTCCTGCTACAAGCCGGACGAGGAACAAAAGGTGGCCTCGGAAAGGCTGTTGAAAATCAAAGAAACCACCGGCTGGTTTGAGCCGGACGCACTTGAGTTCCAGAGGAAGATAATATCCAGGTCTGGCCTAAGCAATGAGACGTACGTACCGCGCGGGTTTTTGACAAGTCCGCCACTCTTAACCATTGAAGAGTCTAGATTTGAGGCCGCGTCGGCCATGTTTGGTTCACTCGACTCACTGTTCGAGAAAACCAACGTCAAACCGAACAACATTGACATCCTGATTGTGAACAGCGGCATGTTCTGTACAAGTCCTTCCCTTTCAGCCATGATCGTCAATCATTACAAACTCAAAAATGACATCAAGAGCTTCAACATAAGCGGAATGGGTTGCAGCGCCGGCGTAATCTCTCTTGACCTTGCCAAATGCATACTTAAAAACACCTCCGTCGGCTCCTATGCCGTTGTAGTCAGCACTGAGATCATCACCGCCAACTGGTACTTCGGAAACGACAAGTCCATGATGCTTCCCAACTGTATTTTCCGGTGTGGCGGAGCCGCGGTTCTCTTGTCAAACAAGAGCAAGGACCGATCCCGGTCCAAATATGAGCTGGTGCACACTGTGAGGACACATAAGGCTGCTGATGAGCGATCTTACCAATGTGTCATGCAGAAGGAGGATGGCAATGAAAAACTCGGGGTGTCCCTGTCAAAGGAGCTACCAACAGTGGCAGGCGACGCGCTCAAGACAAATATTGAAACCCTAGCGCCATTGGTTCTTCCATTGTCGGAGAAAATCTTCTACTTTGTGAATTTCATAAGGAAAAGGATCTCAAAAACGAGAGTGAAGTCCTACAATCCGGACTTCAAGCTCGCATTCCAGCATTTCTGTATTCATTCCGGAGGGAGGGCGGTGCTGGATGCCGTGGAGAAGAATCTGCAGCTGACGAGGTGGCATTTAGAACCATCGAGGATGTCATTGTACCGTTTTGGGAACACGTCGAGTAGTTCGCTGTGGTACGAGCTGGCCTACTTGGAGGCTAACGGACGGATCAGACGAGGGGATCGAATTTGGCAAATCGCGTTCGGATCAGGTTTCAAGTGCAATAGTGCCGTTTGGAGGGCACTAAGGCCGGTAAGAGAGGGTGACTCACTTGGAAACCCTTGGACAGACTCCATTGATAGCTACCCCGTCAAGGTTCCAATTGGCTCCGCTCCCTAATGGACATATGGAATTGGCATTGAACTAAACCTTATATAAAATAAAATTGTTTAAAGCTTGGAAAAGAAAATAACATTAGCTTTAAAAATCAATGCTCTTTGAAAACTAACTTCAAGGTTTGCTTCATGCATGCTGATATTATTAATCAAAATCTATGCTTACTCTCTTCCTTATTTTCCCTACTATAACCAATTTGTTTGGGGACCTAGTACGGTCATGAGAATTATACAATTAAGTCTGCTTGTGATTGCTTCTGAGAATGCCAAGCTGAAAACTCTTAAGTCTAGATTGCTTCTGAAAATGCCAAATTACCTTTTTTATTATTATTAATATTTATTATTTATTATTTTTATTTTGCTTCTGAAAATGCCAAATTACCTATTCCACCTAAAGTGAAGCTTTTTTCCTAGTAGTTAATTAGAGGTAGAATGATGTTTAGTTTAATTACAGGTAAAATGCCAACTCTGATATCTTGAAAATAGGGAAATGTTTAGGGTGTGTCCTGTAACGTTTTACAAACTATTTTAAAGACTATTTTTGAACAAAAGCGGTAAATCAGATTTTGTATTTTAGGATCTAATACATACAGAAAATGTGTTCAGTATATTCTCTTTAAAAATTGTTTTAGAAGAAGAATTCTAATCGATGAAAGTTTAGACTAATACACAAAAGGTTTGACTCTTTCCCTGACGAACATCGATCTCAGCCTTCCTCCCACGTTGTTTGTGTAAACCACCTCCATCTGTATTGACTCATCTATCAAAATCAATGCATATTAACAATCTGAAACCATATTTGGATTTTCTATTTGGATTCGCAGAAGTTGTTGTTCCATCTATATTCACTCATCTATATATCAAAACCATCTGGATTCACTCTCTTAGAAAATCGCCCAATTGAAATCTGGGCAATTGAAAGACGATTGTTCCATCGTCTCCACTGATCGATATTTGGATCCACAACATGTATAAGTACACAAAAGCAATGGCTTGATGAAGAAAACTTGCAGACGATCCTTCCTTCCTTCTTCTCTTTCTTTGTTTTATATTCTACTAAATTTCACATGTATACCTGTGACTATATGGAGAAAATGAGAACGATTAAGATGAATTACCAAGAACTGTGGATCATAGATTGAGAAGGAAAGAGCTTGGAATCTAGGCATCAACGATGAACTCGAGTCGACGACCCCTTTTACTGGGCATTGTCGACTTTCTTTTCTGGTTTGTAATCGTTGTTTTATGAAAACAAGAAAAACGAGAGAAAGTCGTTTTCAATATTAAGACGGGAACTCAAAATTATATCCCAAGAATTGCTTCCAGTGTTTTGGGGATATTTTATATATTCGATTGACAAATCGTCCTACAACCGACTATTGTTAGATCATATATACAAGTTTAAGAGCAAACTTATAATTAAAAACTAAAACTAAAATCTAAATGAGAAATCCAAACAATTCTACCGTTTAAAAAAGTGCAATTATATAATAGAAAGCGAATAAATCTACACAACATACAAAGTATTGATTTGGAGAAAGCTTATGATTTCTTTAACTGGAACTAACATTAAAGCTGTTCTTGCAAAATTTGGGTTTCATCCCAATTGGATTAATTTGATTATGAATTGAGTGTTGATTTTTCTGTTTTAGTTACTGGTGAACCTACTGAATCTTTCAGACCATTGCGTGGCATTAGAAAAGGAGATCCGCTCTCCCCGTATATCTTTATTTTGTGTTTAGAGCCCCTTGTTAGAAAGCTGAACCTCCATGCTTCAATCAGTAAAGCTCAAATTGGTGTTATCCCAGCACCAAAATGTCCAAAGATCTCTAATCTCGTTTTTGCTGACGACTGCCTTATTTTTGGAAAGGCTTCTTCAACTGCAGCTAGAAATCTGTATCACATTCTCTCTGTTTTCTAAGGCTTCTGGACAGCAAATAAACTTTCATAAATCTACTATTCTGTTTTCTTGCAATGTACCTAGTAATGTTAAGACTGTTATCTCCAATATTCTTCAAATTCAAGCCAAATCTACTATTGGTAGATATCTGGGTATCAATAATATCATTAATTGGAAAGATCCTGTACATGCTTCTGATATTATGCTCAAACTGAATAAGAAATTGGCAGGGTGGAAATCATCAACCTTATCGAGAGGTGAACAGACTTTGTTGAAGGCAAATCTAACAGGCATGCCCAATCATATATTTTCTTGCTTTAATTGTCCTACTGCTTTAGCTACGTACTAAAATTGAGGGTTTACATTGGAGAATTTTTTGGGGTAATGATTCGTCCCCACCTATTTCTTGGTCTGATATTTGCACTCCGAAACACAAAGCTGGTCTTGGGATTAGACCAGTTCTACTCAACCAGATAATCTTAAGGTTAAAGTTGTTTCTGCCAAATACCTCAGAACTCATTCTTTCATTACGCGTAAACCTTTAAATTATTGTAGCACTGCATGGAGAGTCATTTTACAGAGCAGACATACATATTTTAACCGATGGTATGCGCTGGACTATTGGTTCTGGTACTGATACAAAATTATGGTTGTTCAATTGGATTTATCCATTTCCTTTACTTAACCTTGTCCCTGACAATCTGTTGAGATATATATCCCACATCGGGAATATGAGACCTTGCCTGTGGGTTTATAAGGGTTTAGGCTACTCTCTCTATTGCTAATTGGTTTTAGAGTTGAACCCCAGACTACTTTATCATGGTATCAGAGCGGGTTGCCCACGTACACGTGTGAAGCCCAAAGGCCACACGAACTCCACGACCACCCAAGTTGTTGTCCACGTGTTAGGCTTAAACATTCGCCACACGTGCGGGGGCAAAGACATCTTGTCAACCTAGATGCCACTGTTGCAGATTTTATTTCTAATGGAGTTTGGCATTTAGACAACCTTACTGGCATACTTCATCCTGATATCCTTAGTCTGATTTCAGCTGCTCTGATCAATTTGTTTGGGGGCCTACTGGCCATGGAAATTTTGAAGCTTTGGAAAAAGATTTCACCTGAAGTTAAGGTGTTTTCTTGGCAACTCATTCTGGGGAGGATTTAAACTAGAGATCTAATTTATACTGACCAGCACATTGATCGAACATGCCCTTTCTGTTACAATGATTCTGAAACTAATAATCACTTATTTTTCTGCTGTGACTACTAAAACTATGTGGTCTTTATCTGGTTTTCAGTTAGTCAACAGCTCCAATCTTTTAAGATGGCTGGAGTCACTCTTTAACTCAAATGACGTCCATACTGAGGTAGTTTCCAAAGTTTTAATTATTTGTTATCATATTTGGAAGGCCAGGAACAATCTAATTTTTCGGAATACAAATTTTAATGATTCTCAGATTTCTTTTATGGCTGCTGCTATGTTTAAGAACTATGCTACTGACTTCCCTGTTACTCAAACTAAATTAGTTCATACTAATCCTTCTATCATTAAATGGAAGCCTTTATGAGACCTTGTATATAGGTTTATAAGAGTTTGAGCTACTCTCTCTATTGTCAATTGGTTTTGGAGTTGAAATCCGGACTACTTTATCATGGTATCAGAGCCTGGTTACACACGTACACGTGTGAAGTCTAAAGGTCACACGAACTCCACGACCACCCAAGTTGTTGTCCAAGTGTTAGGCTTAAAGATTCGCCACCCGTGCGGACGCGTGTTGAAATATATATCCCACATCGGGAATATTAGACCTTACTTGTGAGTTTATAAGACTTTGAACTACTCTCTCTATTGTCAATTGGTTTTGGAGTTGAACATGTTGAGATATATATCTCACATCGGGAATATGTGATCTTACCTGTGAGTTTATAAGGGTCTGGACTACTTTATCAGCCCTCACTTAAAGGTTTTGTTAAATTGAATTTTGATGGACCTGTTCTAGATAACTCATAAGCTGCTGTAGGTTTTGTTATTGGAGATAGTAATGGAAATCCTATCCTAGCCTCTACCAAGAAGATTGATCATTCTAATGTAATTCTTGCTGAATCTTTTGCATTGAGAGCAGGTTTAATGGCGGCAAGCATACACGGATTCAAAAACTTGAAAGTAGAGGGTGATTCCAAAATTCTAATTGATTCGATCAATAATGCTTGCTCTATTTCTTGGCGCATCCGAACTATCATCCATGATATCAGATACCTTGCAACTCACTTATTCCTTTCAATTCAGTTTCAACACATGGAGAGAATCAAACTTTCTAGTCGATGCTATTGCAAATCTAGGACATTCCACTATCATTGCAAGTTGGAGCTACAACCTACCTCTTTCTGTTTTTTCTGCTTTTCACTTTGATCTTCATTGTTTAGGTTGTATTCGAGACTTTTCGTTGGAATTTTGTTTTTCATCGAAAAAAACGGGAGAGTATTTCATGCACCGTTAAAGGACAAAAAAACATAAAAAAACAAAAATGAACAGGGCATACATCTGACGGTGAGGAGATGATCGGACGGTGTGAATTGGACGGGTCACGGACGGTGCACCGAATAATTTTTTGAAAAAAAAAACATACAAAGTGTTCACATTCTGATTTGAGGCCTATAGACTCGAAGGAGTACCTTTGCCTCAAAATATTGAGTAAATTGAAATCGTGTAGGACATCCATTGCAATGAACTAAACAAAGAGCCTAATCCAAGACAAATCCAACCAAGGAGGTAAAATGGACTCGAGCCGAAAGCCTAATCCACTCCCACACGCCCTAATCCTGAACCTAGACCTACGCTTAGCCCACCAAATCTTTCTACGCCACTGCATCAAGCTGTCGGTCTTCAAACGTCATCATCCCATTTAACCTCTACGAACTACGACTGAATCTCAACAAATTTCAATCGAGCCTCTATCCCTACCTTGTTACTTGTATGGTGCTCCGCGTCCACAAAGACTAGCTTGACCTCTCACTACACCTCGATTTGTCGCACGGAGAGCGCGGATGAAGAAGCACGCAACTGGGAACCACCACCATATGCTGCTACCAACCCTAGGGTTTGGAATACTCAGCTCCAAAGAAAACGAACGAATCTATCATCATTTTTGATTAATCATATATGTTAGTTGGAAACAGACAGTTAAATATGTTTTTAGAAGTAATATCAATAATTTCATTACCGGAAATATAAATTAAAATCATGAAAAATATTGTTGGTGGACATAAACTTTCTACTCTCATACCTTCTTACCTGAAACAACAACGATTATAGTGGATAAAAACCGATATCAAAAGTGGTTCAACTGTAACCTAACATAATCTATAAGTCTCGAAACATCCTTATAATGAACATCAAGAAAAAACAATCATTTCAAACACTACATGTCAAACTTACCATCATATATGTGTAAAACTTAACTATATAGAATTTATCTAATTCTTAAGGATACATGCTTTCTTTCTGTGTTTAGAGAATTAGAATTACTGCATTATCTGAATTCCTATATCTGCTTTGAATCAAAATATTGAAGTACCTAGAACATTGGAGTCGGTCATTTTGTGTCTTCTCCTTATTATACCTTTAGCATTCTCTTTGTTGATGAGACTGTTTTCAAGAATAATTTTGTGTATAATTAGGGACCAAAATCTAGTCTATATAGCAATTGGTTTATGTCAGTTACTTCCATCAAGCAACTGCTATCTTCAACTGTCATATAACTTCCTCTATTAGATTTGTCTGAATAACTGTATTTGTTTGATTCAAATTTCAAATCTTAACAGGTTAATGAGATTAACTTGTATGATTCTGTAGTCTTTATCTCATGTCAATACTTGAACTCAATACTAATCATATACATAAGCTAAATCTTTCTTGATACAATGTCTTGTTCTTCAGAATTTCTTATAATATACACATGTAACCTCCTTATTATATCGAAAACAAGAACTAACAGACATTAAAATAGTCAATGAAAATAACATCATAACCATGACTTTTTAAGACACGACTGACGACACCAAACTACTACAAACACTTAAACCATCGCTCAAGGAGGAGGGATAACAAACAAACAACCAACTAAACAAAATCTAACAATCTAGACCCAAAAAGAAGCTAGGCCCAACCAACTGTTGGTTGATCTCCAAAGCAGGCCTCCACAGATATCTAGCATGAAGACATTGACCACCTAATGCAGAGTTTCTTTATTGTTACAATCGTATAGATGAACATACATTGGCAGAGGAAGTGTTATCAATACTAATGGTACATACAATTTGCAGATCAGAGGAAATAAAATGCTACTTTGCATTGTAGACTAGTGTGTTTCTTTTGGACAAAATTAGCTAATGTGTTTATATGTATTATAGAGATTACGTAAAAATACGTACAACTCTAATAGAAACCTTACCTCTTTAGTCTTCATATATAATCTATCGAAAATTAAAATCTGAAGCATGAGCACATAAGCCACATGGCAAAGCCCGGTGGCTGGCGGGTTGCAAGAGCAGCCGGTAGAAATTCTTGTTTTCGCGTTTTTTCCTATACCTATTTTCTGTTTGTTTTAAATATTTTCCTACCTCATATATAGTCATACCATATGATGCATTATTGGATTTGATTGAGATTTTTTCTTGTTTGTTGAGCAATATGATTGGGACATATAACAGGCTAGGAGGTTGGTAGTTGGTAGCAAATGAGTGACCCAAAATTGTGGAATTGCTCTTGGTTTTGGTTTGCCCCTATTTTCGTGTATAGGCTTCAACATGGTGAGACCACAAACATTCATGATCATATTTTGATGAGTCAATTTCCAATTTATGATTTGATAACCATAATTCTAGAGGAAAACCAGCATTGGTTAGGTTGCAACGCTTTCCCGACACCGACTTCTCCAAGAATTGGGGCTGCCAGTCAAAATTGGTTCATATTCAATACTTTGTGTCGATTTTGGAACATAATTTATTGGGTAGGGTTTTGGTTTAATTGTTGTGAAAATCTGGCTTAGAGCTGCCCAATTTTCTGATAGAGTTGGTGTTGACTGTAGATGATAAACATGGGGAAGGAGCAGAATTAGAATTCTGACTGCAGATAAATAGATTTTGTTGGAGAAGAAAGATCACATATCAGAAAAATGACAAATAAAATATAACATATATGAGGGTAAATCGTTCTTAATTGTACCGAGATCTTTTGTAGATAAAACCTAACACCTTAAAAGTGGTTAAGTTGAGACAGTATCAGTACAAAGATGATCTACGGGCCACGCTTGTCGTTCGCGCTTTGACGTGGTATCAGAGCGCATGGTATCAGAGCGGATCCCTCTCCAATTGATTCTCCCACGAGCCGCCCGGATGCGTTCTTTCAGATGTCATGGCTTCGGTTTGGTTGAAGTTGTTTCGGAGTTCAGAGTTTGGAGTTATTTCGGTTAACCATAGGGTCCGAGTTCAGTTTCTTAATCAATTTCACGTACAGACTTAAAAGTTAGATTGAACGTGAGGAAGAATGTTGGAGAGGAAATATCACACATCAGAAAAGTGATAAATAAAATATAACATATATACGGATGAATCATTTCTAATTGTACTGAGACCTTTTATAGATAAAACCAACACCTTAAAGGTGGTTAAGTTAGGACAGTATTGATACAAGGATGATCTACAGACCACGCTTGTCGCTCGCGTTTTGACAGCTTTGATTTCATCAATTGTTTTTACTGGTTTCCAAGGTCTGGTGAACTCACGTAGGTCTGAACAATAGTCTTTTCCTGTCGTTTAGATCACAGACATAACATAAAAATGGCGTTTAGATCACAGACAGAACATAAAAATGGTAGATTCCGACACATAAAGATGACACACAACTCAAACTTGTATCAAATGGCTAGATGATCGAGAGTGACTATCGAGTTATGCACATTCAGCCTGATAAGTAAATGTGTACTGTGTTGCAGCAATTTGAGCTTTATGTAGCAATATTCAATTTACGGTGACGACATGTACTTCTCAAATACTCAGAAGTTGGGACTAACGCAGGTAGGACTTCCGAGGAAGTTGCTGGTCTGGCTGGTGGTAAGGGTGGTGACTTTGTTGGTGTAGGAGTGTCTGACTCTGGTGCTGGTTTTGGTTCTATGGATTTGGTTTTAGATATGATATGTCCGTCTTCGGCTGATAGTTCTCCCGGGGAGACCCCTTCTATATAGGGTGGTTTCAGAAAGTCTTAAATAAGTAGGTTTACCTATAGGCTTCTTGGTTACTAGATGGTTTTTCATTCTATGGTTTGCAACATATGGAACTGTTTAGGTTTAAGAGTTTTTGTATGGTTCAATTCTAATGTAACCGGTGAGAGCGGATCATGTTCATGTTCCCTTACTATCAATATATTGGAGTGACATCCTATTTTTTTATTTATGATATTAAAAATAGACAATTTCTTATTTATGATTAAATTCTCAAAAATTCACTCATATTCAAATCAATATTTAAAATAGCGTGCCTTTGGGTGTAAGGCAGTGCGAAGCATAGCCATTTCGTGAATTTTTGCCTAAAGCTTGGCGGCTCCTAAAAGACGTGAGGTGCACTAAGGCGAGAAAGGCGTTGCGAGGTGTTGCTTTTTGAGTATATTTTTCAAAAAAAATAAACCTTTAAAACTATGTAGTTTTCCACTACGCATTCGTCTTTTTAAATATATATTCAGATACACGGAAATAAAATTTCATTAACCCATTGTAACCCAAAAAAAAGGTTGATTAACCCATGGGCCAAACCGTGGATTGGACCCGTTGATAAACCCAGTACGGCTACCAGCAGAAAATGTCGATAACCCGACAGCTCCCTTCTATGTATGTGGCCGAAGCAACCCGAAAACCCAAACCCAAACCACACACCACCACCATGTTGGGATCATCGCACTACCTGTCCCCGCCACCACCACTCCTCCACCCTCTCATCCCCAAACCACGTCTAACCCCTCTCCCCTCACCGTCGTCTCCGCCAAGTCTCAGCCACAACCAGACCAAGACTTCGGAGTCTCAGCTCCCTTCTATGTATGTGACCAATTGGTGCTCAATAGAATCTATTTGTCTACGTGTTATGAGATTTTGTGATGATATTCTATTTTGAATTTCTTTAGTTACTAACTGAGCAGATGAACATTACTCCAATCTTTACAGATGAAGTATAATCATTACGAGACCTTTTTTTGTTAGTAGTTTCACGGATGATTACGAGACCTTACACTAAAAAACATAAAATCTTCGCCACAATCAAACAATACTCGACATAAGCTACCTTCAAATCTTTTGGGAAAAAGAAAGGGAAATGTGATAGACATGTTCAGATAGTTGATTGAGTATAGTTCTTTGTCAAGAAGATTTAATTTCCTTTATTATTAACTTGTTAGATTAAACATTGTGTTTGGAAGTGAATCTGGACTCATTAGTTTATGAGAGCATCCTATCTTTGAACATCAATTTGATAATTGAATTGAAAAGCTTGTCTGCCTTTTACATAAGAAACAAAGTAAAGGGGTTCTATTGAAGTGTATGGACACCAAGAAACACCAATTGGTTCACTGGAATTAGTGGGCTCCCACCACGGATATCTCTGTCTTGACTAACCACCGCTGAGGGACACATTTTAATTTCGCTGAATTACAAATGTGGCCAGAGGAGGGCTGCAATGCCCTAACAGCCATACGGGGCCCGGTCAGGATTAGTTCTTGGGCCTAAGAAGCCTTTGGGATACCGGGCTGAACAATCTGAGGAATTTCTCAGATGATGTCAAAAAAACTAATTAATAGGAATCTAGTACTCTTCTCGTTTTCTCCAAAAAAAAAGAATATAGTACTGTTGTAATTGGTTTCTTATGAAGAAGAATCTATCTGCCCACGCAAAGCCACACACATGGATGGCCATTTCTCTTTGAGTTATGTTATATGTTCATTTGAATATGAAACATTGAAGTGGATATTGTAGTTTACTGTTTAATGGTGAGGATTTAGACCGAGGGTCGAGCAATTGGCCAAGGATGAGTAACAATTGGGGAAGGGAGATTGTACTCTCTTGGACAAATCAATCAAAACTCAAAGGGTCCAATATCGGCAAAATCACAAATAAAAAAGAAGCTAGAATCTTGCATTTAAGAAACAATTTCAGTCATAAGAAATAAGAACCACGGTCACTTAAGTAGGAGACTATGATATTCAAACCTAGAGTTCGTGCTAGTTCTACCAAATACACAGGTAACATGAACAAATTCGATTGAAGGTGTCATTAAAAATGAATGCAGAACAAGTAGATAAGTTAATGCCGCACAAGGGGCAATTCCTAAATTCTCAATTTTCTCAAGCATTTTCCTTTTGGCCAAACATCCTTGAGACACCAACATCAAACTATAATAACTCATGTTTCCTAATCCTAGCTGCCTTTTTCTTTCACCCCATACCATAGAAAAAAGAGCAAGGGAGAGGGGTTCTGTTATTTTGTTTGAAGCAAAATGCCATACCAACCAACCACAACAGGTCCTTGTTTCACTTTTACCAGAACAGGAGCCTCAATCTTTTGAAACTAATAAGGTCGGTATCTCCTTCCACGAAAAACGCCTTCATCGCTGCCACCACCTCCTCTCCCTGGTGGTCCATTGTTTCGGTCCCCTCTTCGAGGCCGAGGAGGTGGCATCTGTACACCAGGCTGCTGACTGAAAATGTTTAACTTCTATGAGACATTTTTCAACTAGTCTTTACACTTTAAGAATTACTTTTTGATGACAAAGTGGCAACTTACAGAACATAGCCTATTCGACCGTCAGGAAGAACCATTGGCACCATCTGCATTCCTGATGGCATTGGCCCTCTACCATAAATCATTGGCTGTTCATGCATGGAATGCGTTAGAAGAAGTTCAACTGAGGAACCAATAGAACAAATATAAATTTCAGTGATCTACCTGTTGAAATGGTGGGGCAACACTAAATCCAGTGCCGGCAGAGCCGTACGGATTTCCAGCAAACCCACCATACCCTGGGTGTGGCGCATGATTTGCGTGTGGCCCAGCATTGTAGGGATAAGCCCCATCAGACTTTCTATCAGTCTGAGGCTTCGCAAGAACAACCTCTAGTGGATGGCCTGCAAACAATTTCCTTGATAGTTACTGGAGATCCTATAAACTGAACAAAGAAATAAAGAACTTAAAACCAGTCTACTGACAAGTTCCTCCGTGTTTTCTACAAAAATCAACTAAACAAATATGCAACAGTAAGATCTCACATAATTGTTTACAAAACTTGAGCTGTAAAAGAATATAGTTAAGTGGGTACTTTTTTGATGGCAATACCTAAGCATCATATCCTACGTAATGAAAGAACATTATAGCTATGGGTTATATTTAAACATATACTAGTCGTAAAACATTATTTCTGTTAGTAAACACGCCACAGCTCCCATTATACAAAGAGTAGTATCTTAACAGAATTTTGCCAATTTATCTCCTCAATTAAGTCTTAATTGAGGGTTTCCAGTATTGGCCCGGTGAAATTTAACCATCAAATGTATGTGCCCAACTTAGCATCAGCTACATGTAAGTATACACAAGCATAAGCCTCTGCCAAAACTATAAAAGAGTAGAAATGACATGTAAAAGAGATATCTTCGTGCTCTATAGTTCCCATCAGGCCCAAGTGTAGGTGTGTAAAACATACCATCAATTTCATATTTCTCACTATCTTTAACTGCCTTCAGAGCACTTGACCTTTCAGCATAGTGTACAAATCCAAAATCCCGTTTGGCTTGACCACCTTTGCCAGGTGGCATAACTACTTTTATCACTTCACCATGACGCCGGAATATTTCCTTGAGTGCAACAGTGCTAGTGTTCTCGGGAATGTTTTTCACATAAAGAGCTTTCACCTGAGAATAGTATTTAAGCTTATTAGTAAGCAGATTTCAAGTAAGCAGGCAACTGTAACTAAAACCATGATCTGAAATCTTTAACAGAAAAATAAATGTGGACAGCAACCAAACCTTAAATACTCCAATAAACTTTACAAGAGAACTGAAATAAACTAAGATTCTACTGAATTTGACAAAATATTGCAATATATATATGTAGCAAACAGGATACAACCCATTTTGAATCTCTGGCCTCTAATTTCTAAAATAATATTCCACACTGTACTTAAAAGGTGAAAGACGTGTGACCAGAAATCATATGAAATGAAGAACAAACTCTTACAGTCCCACCCCACTCTCCCCACAAAAAGGGTAAGTGCCCATTGTTAAATTGGTCAAGAGTTATCGCATATAAAATAAAGAGTGCTAGTATTACTCTTAAAAAGCCAAATGTGGAGCTTAAATGAGAATCCTATGAGTGATTTAGAATTTTGGAAGACAAGGATGAGTTGCGCAAGATTCCTGTATTAAAGGCCACCTTGCAACTTCCCAATAGCTTAAATGTGTTAGACAACCTGTCTCACATGCTCCCCGAAACCTTTTTTTCATTCCCCTTGTTTTCTTAAGCACTCGATTAAGCCTGATAAACCTATCATTAACAGCTGGAATATACCTGAGCGACAGCAGAATTATCAGATGTACTTTTTGGATCAGCCCAGGTCACAGTTGGGCTATTTCCCTCCAGCTTAAAACTTGAATTTGCCATTTTTTGTCTTGAATAATCAGCACAAGCATTGTTGTAATACAAAACAAACGCAAAACCACGATTTCTACTTGGATTTTGAGGATCCTGTAAACAATAAAATAAAATGTCAGTATACATGTTATACCATGCCAGGGTCACCTACCTACATATAACATGGAATGACTTGGAGTCTAACCTTTATCAGCTCAATGTGCTCAATTCCAGGACCGACCTCCTCAATAACTTTTCGAAACTCATCCTCCGTCCAGATTTTTGGAACATTTCCAATAAACAGTCTATGTTTCGTTTCAGAAAGTGAACATCTTAAAGTCTTACCCTGCAGAGATGAAACACATTATAAATGACAACCCAGCTGGATCTATCTTAAACAGGAAAAGAGGTGACATTGTTTATATGAAGCACTATCAATACCTTAAATGCTTTATTATGTAATTCTTCAATAGCTGTTTGTGCAACCTCTTTAGATTTGAATCCTATGAATGCATAACCCTTGCTCTCACCAGTTTCCCTGTCTTGCATTAATCTTATCTGCAAAATGATGGAAAAATCAAATTCTCATTCCACCCAGTTCTCAAAGCCATGAAAAGAAGATAAAAGATACAAAAGGACACAGTTATGACCTCAAGGATTTCCCCTATTTCACTGCATAGCTCCCTCAACTCTTCTTCTGAGGCATCTTTAGGAAGCCCACCGATGAAAACTTCAGACCCATAAGGAGGCAGGGAAAGCAGTTGGGCATGCTTCTCCTTCTCCTCCTCAGTGAGAGAAGCAGAAGGTTTATCTTCATCTTCCACCATTTCACCACCATTTTCGCTACCATATGGTTCTGGAGAACGCTCTTTCTTTCTAGCCCTGGTTGTAGGATGTTCCTCTGCTTCTTCAGCATGTTCCTCCACATTGTCATCACTGCCTCCATCCGCTCCATCTTCATCTGCTTGTTCTTCTACATCATCATCCATCTCTTCCATGTAATTGTCCTCATCTAGATCCACCCGCTCCTCAACTTCGGCTCCTTCAGCCATGTCTGGTTCAAATAACAAGTTTTATCACCCAATAAGAAACCAAAATTGTCAACTGAAAAAGCTGCAAGGTCGGACAATCATGGATTGCACCGACTCCATGACAGTTAACACAACATATACAGCAGCACAAAACTAAAAAACAAAATTCAACAGCTCAGCACTCAGAGAAATTTTAAAAGCGAAAACACCAAATAATACTAAGTAAGAACACACATCAATGCCAAAGGTTCAAACTCCAAACATTTCAAAATGTCCAATGCTTGCTGAAAAACACATAGGGACCATATAACTGCCAATCCGAGTACCGATCATATGTCAACACACTCATAAAAACCCCAAAATTTATCTCAGCTAACCAAAATTCCACCATATATCAATGGTTTTAAACCCGAAACAATGCGTACCATCTTTGTTAACCCATGAGTGTCACAGTAAACTCAATACGAAGTCGAGACTGATTCAATGTTTATGAACTCCTTAGATGGTAGTGATCCTCTGCCTTACCAATCGCCGTTACTTTCAGAGGGAAAGCAAATTTCACTCCAATGAAATAAAGAACACAAAAAATAACCCTAATTTAGTTTAGCACCCATCACTGGCCTCAAACTCAGACTAAAATACTCAATTCAATCCCATGAATATCAGAGACCAATTAGAGCATATATAAATCAAATCAATTTTGCACATAGGGCTATAAACCCAGTATGAGATTTTGGGGCTGTGAAATTACCCAGAAGCGAATCAGGAACATATTGGGGATGGGCTTAAACAGAGCAAAGCAAAATGGAAAGAGAGTGAGACTTTTAGCGTACCAGTGGGTGCGATTTTGGAAGCGGAGATTTGTGTTTGGCTGTGTCTGTTTTCTCGTACTCTCTTTGGGGACAAAAGAGGAGGCTTCAAGGGTGTGTTTGTGATTTTGTTATCTGGGGTTTTTTTTACTTTTGGCCAAGTCCTCCTAATTGGTTTTTTAAACACTGTGCCTCGCATGTGGTAACTTTTTGGACCAATAAGAATGTGCCACGTCATATTCTCTTCAATGAAAATAACTTAACCGATGATATCAAAATCTACTATTAATAGTCAGAAGACTTCTATGACCTCGTTAAAAATTAAATTTTTGAAATATCTATGCCCTTAATTCATTAAAAGTTCAAGTTAGTTTAAATGTAACAATTTTAATAAATTATGGGTAGAATTGATAACTCAATCGGGATTTTTATTTTTAAATTTCAATCTTTTTAGGAAGTAAAAAGTGAAAGAGATTTAGAAAAAAAAAGAGATATTAGAATAATCGATTAAACATGTAAACTGAAAATAAAAACAAAAAAAATAAAATAAAGAACATTAAATTAACACATACACAGTCCGGGGCATAAGACTAGTCAAAATAAAACGATAGGAATGTTGAAACCGAATGTTAAAGAATGAATTTGAGTTTTATACAAAATGTTGAGTCTAGTAGCCATTAGCATGTGAGTGATACGGTGAACCAATTGGTTTTTCATAGCACCGCCACATATATATTGTACGGAATAGCAATTGTAATCATATAAAGCAATATAAATAAATCATAGAAGATTAGATAGAATCGAATATAAATGAACTCATAGATCGTGAGAGTGGATAATAAATAACAAAATTTGCATCAACATCTCATAGATCATCATGAAGTTTATAGAATGAACGAGTGAATTCTTGCTGATAACATGTTATAAACTAAGGATGAGATAGAAAGAAGAGAAGAAACAGAAAGTAGGAGGAAGAAGTGTCCCATTCATTTTCAATAGACTCATTTATATAGAAATATAGTTTACATCATAAACACTTAACTAATAAGTATTTACATGTACATCCACATATAATATAATATTTACAACACATTGTAATTTGTATTGATCTCATTAATTATTATGTTCAAATTTAGATTTAGAGACAGTTTTGTAAAGTAAAAAAGGGAAATGAAATCTACACTCCCCAAATTGAAATTCACACCCATTACTAGTAATTTAAATTTTGTCCTTAGTGACTTAAATTTTGTCTTCTTATGATAATTAATGATGACTAAATAAAGAAAGTGGGAGTGTAAATTTTAATTTGGGAAGAGAGGATTTCAATTTCTAAAAAAAAAACTACTTTAGCCGACGAAAAAAAACTCGTCAGCTAAGTTAAATTTTTGTTTGCTAAAGTTGACTTTTAGCCGATGAAATATTTTTTTGTCGGGTAAAATAATTTTTTCGTCGGCTATAGTATGTAAACTATAGCCGACAAAATTTTTAAAGTTTAGCCGAAGAAATATATAATTTTGTCGGCTAAAAGTCCTTATATTTGCAGATCTAGACAGTAGCTCATTTGAAAAAAAACAGGAGAAAAAGTTTAGGTGTTGTCAAATTGTTGGGTGTCGTCGAAATCTGTCCAAAATTACTTTGTGGAGCTATATATATGTATGTATGTGTATATATCTTGATTTTGAGTTGATTTAAGAGTTTTATTTGAGTTATATATATTGATTTTGAGTTTTAATTTGAGTTGAATAATTGGATTTTGAGTGTGATTGAGTTGATCGATTTTGATTTGATAATATATATGAAGTTGTTATTAATAAGTAGTAGTAGATATATATATATATATATATATTAATTTAATTATAATATTGTGTTAATGCATAGTATGAATTAATTAATATGTTTATTATGATTGATGTTAATTGATATATAATATTGTTATGTAATTAGTAATTAGTATATATATGCATGTATATATATATGTGTGTGTATGTGTGTTAATTATTAATTTGTTATTAATTAATTGTACGTTAACTGTAGATAGAATACTAAATGATTTGAAAATTTAATTAATTAATTAGAGTTTATACATATATATTATGTTATCTTTTCAAGATATGGATAAGAGTTGGATTTCGCTTCTAAAATGGGACAAAAGATATGGTAAAAGAGTTATTAGTTTTATTGAATATGTGATGGATAATGCTAAAGGAAATACAATTTTCTATTGCCCGTGCCCTAAATATCAGTGTCGCAACGATATGCATCGATTTGCAATTGACAAGGTTTGGCAGCACCTTAAGAGTAATGAGTTTTGGGAGAAGTACACATGTTGGATATATCATGGTGAAACATCATCAGGGGGTCCGCATGATCATGGACAATTTTCTGAGACGGGCAGTACATCCAACGATCCAACAACGACCTTCATCAACGATATGTTTCCTTATGAGAGCGGTGTATGCTCTGAAGGACCGTATATGCCCGAGCCGGTGCAGCCTTTCCCTAGAGTTGTCAACACTACTGGTATTGACAGGTACAACAAACTACTTGCTTTCCAACAGACTCATGTATACCCTGGTTGTCAGAAGACGGTTCTTGAAAGTGTGATGGACGTTATGAAGATTAAAGTTAAGACAAAATCGACTGTGAAGTCTGTTGATGACTATCTACAATACAATGTTTCGATGCTGCCCCACGGTCATCGTATTCCTACCACTCATCATAAGGTGCGATGTATCCTGAAAGATCTTGGGCTTTCCTACATCAAGATCCATTACCTGCAGTCGATGACTCAGGAGCGCCGATTTATCCACTGCCCCCGCAGGTGACCGCATCAGCGGCATACCAGTTCGTGCCTTTTGGTACGGATCTTATTTCTATGAGGGTATCATCATCGGCGATAGAGTCAGAATCCGTCGCATCCGCCCCAACGCTCTCAGGTAATGAAATATAAATAATTTGTTTTCTTATAATGTCATAATATATAAGAATAATTTATTAATAATCAATTTGTGATAGGCACCGTCGGAGCCTAGCCGACAAGGAAAAAGAGAAGCCCCGTCACAGGGAAGACTCTCGAGAAGACCGTGAGTGTCTCGAGAATGATCGTCATCGATACTGACAGGGATGACAACGTAGTATCGGGCAGGAAGACAAGGATGTACTCCGGCCGCGTGGGAGCGCCCATTAGGGATAGTCACTATGTTGTGGTCAGACTAGGACGAGGTCCCACAAGAGGTTAAGGACATGGTCCACAACGTAATGTCGGTAAGTTTAAAAAATTCATAATTAATATTATGTATTATATTGTTGATTTGTGAAAAACTAAACTAATAAACATTTTAATGCAGGTGTGGTTTGACGTTCCCCAGCTGGGCGGACGTTGTGCATGGAGGAAGGTACGTTAGAAAGTTAATGAAAAAACAAAATTATATGTGTAATTAATAATATTTATAATTTTTTTGTGGTATGACCTGAGGAACACCTGGGCGGACGTTGTGCATAGAGGAAGGTACGTTAGAAAGTTAATGAAAAAACAAAATTATATGTGTAATTAATAATATTTATAATTTTTTTGTGGTATCTGTAGGTATAAGCAGTGGAAGAACGAGTTGCGGACTCACTGGACTACGCATGAGAATGCACGTTCTGGTACCCCCTTGATTTCCCGTTCAGGGAGTTCGAGTGGCGTTGGCTTCTGATATCAGAATTCAACAACCTTCATAAACAGGTAATTAAAAAATAATAATTTCTTATATTGTTATTAATTAGTACGTTTTAAAATATTTTACTAGTATTTTATTTTTTTCCTTTGTAGGCCGTTTTCCGGACGAACGCTCAGAACCGGCTACGCAACACAAGGAACCATTATGCCGGTTCTAGACCGTTCACATCGTTGATGTACGAGGCGGCCAGGGAACATCCAGAAGTCAACCGGTACGTCTATACGTACGAGAAGGCATATCCTGACGCCTAAGAGGATATTGTAAGTCGTTTTACATTTTCAAAATTTTTAAATTATATATATATATATATATATATATATATATATATTTCAAAATGTTAATTAATTATTTTTTCCTATCCAATTAGGCGAAGGTGAGGCAGACTAGTGACGAGGTGATGACTGCTATAGTGAGGGAGACATGGCCAGACAGGCAGGAGGAAGACATGTCTGAAGCCATGTCCCGGATCGACACTTCGGATCTCAGGGTTGGGGCGAGGATCGTGGGCACAACATTCCCACCGCGAGGAAATAACTTCTACTGTCGGGGTTTAGGAAAGAAGGGCGAGGGGGTACTGAAGACCACTCTCAGATTTCAAAAAAGGCAGTCTCGACCAGCAACATGACGACTCAGCTAGAGGCGGAACAGCAAGCCGCCCAGACCGCCTATACTACCACTTTACAGGAGTATAATGTGACAGTATATCCACCTAGCAAACACAACAATAACAGATGTTCCACTGGTTGCAAGAGTTTTCAGTAGCCCAGCTTCAGGGACTTCCTGCTCCGCCCATGCCTACGCCTATTCCCCTGCCTCAGCTGTCCCAACATCATCAACAACAACCTCCTTCTGACGCAGATATAGATTTAGATGATATAGATTTTATATAGTTTATGGGTTTATGAACAATTTATAAATAATTTAATGAAAAATGTTTAGACCACTTTTGATGGTGTTGTGGGTTATATGAAATTGTTTGCGTAATTTACAGCTTACTTGGATGGTAATTTAGAACTTTTAAGGGTTTTTTAGTATAAAAAGTACTATAGCCGAAGAAATTTACCATAATTCGTCGGCTATAGTATTTTTTTAAATTTTTTTTTTCAAAGTTTAGTCGACGACAATTTATTTCTTCGGCTTTAGTCTTACTTTAGCCGACGAAAAATAGAAAAATAAGTCGTCAGCTAAGTGTAAAACTATAGCCGACGACCACTCTTATTTCGTCGGCTAAAGGTATAGCCGACGAGTCTTTGCCGACGACAACTCGTCGGCTAAAATCTTAGCTGACAAATTTGATGAACAGGCTGACGAAAATCTTTCATCGGCTAAAGTGCTGATCCTGGTAGTGTTCCTATGGCGTGCTCAAAGTGTGTACAATGTCATATCTCGGGAAATGCCTTGAGCACTTTTGGAGGCTTGTAGGTGCCACACACCGATGAGCTTTTATGAACTCGCCTGAGCTAGCTGATAGATGATAGGTGTTGTGGTGGGTGTCATGCGTCGAGGAGTGTGTTCCCCATGGTTGGCTAATATACACCATTTGCAGGGGATGTACTCGCCACAGATGACTTATTCATGAAGATTATATTTTAAGGGTGTTGCCGCCATTATGTGTTGGAGTAACAAGGTGTCGGAACCTTACACTTGGCGCTAATAATCATGGGTATGAGAACCCATGAAGAAATAGTCATGATGAAATAGTCATAACCATCATGGTGGTGTAAATATAGAACATACCAGTAGAAGAACCATGGGGGCCCATTATAGGAGGTAACTGCAGGGAATCATCTAAAAGAGTGATGATATATATGCTAGAGAGAGTCGTCGACCATATAACGAGTTGTTAAAGAGAACCTTATACATGAGAGCACAGGGAGTCATGAGGATGTAAGAACCATAGAAAGTGGCCATGAAGACTATATAAATCATGTCATGGATATAAGAGCAACCATCGTAAAACATAAGGAGTAACAATAGAGACTATATAAATCATGTCATGGATAGAAAAAAAAACCAAAGAGAAACCATGAGGAGATCACTTAGAGACCAAGGAAAGTAGATACGTTAATCAGGGAGAGCAATCTCTAAAAGTGGCCGTAGGGAGTGGCTAACAAGTGTAACCCTAAGGACATGCTATAAAAAAAGTTGTATGAGGATATTGGCGAGGGGCCATGGCATTTCGACATGCCTGATGGCAAGGTGCCATGAGAGGTTATCATAGTAGGGGTGGTGCCACGAGAGTTTATCATGGTAGAAATAAGTTGGTTGATGTGGCACCCTTCCTCATGACTAGGTTGTTGTACACGCTTGTGACGTATGTAGCTTTTTAGTTGCATGTTTGAGTGTTGTTTGTTTACACTTGCTATATGCCTAACATGAGAGTGCATGTAAGGGTGCCGGTTGTTTACACTATGTTGTGTCTATAGCATGAGTTGCGCATTTGAGTACTAGTTGTTTACACTTGTTGTGTATGTAATTAACTTGAAATTGCACATTTGAGTGTTAGTTGTTTACACATACTATGTGTATAAGCTTAGATTGTACGCTACGGGTGCTGGCTATGTACACTCGTGGTTGTTTACACCTTCTTTTTTACTTAGACTTGAATAATCCTTAACATGCATATTTGTCTAGGATTTTTCTCCATCTCTGTAGATGGACGGATTTTACTTAAGCCGCAAGGTCAAGCAGAGCTATGGTCAAGATAGAGTAGGATATTTGCTAAGGTTTTGAAGACTTAACAATGGTTGTGGGAATTCACCGAGCAGGGATCAGGCTTTATGGAGTGGGGATAGACTTTGTACCGAGTAGCGATCAGGCTAATAAATGAAACATGATAGGTTTCCAAGCAGGGATCGAAAAGTGGATAACTTCCGAGCAGGGATCAGAAGGTAGATAACTTTCGAGCAGGGATCGAAATGCTACAAAAGGATGCATGGAGTCTTTTTGTATGAGTGCTCTGTGAGGAGGCTTGGTATTTGCATTTAGAAAATAGTTTGTGTGTTGAATTGACTGTCTTTTTCTCGTTCTCCTTGAACTCCTTTTATAGAGAACTAAGACTCGTATTCTTGCATATCAACACATTTCAGATCTTTATCTTAGTTTAATTAGGACAGAATATTCTCTAACTAGATCATGAATAAATCTCTAATAAATTCGTAAATGTCTTGTCATATTTTACCTATGAATAAGAAGGAAAAATATATATACAAGATCTAGACTGTAGATATTGGTCTACTTGGCTTACATAATTGGACTTATCCAAAATATTAATATATGCCCAAACATATTTATCACACAAAATATCTTAAAATGAATGTATTAAATTATAGATAGCTTCATATGAGTCATCTCGCTCTCTCTTTATTTAGTTAGCGAGATAGCTAAAAGTCAATATACCAACTTTAGCTAGTCTATCGGAGCTCTAAAAACATCTAAAAACTAAACAGGTCCTATAAAAAATAACTAAGCATCCAAAATAGAAAATCCGCTAAAAATGCTCTAAGAGCTATTAGAAGAGATTTCTTCAAACGTCGCGCTTTATTATGGATACTCTGAGGAGGATCATCTCGATAGCTCAACCAATTTCGAAACTCTGAGAGCTATTAAAAGAGATTTCTTCAAACGTCGCGCTTTATTATGGATACTCTGAGGAGGATCCTCTCGATAGCTCAACCAATTTCGAAACTCTGAAGAGGATCCTCTCGATCTTCTTCTATTCTTAGTTGTCTGACACACCAAATAAGCTGCATTAAGAAAGCCTACGCTTAATAGTACAAACAACGCGTTATCAGAAATCCCAATCTTCGCCATTAAACCCTTAATTACTTGAAAACATATGAGATTATGAGACCATGATCATGTTGTAGATTATGAAATTATCCAAATTATTTAAGCTAGACTTCTCAGTCAAATTTGAGTACTTGTACAGTTATACATATGGTTAGGGGTGTGTATGAGCCGGCCCGGGCCGAATATTATAGTATTAATGTTTGACTCATTGTATTTTTATCGAGCTCGAGCCGGGCTTAAGCTTGAATTTTTTTTTTATGTTCAAGCTCGGCTCGGCTTGTTTAAGCTCGAGCTGGGCTCGGGTCGGCTTGAGTCATTTAGTTTAAATTACAAAACATTAAATTTAAGGCTATATTATCTGAATTACTTTCTTTTTATGGTGATTGTTAGTGTTTGATTTCATTTTTTCATAATTGATTGCTTTAATATATGTATTTTAATTAAATCATTTGATTTTAAAAGGAAAGTAATAAAAAGAATAGAAAATTTAGATTTTAAACAATATATTTTACGTATAACATTTTTTAAAAGCTAAGTTTTAAAAACGAGCTGTTCACGAGCTAAACGAGCCGAATACAATCTTGTTCAACCTCGGCTCGTTTTTTTGTCGGACTCAATATTAAGGTCAAGCTCGGCCCATTTATCCTACGAGCACAAGTCGAACGAGCTAAAAATCGAGCCGAACACGAGTCGAACACAAGCGGCTCGAGCTTACTTACAGCCCTACATATGGTTCATATCTCAAATTAATCAAGGTGCACAAACCCTAGCATCCCTAAACACTTTGCCAGGTCTACAGAAATAGCCCTTGCTTGGGGCACAATGAATGTCCTCCGAGCAAATGCACAGCCCTTCTAGCGCACACCCCTCCTTTGCTATGGTCACTCCACCCTTAATGCCTAAGACCTGGTCACTCCATTCATTAGAGAATAGCCCCATCGGGTCATACACGTCTTTTACCCTCAAGAACTCTTGACGTTTCTCGTACTTCTTGATCACCCCGTCAAAGGCTATGTTCCTATTCTTTCCCCAATGGGGAAGTGCTCCATACTTGAACAAAGCCAACTGCTCTATTTCTTCAAGTATTCCTTCGTACAGCCTAGGAGTCATGGGGTCACTGCTTCGGTAATATGTGATGTCGAAATCTACACCATCTTCTTGCTTGCCAAGGTAAGCAGTTGAGGCAGTGACATAGCGCATCAGGAATCCATTGTAGATTTCAGTTCCACAGAGCGATTCGGGTGCGATCTCAACTAGCTTCTGCACATCTTGAATGAAGTTTCTGACCACGGACAAGCTGATGCTGACTGCAGTTTGGTGAAAAAGCTCACCCTTAACTCCCGAGTCCCATGGGCACGCTGTGATTTTTGAGTCGTCATCAAGACAAGTCCCAGATGATTGCATCAGGTTCTGATATCCAATAACTGGGTATCCAGTGAAGATCACACCTATTGCATGATGGAAAATCCCAGAGAATCAGTAATTTAGAGTGAAGAACAGTTGAACGTACCCAATATAAGTACTAGAAAAGCTATAATAGACAGGAGAAGGTGTTATATATACCATCGTTTGTTAAACCATAAGCACTGGTTAGGAGCCCAGATGTGACCAACTGTGCACTATAGCATTTCCCAATAGCGTC
Organism: Comarum palustre; assembly: GCA_951800085.1. Classification (NCBI taxonomy): domain Eukaryota; kingdom Viridiplantae; phylum Streptophyta; class Magnoliopsida; order Rosales; family Rosaceae; genus Comarum; species Comarum palustre. Next base: position 6,691,611 of record OX637585.1, on the reverse strand, counting down.
ATTCATGGATTCTTGAATCTCCTCTATTTGTACATGTATATGGACAAAATAATATGCAACACTTTCGTTATTCGTAGCATAGCTGTGCAAATTATGCATCAGATAGATGGAAATTGCATGCATGAAAAATTGAAAAGTACGTTCTCCTACCCGACTGAGACTGTTTTGCTAATTAGGTGTGCTTTTCGAATCAGTACTGTGTTTTTGTGTTAGCTAGGTGTGTAAAATTAGCATAAATGATTTCCCTAGACAGTTATGTAGAGCGGTAGTTGACTATAAATCTGAAATCATACTGACTTAACATTTAGGTTAAGCCTCAATTAAGAAAATTAACCTGTGGTTCTGATCGCAGCCAATGCAAGCGAGGGGGTTGGTCGGAAAGGAATGAAATCGTATAAACCATCACCGGAAGTGTTTGATGAGACTCGATCATCTATCCGATAGACTGCGCTGTGCTGGCTGGGGTACCAATATATGTCTGCGAACTCATGCTGCTTGCCAAAGTTGAGCACTTGATCACCCAAGTCGGAATCGCCCTCGCTCAAATATGTGATGGATCGCTTAAACATGGGTTGCAGACTCAACGTCACCTTCAAAGGGAGTGAGGTTTAACTTGACATTGTAGTGATCGTTTTATTTCATTGTCATTAACATTAATCTAATATTCTAATAAGAGTAGTACTAAACAGAAGCAAGATAAGCTATAGAGTTACATGCACCTGTGAAATTACTCCTAGAACTCCAAGCGAAACTTTAGCTGCATTGAGATCTTCATCACCATGATTGAGAATTCTCACCTTGGCATAACCATCTTCAGGTCCACCAGGACTCACAATCCGCAGTCCTACCACATAATCATGAACGGCGCTTCCCCTTCCCCATAATGTGCTACCATGTGCACCAGTAGCTAACAACCCTCCAAGGCTCAACCCCCACCAATATGGTGTGTACGGCAAGGCCAAGCCAACCTTAGCAGCCTCACCGATCACCTGCCGTAGCGTCACGCCGCTCTCTGCCGTCATTGTCAGCTCTTGGACGTTGATCTCCACTACGTGGTTGAGGTTCTTGGTGCTGATGATCAACCCTTCTTCGCCTCGCGGACATGCGAGCTTAGGAACGCTGTGAGCATAACGAGTTGACGCCTTCATTGGGATATTGTACTTGCTTCCATAGGCCACTGTTGAAATGAGCTCTTCCTCTGAATTAGGGTAGGTTACACCTCTGGCTTTGCAGACTGTTCGGTCGGGGAAAATGCCGTAGGCGTTTGTGATGGTGCAGTTTGTGTTATTTGATGATGAACACTTGATTATGTGATCTTCTGGAGAAGTATAACACACCGAGAATGATAACACGTAGAGACAACTGAGACGAAGGAAAAAACTCGACATAGACATTGTAGAGAGAGAGAGACTACTGCTTTTATTTCCTGGTGCCCAAGTTTGGATATCCATATATTTGTTTGGCTTGTAAGTCGACTTACGTTATATAAAGACAAGTTGGGGAAATTATGAAAGATACATAGCACATTTGCTTTGTAATTAAGCGAATTTTCCCAACATTCAATTCTCTCTTCATTGGCAACATTGCCAACATTTTTTTTAATATTTTTTTGGTAAGCGTAGAAGTAGAAGGATTAACATTGGGTAAGCTCCTTTACTTATAAGCACCAAAGATTTTGGGTGGGCTTGGGAGAGCTTATAAGCTCCTTTACTTATAAGCTCCTTTACCAACATATTCATACATAGACCCAATTTGATGGATGTGTATGTTATACCGACCGGTATAATATACCGACTGGAAATTAGAGAGGAAAACTCGGGCCAATAAATGGGGAGGAGGGAATCTTGTGGTTGGAATTGTTGCGCACCCGATACCGGCCGGCACAACAGAATTTTCCCAATTTGATAATCTGTTCACTAGATGCATGGGTCTTTTATCCCCCATGGCCAACTATCTAACATTCTAACATATCATTTTAAGTTATAGTATGTTTCTGAAGTTACATATGTATATTTATATATATTGTTATAACAGCTAGCTAGGGTTAGCGGAAGTGTGATTCTTGTGATATCTAAGTCGAACTGTGAGTTTACAAGTTGAGTATTGTGGTTGTTCCTGTGCATCTATCTATTATCTATCCGAAATTAATGATGTCGGTACGTTTATGTCTCCGTGATAGGGATGTGGGTTTGTGCTATAGCTCCCTTGACTTGAGATCGATCACAAGGGGGTGCCTTCAAAATTAGGTAAACATAAATGAATTCCTTTTCTGTTTTTTGTTGAAATAGAAAAGTTGATTACTATTTCCATCAACAACCAAATAGCTTAGTTCACCAAACTTACAAAGTAAATTCGACGAATCGAATTAAACTAAGAAAGTAAAACATACTATTAAAAAATTTGTTACGCTCATAATTAAGCAATCCTCTAATTGAAACTTAATCTCGTCTCTTACAATTATCTATGTATCAAGATCAACTTACCTATTATCAGACAGCGCAGATTCGTCGTTGTCTGATTCGTCTTCTGGCGTAGTGATTTAAAAGTTAAAGTTACTAAAAAGATGAATTTTCAAAAATTAGAACTAAAGTTCAATATAATAAACTAAATGTTTCCGGGTAAAACTCGTGGTCCCTTTAGCGGGTCACACGGCTCCAGAAATAGCGAACTTCCTTGTACTCCGAGTTTTCCTGTGTAAAGAACAAACACGTCAAAGAGGCGTCCCCGGGTTTACCGAGGGAAGCCACTCCGATGCTTAAGTCAGACACTGTCAGCTAAGCAGAAAACTCAAGAATAGTCAAGAAGTTACGTACCTTTATGGGGAGGCATGCGCTGGTATTTATAGTACACTAAAGACAGCATTCTTTGTCCTTTTACAATGTGGGAACAGTTTCCCTTGCTTTTATTTAGCTTTATGGCGAATTGGGCCCAGACAAAGGGCCCAGAGTGGCTTCTCACATTTAATTGGGCTTTCACCCTATAAACAATAATTCAAGCATAATTAATAATGCATATTTAATAATTAATTAGACATTTAGAGGTTATTTCTTGAATTGTAACCCGGTAAAGGTGAAATATTAGGTTCCACCTATAAACAAGTCCCCAAGTCCTCAGTCAAGGGGTACGCTTGGGTGGGGACTTAAAATCCTTTCTTTACCGGGTTACAAAGTTAGCAGCCAAACCCGGGGTATCCAGTCCCCCAAGTCCGTACGCAAGCGTAACTCGCAGATCTTTTCCACCTTTGGAATTTAAAACGACGTCTCCGGGTTGTAGTGGAGGAAAAAAATTTTTAGGGTTTGGGACGCGGCATGCGTGTCACGTGGCGCTTTTCTCGAAAATCTGAAACGTCCCTTCAGTGCACGCCTTTAACTGTATAAATAGGGGTGAGACTGACAGTTTTGTCTCACCTCCAAACCCGATAACTTTTTCGAGCTTTTCTGCTTTCGCTTTCTTTCTTGTCTCTGTTTCTTTCGTTTCCAAGACTCGAATCTGCCTCAAAACCCCTTCAAACGTTCCCAGCAAAGGTATGGCTTCTCCTCCCCTCTTTTTGTGTGTTTTAGGATGATATTTGTGGTGTTTATGGGTTTCTGCGTTATTCTGGGTGTGATTTTAGCTTTGCGGTCCCCGGGTTATCTGGGTTTATGTCTAGCTTTTTTGTTGTGGTACCCGGGTTTTTATGAATTTTTTTTAACGTCCCCGTGTTTTCTGGTTGTTTTGCAGATGGCCAATGAAGCAATGAACACTCATCTCCCCGAGTCCAACTTTGTAAACTTCACTGATGGGACCGCTCTCGACCCTCCCGGGTATTCACTGACAGCGGAGGAGATTGTGGAGTTGAGGAGCAACTAGAAGATCCCCGAGTCCGTGGAGATACGGCCTTTAGAACCCGAGGACCAATTCTTCGCTCCCGGGGATGGGTGGACGCTGTGCCACGAGTACCAGCTGCGGTGCGGCCTGTCAGTTCCGTTAAAAACAGAGGTGCAGTACCTCTTAGCTGCAAGCAACTTCGCTATCGGGCAGATTGGCCCGAACACGTGGAGGCAGCTTCTCGGGTTGTGCGTCATGTACAAGGTATTGAAGCAGCAGATGCCGACATACCACGAGTTTCATGCCATGTACCGGGCCGAGTACTCCCGGAAGGCGGGTTTCAGCGGGACTACCCGGTCACTAGGGACTTCCATCTCTACCGAGATTACTGCCTCAGAGCCAAAAGTCATAAAAAATGGGCTCTCTCCATTGGCCTCTGTTGGAGTTGTTCTAAGTGCCCACAAAACTTCTGGCAGTTTTTCAGCCCTTAAACCCTTTGCATCCTCCAGCTTCTTTTTCAAAACTTGCTTGATCAGCTTGTTAACAGCCTCGGTTTGTCCATTAGTCTGCGGGTGTGCAGGGGAGGCATACAGCACCTTTGTCCCATTGGAATGTAAGAACTCCCCGAACTCGTCATTATCAAACTGAGTCCCGTTATCTGTGATAAACGTCTCTGGGATTCCAAACCGGCAAAAGACATTGTTCCAGAGGAATTTCTTAACATTTGTGGTTGTGATCCGAGCCAAGGGTTGAGCTTCTATCCACTTGGTATTATAATCCACTGAGACAATGGCGTGTTTGAACTGTCCCGGTGCTGTGGGTAGAGGTCCAATGAAATCAATCCCCCACATGCAAAATGGATAAGGAGAAATGATGACCGATAGCGGGACTGAGGGGGCCCGGGAAAAGGCTGCAAACCGGTGACATTGAAGACAGGAATCTACCACCACTCTGGCATCATGTTCCAGGGAAGGCCAGTAATATCCCATTCTGAGGGTTTTGAAAGCCAGGTTACGGGCTCCAAAGTGATTTCCACATACCCCGCTATGAAGTGACTGCAAAACCCGGTCTCCCTCCTCAGGTGTAATATACTTCAAATCAGGGAAAGTATGTCCTCGTCGATACAGCTTCCCATCACGGATACTATACTGTGCCGCTCGAACCCGGAGTCATTTGGCAGCTACCGGGTCCTCAGGTAAGGTTCCATGTTGGATGAAGTTAATGAACTCATCCATCTAAGATGGTGGCGGCTTTGCTTCCACTGCAAAAATCTCAGAAAATGAGAGTGAGATACTTGGTTTCTCCAATGTCTCGATCAGTAGGCCTTTAAACTCGGCATTGGGATCCTCCCCTGTTGCAATCCTAGCCAGAGTATCTGCTCTCACATTCTGCTGTCTCGGTATCTGAGTAATCTCAAAGGTGTCAAATTTTTCAAGCAAGAAAGCCGCTAACTTTTGATAGAAGGAAAGATGTGCTTCCTTTGCCTGAAACCCGTCGTTAACCTGCTGCACCAGCAGTTGAGAATCACTCAATATGTGAAGATGCCGGGCTCCCATTTCTTTAGCGAGTTGAAGCCCCTTGATTAAGGCTTCGTACTCAGCCGTGTTGTTTGATGCTTTGAAGTTAAAACGTAAAGCATAGTCAAACATGTTCCCTTCCGGGTCCACCAATGCAACTCCTGCTCCACACTGCTTCTGATTAACTGATCCATCTACAAATATCTGCCACCTCTCCGGGTCACCTTCTGTGGCGAGAGTTTCAGCAACTGTGGATTCTGCTGGAATAAACTCGGCAATAAAGTCTGCTGCTGCCTGCCCTTTAATTGCCGTGCGCGGTTTAAAGTGCAAGTTATGCTCCCCCAACTCAATGGCCCACTTAAACAATCTTCCTGAAGTCTCCGGCTTTTGCAGAACCTGCCGTAATGGTTGGTTGGTGAGCACATGGATTGAGTGTGCCTGAAAATAGGGTCTTAGCTTTCTTGCCGCTACAACCAAAGCCAAGGCAAGCTTCTCAATATCTGGATACCGAGTTTCAGGATCATTGAATCATTTTCCAGTATAATAGACCGGCAGTTCGTCAGACTCTGGCTTTCTCACCAAGGCACAACTCACAGCTGTTTGAGACACCGCTAGGTATAGATAGAGGATTTCCCCCGGGTTAGGTCTGGATAAGGAAGGAACTGATGCCAAGTATTCCTTCAACTTTTCAAAAGCTTGATTGTGCTCTTCCTGCCATGTAATCTGCTCCCGGTGTTGACTCTTAAGAATTTTGAAGAAGGGGGCACACTTATCTGTCAACCTGGATATAAACCGGGATAATGCCACCAGCCTACCTATAAGCTTCTGGACTTCATTCCTGGTCTTTGGCGGTTCCATAGCCAAAACTGCTTGAACCTTATCTGGGTTTGCCTTAATCCCCCGAGCGCTAACCATAAACCCGAGAAACTTTCCTCCTGAAACGCCAAAAACGCACTTTTCCGGGTTTAATCTCATTCCCTTGCTCAAGGCAATGTCAATAACGGTCTCCAAGTCATCCGGGTGTTTACTTGTTTCCCGGCTCTTCACCAACATATCATCCATATAAACCTTCATAGTATCCCCGAGTTGGTTTGCAAACATGCCCACTACCAGGCGCTGGAATGTGGCTCCTGCATTGCGGAGTCCAAAAGGCATCACCTTGTAGTAATACATCCACTTGTCCGTTGTAAAAGATGTATGCTCTTGATCCGCGGGGTTTATCGGAACTTGGTTAAACCCCGAGTATGCATCTATAAAACTCAGCTGCGGGTGGCCCGCGGTTGAATCTACCAGTTGATCAATCTTGGGAAGGGGAAAACTATCCTTTGGGCAAGCCTTATTCAAATCTGTGTAGTCGACGCACATCCTCCACTTTCCATTTGCCTTCTTGACCATCACAACATTGGCCAGCCAATCCGGGTATGTTGCATCTGCAATGAACCCGATGTCCTTAAGACGTTTAACTTCTGCTTGGATGGCCTTATATTTCTCTGCACAAAATGCACGACGCTTCTGTCGTACCGGTTTAATACCCGGGATAATATTGAGGGAATGTGTCATAACCTCTGGAGAGATCCCGGGCATGTCTGCATATGACCATGCAAACACTTTCTGCTTCCGAGTTAGAAGCTCGATTATCCGGGTTCTGACCTCTGGGTCAAGGCCTGTGCCAATGCAAATCTTCCTTTCCGGGTACTCCTCTGAAATCTGAATCCATTCTGTTGCTTCAATTGGGGCTGGCTGGGGAAACTTAGCAGGATACTTCTGGCTCTTCTTCTGTGCTGTCTTACTGATGGGCAAGGAATCCGGGTCATCCCTGGGGTCATCAGGTTTGTCAAATGGGGATAGGGAAAAACCCGCTGAAAACATTTCATGCTGGTCATGAGCTGTTGTTATCGCGTTGCATCTGACAGCGGCTTCTTGGTCTCCGCCAATTGTAACCCAGCCCCGGGTGTAGGCACCTTCATAACCAGCATATGACCCGCTATAAAACTCTGCAGACCCCAAAGGGTATCTCTCCCAAGTATGGCATTATAGGATGATGGGCAGTCCACAATTATGAAGGGAACCACAATTCGTGTGGACTGGTGCCCGGTTCCAACTGTAACCGTTAACTGATCTGACCCCAATGGTTGAGTTGTTTCGCCTGAAAAACTGATCAATGGCTCGTGGTTTCTATACAGCTTATCTCTTCCTCTTTTAAACCCTTTATAGCAGCTGCTGAACATGACACTGACAGCGGCTCCCGTGTCTATCAGAACTCGCCGAGTTCGCCAATGGTCAATCTGAAGAGTAATTATGAAAGAATTATTATGATACATTTTCAGCGTGTCTTCAGAGTGAGAAAATGACACGGTATCCCAAGGAACCAGTTCTTTGCGGCATTCTTGATGAAGCTGCATTATCTCCAACTCCGGGCCTCTTGGACAAAGTCTTTTGGCCCGGTGACCTGATACTCCTTGGGTGCCACCCCCGTGAATTTTCATTATCTCCACATATACTTCAATCAAGTTGGCACCTGTAGCAGGTGACTTATACTGCTGTAACTTGCCGTTCTGAATCATATATTCAATGGTGTTTCGAAGGGCAAAACACCGGCTGGTAGTGTGGCTGGACTCGTTGTGATAGGCACAATGTTGCCCGTTGTCCGGCCCTGCCTTTTTGGGAAACTTCCTTTTGGGAGCTGGGGGAATGTCATTCTTATGGCGGTTCCAAATTTCTTCATAGGAGGCAGTTAAATTGGTTAACACTTCATATCGAGGAATGTATGAGGTTTTTGCTTCCCGGGCTGGGGATTTTGGATATGGAGCTTCTCTTGGCTCATCTCTTGGTCTGCTTGAACTTTTGCCGTAGTGCCCCTGGCTATTCTTACTCTGCCCTTTCTTTCTCCATCCATCAGCTCGCTGGCTTGTAAACCTGGTATTCGTCTGGCGTTCCCCGAAGGTGTCATACTCGGCTTGAGCTTGCCGAGTCATTTCATTAATCAAATCATCGTAACACCTGAACCGCTGCTTCCTGAGCTCAACCACAAAGCGGGTTGGCTTGAGCGCCTGCAAGAACGCCTCTGATGCCACTGATTCATCCAAGTGCCCACATTTGGAAGTCGTTGATAACCAATGGGTTACAAAGACTTTCAAGCTCTCATCATCCCTTTGCTGCACTTTGAACAGTGAAGTGGTGCTTCGGTTGGCACTAGACAGCAAGATAAACCGGGAAAGAAAATTCTGTGTCAGCTGATCATAGCTCTCTACTGACAAAGCTGGCAACTTAAGGAACCAACTCAATGCCTCCTCACTGAGTGTCTCCTGGAAGGCATGGCATGCTTGGGCATCCGTGAACCGGGTTGAATCCAACTGAGACTGGAACAACTCTAAGTGTGCATATGGGCAGCCCGTTCCGGCATACTTCTTGATCTTAAATGGCTTAGCTTCCAGGGGCTTTTTATCTGCTTGAATCCGGGTAGAGAATGGGCTTGCACGGGTGATAAGGGGTTGATACTGCTGTTGCCCTGTCCCCGAGTTAAGACGCTGCTCAAGATGAGTCACAGTTTGCGTCAGCTGTAAGAGAAGCCGGGTCTGGGCATCAGCTGGGGGAAGTGGTTGATTTAATACCGGCTCTGGAGGTGGAGGGGGTCCTGAAAGATTGTGATTAAACAGAGGATTGAAGAGATGGATAATTTGGGGATTTGGGGTAAGGTGGGCAATGAGTGGGAGAATAGCGGGTGGGAGGGTAGCGGGTGGGATGTATGCACTGTCAAAAGTTCGCGGGTTTACATAACCCGGAGGATTCCCTACTGGGGTTATTATATCAGCAAGTCTGGCTGACGTCTCATTGGCATTCGCTCTCTGAGCTAGGGTTGCCTGAAGAAGACTATGCTCGGCCTGGATAGTTGCTAACTGCTCCCTTAACGTCATTAACTCGGCATGTTCTCAAGAAGATTGCTTCTTCTGAGCGAGAAAGTCCTTTTTTAAGAGTTCAAATGCTGCTGCCAAATCTGTTTGGCCAAACTGGGTCTCGGAGGCCCCCGGGTTATTATCCCCTGAGAAGTTAAGCCTCCTAGTTGGATTTTGTTCTCCTATTATTTCCACCATTGTTCTTTAAAATATTAAATTAGAGGGTCTTGAGTTCGACTCTCAACGAGAGCACCAATTGTTTCCGGGTAAAACTCGTGGTCCCTTTAGCGGGTCACACGGCTCCAGAAATAGCGAACTACCTTGTACTCCGAGTTTTCCTGTGTAAAGAACAAACACGTCAAAGAGGCGTCCCCGGGTTTACTGAGGGAAGCCACTCCGATGCTTAAGTCAGACACTGTCAGCTAAGCAGAAAACTCAAGAATAGTCAAGAAGTTACGTACCTTTATGGGGAGGCATGCGCTGGTATTTATAGTAGCACTAAAGACAGCATTCCTTGTCCTTTTCCAATGTGGGAACAGTTTCCCTTGCTTTTATTTAGCTTTATGGCGAATTGGGCCCAGACAAAGGGCCCAGAGTGGCTTCTCATATTTAATTGGGCTTTCACCCTATAAACAATAATTCAAGCATAATTAATAATGCATATTTAATAATTAATTAGACATTTAGAGGTTATTTCTTGAATTGTAACCCGATAAAGGTGAAATATTAGGTTCCACCTATAAACAAGTCCCCCAAGTCCTCAGTTAAAGGATACGCTTGAGTGGAGACTTAAAATCCTTTCTTTACCGGGTTACAAAGTTAGCAGCCAAACCCCTATAAACACTAAATTTTATCATTTTTTCTGACAAACACTTCATGATTTGCAGAGTAGAGAGCAACAAATGACCTGAGAAGTAAGCCATCATCGTACCCAATGCTATTTGTTTATTTTTAATTTCCTTATCAGTTTATGCTCTGCAATTATTCATGTTTATCATTTGCTACCCATTAAAAGCTTCACTATTTATCACCAAATTTGTCTCCTGTCTAAAAGATATTTTCTGATCCACGGAGGACAAGGATAAAAGGCGGCAACAAAGTAAGTAATGATCGTATTGATAGCTATTTGTTAGTTTTAAATCGTATAATCCATTTATTTGCTCCTATTTGCAACCCCATTTGTTTGTTCATTGTATACCTTTTATGACATTATTCATTTACTGAATTTCAATGCCCATGTACCACAGCTCAAGGGAGCAAGGCTAAGTCTAAGTCTAAGGAAGACTAGGAATCATCTGGACCTTTTTGTTTGATAAACTCCCCAACAATATCCATATATGTGTATCTTTCGTCATGCTAACAGACTGAATGAGAGGTTGTACATGTCATTGTAGCCTTATCATGTGCAATATTTTGTTTTCTAGACAAGGAACACGTAACTATTTTTTGATACAATACAATCTTTTGTTGTATATAACTATTTTTTGATACAATACAATCTTTTGTTGTATATAACACTGTTTTGACCATAAAGGGTTGCATACAACATCATGTATTGCTTATGTGTAATGTCTAATCTGCCTAGACACTCACTATATCTCTATCTGATTTTAGAGGTGAAAACGGGCCGGATCGGGTTTAAAATTTTTAAGGACCGAGTCTGAACCTGAAATAATCAGGTATGTCCAGGCTCGGACTTTCTAAAATTCAAACCCAAAAAAACACAACTGAGATCTGATCGGGCCGGGTTTCAGGCTTTTCGGGCCCACCTCTCTTCATCATGAATGCCTTCCTCCTTTCCATCGAATCTCCGGATGCTTCAAACCCAAAACTGAAATTAATCAAATCCTTATAACCATTATTCACAGTTCATATCCTCATAAAATTGAATCTAATTATACCAAAATCTTACAAATTTCCTACCCAAATCCTAGAGAATATACCCATCCCAGCAAAAGGCATTCTTCTTCTTCTTATCTTCTTTTTTATGGTCAAATCCTTCCCCTTGGTTACAAACCCAGAAACCCACTTCAATATTGATAAAAGAAATAAATTGTTTTCTTGATCTTCTCTCTTTTTTTCAATCTGAACAGATCCTTTCAATCCCAAGGTTACTAGGATCTGACAAATTGAAAGAGATTGTCTTACATGGATGCAACAAAAAACTGATCTGGATCATATCATCCTGATGGACCTTGCGGGCTTACGAGCAAAAATCTTCAAGTGCGAGAAGCTGCAGTTCACGATCTTCTTAAACATGATCGAAAGAAAACTGATGGGGAGAATCCTTAACTGAATTAGAGATTGAGTCATAGAGAGAGTGAGAGAGTGAGATTGAAGAGAGTGAGGAAAAGGAGGTGCGTGGGTTTGTGGGTAGGGTTACAACATAAACGGGCCGAGCTTTCTGGTCTTTTGAATTTTAAGCCTGAATCCGAACCGATTTTGAAGAATTCAAGTCGGGTTTTGGACCAGACCGATTTTAGAGATTCAAGTTTTGGACCGATTCGGGTTTATTCAGGTTTTTTGAGCCGGGTTTTCTGGCTTCCGGGTTCCGACGCCCACCCAATCTGATTTGTTGTTTACTCCTATTCTGTTTTGCAACTTCAGATGAGACAATTGTCATTGTCTGTGCAACTCCTATACATAGAACGTTGTGAGACAAGCGGGTACAACAAGTATATTCATCTACGCTGCTATTATAATGACCGTTTGTACAGTTGTTGTCTGTGACCTCTGTGGTTGTTAATGTTATATTGCGGTTGCTGAACACAACTGCTTTATATTTTGTTTTGTTGTTATATGTTTATATTCTTGCAAGAACAAGCATCTACCATGTATATCACATTTCAAAATGTTCCATTGTCTTGATTGTGGTTTTCAACAATTCAATGCAAATTAAGGCAAATGAATGACCCGGCATCACAAACCGCAACAACGCGCAGGTATCTACCTTGTGCATACTAATCAAACTGGTAGAGGTACCACCCTATTCGTATGCTGCTCGTTTATACCCACAGATACTACTAGCACAGGCAATCTGCTACATCTTCAACTAGTCTTCAAGCAAAGCATCGAAATCAAATTACACTATATATTGTCGTTACTAGTTTAGACAGTAGCTAGTTACTTATGGCTCTTAGCAAATATTTAAAGAGCACAGATCCTTGCATTGCTAAACACTTTGCCAGGTCTACAGAAATAGCCCTTGCTTGGGGCACAATGAATGTCTTGAGAGCAAATACACAACCCTTCTAGTGCGCACCCCTCCTTCACTATGTTCACCTCACCCATAGTTCCAAGAACCTGATCACTCCATTCGCTAGAGAATAGCCCCATTGGGTCATACCCGTCCTTAACCCTCAAGAACTCCTTGCCTTTTTTATACTTCTTCATCATCCCATCAAAGGCTAAGTTCCTATTCTTTCCCCAATGTGGAAGTGCTCCGTACTTAAACAGTGCCATTTGCTCTATTTCTTCAAGTATGTCTTCATGGAGCCTAGGCGTCATGGGGTCCTTGCTTCGGTAATACGTGATGTCGAAGTCAATTGCATCTTCTTGTTTGCCAAGGTAAGCAGTTGATGCGGTGACATAGCGCATTAGGATTCCATTGTAGATTTCTACTCCGCAGAGGGACTCCGGTTCAATCTCGACTAGCTTCTGCACGTCTTGAATGAAGTTTTTGGCCACGGTTAAGCTGATGCTGAAGGTTGTTTGATGGAAAAACTCACCCTTGATCGTTGAGTCCCATGCGCATACCATGATTCTTGAATCTTCATGACTATCAAGGCAAGTTCCAGATGCTTGAAGCCGGTTCTGATATCCAATAACAGGATATCCAGTAAAGAATTTACCTATTAATCGAATTGTATGATACCAAAAATCATTAATTTGGATACATGGAAAACATGCAAATTAGAATTGCAGTTCCAAACTTCCAAATGAGTTGGCAAGAATATGGAAGATGAGTACTTTGAAGAGCTATACAATTAAGAAGATCAAATGTGTGCGTACCATTGTTCGTCAAACCATAAGCACTGGATATAAGCCCTGATGTGATCAATTTTGCACCAGAGCATTTCCCATCAGCATCACTTTTGGATTCTTGGTTTTCTCTATTATAATACAAGAGCAAATAAAAAAATGGGATTATTTCACAAAACAATTAATCATCTTCACCACCATCTCTCAAATTCAAAACTTAATTGTTCTTATTGATATTGCTGTAGTTTTGAACTGCATGAACTAAGAAAAGTACCTGCCGTTCTTATAAGTGCGAGTGCAAGTGAAGGTGTTGCTCGAAAAGGAAGGAAATCATATAAACCATTTCCGGATGTGTTTGAGGAGACACGATCATCTACTCTGTAAATTGCCTTGCGCTGGCTAGGATACCATAGTATGTCTGCAAATTCATGTTGCTTGCCAAACTTAAGCACTTGATCTCCCAAGTCAGAATCATTTTTGCTCAAATATGTGATGGACCTCTTGAACATGGGTTGTAGATTTAGAGTAACCTGCCACAGGTTGTCTCTAAGACTTGTTAGTAGTAATAGGTATCATAGCTATCAAAATAAATGAAGCTAGAAGAATACTTACCTGTGATATTACTCCTAAGACTCCAAGTGAAACCTTAGCTGCATTAAGATCTTTATCACCTTCACCGACATCTCTCACCTTGACATAACCATTTTCAGGCTCTCCTGGACTCACAATCCTAAGTCCCACCACATAATCATGAACCGAGCTTCCCTTACCCCATAGTGTACTTCCATGTGCACCAGTCCCTAATAAGCCACCAACAGTTAGCCCCCACCAATATGGTGCGTAAGGCAACGCCAAGCTAACCCTGGCAGCCTCACAGATCACCTGGCTACGCGTCACGCCGCTCTCCACAGTCATCTTCATCCCTTCTACGTCGACCTTCACCACACGGTTGAGGTTGCTGGTGCTTATGATCAGCCCGTCTTCGCCGCGGGGGCAAACCAGTTTGGGAATGCTGTGGGACTAGCGAGTCGCCACTTTCATGCTCTGCTTGTTCGTGGTTGCTTTTGCCACCAACTTAATAAGTTCTTCCTCTGTACTAGGGTATGATACACTACTAGTCGCTTTACAGATTGTTCGATCAGGGAAGATGCCGTAGGAGTTTGTGATGGTGCAGTTTGTGTTTGTTGACGATGAACACTTGATGTGGTCCTCCGGAGGGGTAGAACACACCCAAAATGATAGCAAGAATAGACAGTTTGCTCGGATAACAAGCCTTACCATACCCATTTTCGGACTGTTGCTTTTTCTAAATACTTCTTTTGCATATAGAGTTATTTGGCTTGCAAACAAGTTTTACATACTTGGCAAGAAACAAATATAAAAATCATTTAAGCTATGGAATGCTTACAAGCCATTTGAAGCTTAAGAGCGCAGAAGAACTAGAAAGATATATGAATCATATATATGAAATCTACCTATCCCATAGGTATTAATGGAGTCTGTTTCCCTCGTGACAGGTATGCGGGTTAGTTGTGGTTTCTTTAACTTAGAAGCCAGTTTATGTTGCTTCACAGTGGTACCTCAGAAATGAATTGAAATCATTCCAAGTGTGCATAATGAAGGATATAGTGGAGTGAGATCAAGGTGTACTAACTTTGTGGATATAATTGGATATTCAGGTATGAGTGCGGTTGTGCGAACCATGTGTTATCAAACCAAAACGAAGAGGAAAATGCGAGCTCTAGTGGAAACATTAGTTAGGCCTTGGCACAAGGAGTAATATTTGATAATTTTATTAGTGTGGCATTGTGGAAATGCAATAAGGCACTGGATATTCATAACTTGTGGTATATCTGTGCATTTTTCATCCGTTGTAAGTCACTTGCACAATAGTTGCATCATAAGAAAATAAAAAATAAAAAATAAAAAAGGAAAATGTTATTGTTACATAAAATTTTGTAAATGTTATCCGTATGTGATTATTAGCACCAGCAAAAATTCTGAAAAAAAACGAAGATTGTTGTGTTTAAGGCTTCATGAGCTGATATTCTGTACAGATTCTACTCATGCATCCTGGTAATTTGAAGTGGGAGATAAGAATCTATGCCATCATGACAGTTTCAATCCCAGTTTCCAACTAGCTAGTTGTGAAGTTCATTCCACTAGTGAAAGTTTCTTTTTTTTGGTAAGAAAAAGTTTAGGTAAGAGGGGGGCTTCCCTACTTATTAGGGTCAGGACAAACCCTGCAACCTAGACCTGGAGGCTTTCAGATTTGTTGACTAGGGAGAATTTTACCCACGTTTGCGAGAGATGACACCCTCCTCAAGAGCCTGGAAGCATTCCCCAATGAGACCACACCCTCACCCAACGGCCTAAGGACTTTTTACAGCTCAAGGATCCAAAGACATTTTACAGATTACCCACCAATGAGAGATTGTTGGTAACGGAGATCGAACTTGTGTGGGTTTGCACCTCAAGTCCGCCCTTAGCCAACTGAATCAACCCTCATTGACACTAGTGAAAGTTTCTTTTGCAATGGAACATGAGCACTAGGAAAATTAAGTTGAGCGGTATATTTGCAGAAGCATATCACACGCTAGGCAAAATGAAAATCAAACTGAGAGCTAAATTTGCAGAGGCATATCACACAGTAGGCAAAAGTTAGAGGTTGCTTTTTAGAGCCAACAACTTTGCTGCTGCTGTACTAAGAAGCAGGGGATGCACTCATGAAAGCCTCTATCACTCATTATGAATTTTTGTGAAGAGAAAGACTTCAATGAATCATAATCTGATAAAGCTGAAACCTTGGCTAGATAGTAAAGTTGTATCATCAAAAGTATTCAACACTTCACATTAAATTACAGAGAATGTAACAGTTGGGCTTGGAGGTGTAGATACGAGGCTTATGATTTCATTTCAGAGTAAAGAGAGAGAATTAGCAATAAAGTTGCAGGTTGTCAAACATTACACAACTTGAGCCTCATCTGCAGCTTCAACTTACAAACCAATCAGTAAAATAAAACAAAGAAAACCTTCAATCATTCTACTATTTCTATCCAAATAAATACTCAATGCTCACTAAATTACAACAGCCTAATCACATCGCAGATCAAAGTAAGAATGTGACAAGTTACAGTTCACTTCACACTTGGGGCTAAGCCATCAATTTTCAGCCATTACGTACGTCGACTAATCACCTCAACCACTTTCTAAGGTCACTAGTAGAAGGAGAGACCTCACCACCATGACTCTCAGTACAACATGAAGAATAGTTAGATTGTTGCTCCAACCCAAAGTTTGATGCACTCACCACACTCTTAAAGCTTGGACTCCTTAAGCTATGCCCATAACCTCCTCCATAAGCCCCCATTCCTACAGGACCATAAGGATCGGGGGCTGGAAATGAAAGCCTTTTCTTCACCGATCCAACTCCTCCTCGTTCCCTGTCAAGCGTCGTGGGCCTTTGCCTCGGTGCACTTTGGGAGCGAATTCGAGCCTTGGCAGATTCAGTTGCTGCCATGTAATTAGGCAATGTAGCACCAACGTTGCCACCACTAGTGCTAGTGCTGCCCCTGCTATGTTGGTGCACAACACCGCCATTGTAGTAATAATTGGACCTCAGGCTAGGGGTTTGAGACGCATTGGAGCTTCCATCTTCTCTAACACATCGAGGGCTCGCAGAGCGAACTTGGATTGGAGGGCGGCTTTTTGATGGGGAGGGTGTGATGGGGGAGTGATGGAAGTGTTGGTTTTGGTGTGATCTATCTCTATAGAGTGGCGAACTAGGTCTTTGCTGTTGGTTTTGGTGTGATCTATCTCTCTGGAGAGGTGAACTAGGTCTTTGCTGTTGGTTTTGTTGGTGGTATTGGTTTGCATTCGATCTTCGGAAATTGGATGATAAACTTGAATAAGGCTGGGCGGTGTCAATTTCAACAGTTTTGACAGGGTCTCTATGGTCAGTGGAAGCTCTTGCTCTGCTACTCTCCCATGGCTTTGGAGCCATCCATCTGTCTAGCCATTTGGGTTTCTCTTCAAGCTCATCCTCATTCCCCATTGATGGACTCCTCCCATTTCTCCATATCTTTTTCGATTGTGCAGAAAATTAAGGCTAATTAACTCAACTGATGCAATGTAACTAAACTTGCAAAAACAGAGACAGAGTAGAGGATAATAAACCTGTTGAGAGAAGGCGTGGGATAAAGCTTTCTCACGCTTCATTGCAGCTTCTTTTCTATGATGCAACATTGCTTTTACTTCCTCAATAGTGTGTGGCCTTTCATCCCAATCATCTGCTATACTACTTCCCTCTCTAGACTGCTGCACACACAACACCCCAAATGTTACCATCTTGGAACTAATCATAACAAATAACCATTCTTTGTCTACTTGAGTACCTACTTTTCTTGTTCTGTTCAAAACCATGAAATTGAAATGCCTCTTGATAACAAAATCTAATTTAACTCACAACGGATTTCCGGTCTGAAATGTCTTGAAGATACCGCGATTCCCAAGCGCTGTTGCTATTAGTGTCACTAAAAGCCGATTTTCTACTACTTTCATGGGAAAGCCTAGTCCTCTGATCAAGAACCCTCGCTTGAACTCGAACCAGAGCTTGCATACACCTAAGAGTCATCTTGGCTTGCTTCCTCACATTGTGACCTCTCACCAAAGCTTGCAGCTTCACAAGCCCTTTCAGCGCACGAAGCGCCCTCCTTGCCTAAAAGCACAAAACAATCAAAACCCCCTTTCCCATTTTACTTTACTCAACATTTATCAAACAAACAAGTATAGATCTATTACCAAGTAGCCTCTAAAAGCAGTCTGGATGACAATGGCTGCAAACTGAAGTTGCTCTCTGGCATGGTTAGATGGCCTGGTCAGCCGAGCCACTTCGACGGCGGCCGCTTGGGCCGTTGCCATTGCTGCCTCGGCTGTAGCCACAGCAACATCAAGAGCATGCCTCTGCTCTGCAGCAGCAGCAACTGATACATTATTGTTATCTGTTTTCTCCTTTGGACTTTCTTGACTTAAACTCGTCGGCTTCCTGAAAATCCACCGACGCTTCTCTCTTTTCTGCACAAAACCCAGCAAAACCAAAAAACCAAAATATCACCAGCTGCCAAGAAAACTCAAACCAAGACAATGGAGGCTTCAAAGGAAACTAGACCTTATGATCTTCATCGTCCTTAGTGGGAGATCTGAAAGCCCTTTTCACAGCAGTCAACCAAGAGGAGCCTCCCTTCTTCCCCATAGAGAAAAAACACAGTAAAACCCAGCTGCATTTACAGCTGAGGAAGATCACGAAGAGCCAGAGGTCGAGGTTAAAGACAACACATTGGGTTGCGTATTGATCGTGGCGTGTACGAAAGTGTTGTCACTGGTCCCCTTAACTCTCTGAAAGGGAGAGTTTAGTTCAAGTGCATGTGAGAAAGAAACAATGGAATAGACCGGGACTTTCAGCTGAGCTCAACTTAGCCAAGATTCATTTCCATCAGAAATATTGGAAAAATCTTTTTCTTTTTTATGTATAGGGTTAAAAAAGCTGAGCTTTCTTGGGGGCATGTGAGGACAGCAATGGTGGTGTCAGAAGGTGAATATACATATGGATTAAAGTCACATTATTTAGAGGGTCACAAAGTTTTAGGGGAAAATGACTTTGTGAGTGAAATCGAGGAGGTTGAAGACGGAGATGGCACGTCGAGGGAGCACAGGAACCAATTACAGAGGTGCATCTGTTTTAGGGTTTTTTCTGTATTTCTGGATAAAGGAGGAGGGTAGTGTGTTGCTGGATTTGTCTTTTAAAAATGGTTAGAGGTCACCCTAAAAATGTTTTAGGGTTTTTTTGCTGTATTTAAAAATGAGCAACTGGGGCATGAAGCTCTCATGCTATCACGTGGTGGTAGCAGCTGGTTAGAGGTCACCGTCATGTAGTTGATCCCGTTGATGGACCACCTGCGTCTAAATTTAGTACCGGCTAGTACAAGGACAACAACGCTTTGAATTCCAGTTCGTCGGATGCTCCCATTGTTAGGATATAAGTGATCTTCTCTTCTCATGCAGTCGGAGAAGCTCAGGTCTTCTCATACAATCGAAAGAGATAAGTCCCTCTACTGATGAAGGAGTTACAAGAGAAAACTATGTACGGAACTAGGTGTTGAGATATCTATCCCACATCGGGAATATGGGACCTTGTCTGTGGGTTTATAAGGGTTTGGGTTACTCTCCCTATTGCCAATTGGTTTTAGAGTTGAACCTCAGACTACTTTATCATGGTATCAGAACGGGTTACCCAAGTCCACGTGTGAAGCCCAAAGGCCACACGAACTCCACGACCACCCAAGTTGTTGTCCACGTGTTAGGCTTAAAGATTCGCCACACGTGCGGGGGCGTGTTGAGATATCTATCCCACATCGGGAATATGGGACCTTGCCTGTGGGTTTATAAGGGTTTGGGTTACTCTCCCTATTGCCAATTGGTTTTGGAGTTGAACCTCAGACTACTTTATCACTAAGAACATAACACAATCTGATATAGAAAATGAGCTACCTTATTGATATCTCTTTTAACAAAAACAATTCTCACATTAGCCATATTACTAAGACTCTCAGGTAAGATATTAAGTAACCGAGATTCGAGTTATCCAACGAACTTGAACTGAAAGCATCAACTAGTACCTGACAATCGGTTTCCACAATTAAGGGAGGAAACGAGTTTACCCGCGCCTAACCAACTTCAGAAATTACAAGGAGCTCACTATGTTGAGGAGAACTGGCTGACACAATGAATTTGGTAAATACATCCAAACAACCTCCATCATGATCGTAGAACACTCCTCATATACATGTCATTCTTGTATTTAGATCGAAGGCAGCATCAACGTTAAGTTTTATAAACCCGACAGATAGTTTCTTCCATCTAGATCAGAACACCACCCTTCGAACATTCTCAGAAACTCTGGCTAGTTTATACTCCTCCCAACAACCCAAAGTCAAGGGAATAATTTCATAAACCTGTTTAACCTCATCCTCCCAAACTTTCTGATTTCTATAACACTAAATCGCCCAAATAAACATCAAGGGAATTGGAAATATGGCAAAGTGAGAAGAAACCATATAAACTAACCAGCCATACACCGTCGTAGTGTTCGGCTGAGTAGGAACCTGAGCTACATGGAGGCATTCAGTAGCATGGGGACAATCTCTCAAAAATGAATAGAGGACTCGACCTCCTCCTCACAGAACGGGCATTGGGTGTCAATATCCACACCCTTTCACTTAGCCGACTTCGTGTAGGAAGGATCTTTGAGGCCTCTTTCCACGCACAAATCTTTACTTTACCCGGGACTTTGGCCTTCCAAAGTTTATTCCAAAGCAGAGAACTTGGATTCATATCCTCCTCATGATCAAGATCCCGTTTTCTAGCCTTGCTTATCTTCACTCACTATTGGAATTTTGCTCTTAGTCGACGGAAATAAATCGTCGGCTAAAAACGATTTTTCGTCAGCTAAGAGACATCTGCTAAGAAAATAGCCGAAAAAACAAGAACTTTTATTGACTAAGACATATCTTAGACGACAAATTTTGGTCGGTCAACTAAGAGACGATTAACTTAGCTGACAAAAATTGTTCCGTTGACTAAAATCTTAGTCGACGGAAGGTAAAATTTTGAAAATAATTATATTTTTATTTTAAGAATAATTAATATTTTTTCAATTTTGAAATTCTTTAATTTTCATTTTTTTCTTTTTCCTTTAGATTTTTTTTCCTCTTCACCACCACCACCACTGCCGCCCCAAATCCACCACCACCACCCCCAAAACCATCACCACCCAAAACCAAAACCACTACCGCCGATATCAACCTTGCGCAAATCGGCAACAGAGTGTGAGACGGTAGTGGTGGTTGGTGCGGCTGAGAGGGAGAGGGAGAGGGAGAGAGGTTGAGTTTTGGAGGAGAGGATCGGAGAGTGAGAAAGAGAGATAAGAAGTGGTTGAAAATTTAGGCGGGAAATTTTTGAATTTTTTTTTCAAATTTTCTGAAATTTTAGGTGATTTTTTTTTAAAAAAAATTCAGAAGAACTTAGGCGACAAAATAATTTAGTCATTTGACAAAGTGGTTATTATAATTTATTTATTTATTTTCTATAAAAATGGTTTCGTCGAATAAGAGATTTTTTCCATCGGCTAAGATACCAATATGCCTGCTAACCCCATGTCTCAGGATATCCCTCCCATCAAGAATATTACGCCAAGCATAAGATGGAGCCGAACCCAATTCAGCTGCCCAAAAATTACTGTGAGGGAAATAAATGGCATTTAACAATCTTCCAGCTAAGAAATTAGGATTATGGATTAATCTCCACCCATGTTTGGCTAACATAGCTAGATTAAAGAAAAAGATGGCGAAATCCCATACCTTCTTCACCCTTTGGACGACAAAGCATGTACGAAGCTCAACAATGCATACCTTTCTTGTGAGACCTTGATAATTTTATTTAATTTTCTGACACATTTAGGGTTTAATTCCAATTACTTTTCAGTACGTCGTAAATTTTATCTAACGTTTTTACGTTAGGACACACGCCGCCACATGCGTGAAAGTATTTACGAAATATTTTTCGGCACTTCACGTATTTTTTGTACAACTTTTACGATTTAATTTGACGTTCTGTTGCTTTAAGTGAATTTTTGAAAATGAATTTGGTTTAAAAATAATTTTAAAAGTGTGATTGAATCGTGGCCGTTGATTCAATCATCGAATCGTGACCGTCGGTTTTTCTTTAAAATCCTCTTATCCTCTTATCTCTCCCTCATTTCTTCTCTACCTTTCCTTTTCTCCCCTTTCATTTTCTCTCTCATTCACCTTCTGTTCTTCTCCTTCCTTTCCTCTTTGAGAGAAAACTCTCTCCCTCTTCTCCTCGACATAGCAGCTCAGCTGCTTCGCTCCGGCGCACGTCGACCCTCACCGCCATCGCCATCGACCTCGCACTGCCCCGGCGACCTCGCCTAGGCCACCAGCGACGCCAGCGCCGTCCGGCAGAGGGAGGAAAACTCGAGAGCACTGTGCAAAGGAGGTCGAGTCGATCCAGTTCATTTGAGGAGCAAAGAAGGAGGAGGTCTGCCGGAAAACCAGGGAGAAACCTCCAGGTATAAAAATTCGACCTTTTTCTCATGTTCTTGGTGTTGTTGGATAGCCTAAGATGTGTAGAAGGAGAAAAGACAGGCATAGGGACTCGATTTGGCCGGAAAACGAAGTTTTTCCGGCGACACAGTCGGTCGGAAACCAACGCGGTAAAAACTATGGTTTTTACCGCGTCAGTTTTACTTTTACAGTTTTACCGAGGGGTAAAGTTACTAAATTACCCCTTGCAGATTTACTATTTACATTCACCTTTACTGTTTACTTTACTATTCACTAGTTGACTTTCACTATTCATGGTTGACTTTTTGACTTTCATTATTCACCAGTTGACTTTTGATCATTGACTTTCACTATTCACCATGTGATTTTTGACCGTGACTTTCACTATTCTAAAGTTGACTTTTGACTTTTACAGTAGAACACTTACTTTTACGTTTTTGATCACTAGTCACTACAGTTAAAATGTTTTAAAGGTTTTTTATTTAAAAACAAGACGAAACCACGTAAGTACTGAATAAGAAATAATCTCGAATTCTCGCCAGTTCGAGAATTGGAGTGTCAAATAAATTAGACTCTAATGTCGGAAAGATAAACAGAGAATGTTTATCAAGTCGTAATTGTAGACAATAAATCCTCGAATTACATATACCTGACTATGTCATTGTTATCTCACCCATAGACTCAGGAGCACATCGACGCTGGCTTCAGGAGGACCGAGCGTTGGAGCGCAGCCAGCTGTATCAGCATATCATGTAGTAGGGGGCACGCCCAATGGGTGAGCCGAAACCCTCCCGGGTTGGTGGCTTTTCTTTACTTACATATAAAATTATAACTGCATTATTTTAAGATATGACCACAACATTTAGTGTGTGTAGTGTGTTTGGATCAAAGAGTAGTACTGTTGTCCTGATTTCCGGTGATTGGTCTGAGAGCGACGGGACCTAGTATTTAGACTACACTTCCCATGGTGTCGATGACCGTGAACCTCCGGAGGGGCAATGCCCTGTTTATTTTAATTATCCCACTTACGCTCGTCTCGCACAGAGTTAAGTGAGACGTAAGTGTGGTGTGCTGTTACGAGAGATAGTTGGGCATTAGCTGTAAATGGACGCTCTGTTACTATTTGTTTACAGACACATATGTAGTTGGCCTCGGTTTGTTGTGAAGATAAACTCGGGATTTCGGCCACATGGATCCTGAGAGTTCTTTCTTATGTGGTCAGCATGTTTTACTCAAGCTTTGTGTGCGTGGCTATTGCATATGTTTTCAAATGCCCTGAACATATTTCTATACGTATATGTACATATAAACTATATGTTTTCTCATGGGTTTTAAACCCTGACTTGGTTGGCTTGGGGCCCCATTTGGGTTAGCGAGGACGAGTTGCTTACCCCTACATCTTTTTAAGTCTTCAGCACCCATCTTTAGAGGAGCTCGTGGAGCGACGTCGGTTATCGTGCACTTCTACTTCCGGGAATACTCGTTCTATTGTGGGCTCCACATCTTATGATTTTCGTATTTAGTGTTTTTAATAACCTGTTACGTACTTTAAGACATCATTCGGGCTTGTTATTCCGAGACCCCTTTTTCCTTGTATTATATTTGTCTCGGGTATTTTCATTTGCTACCTTCCGCTTGTAAAATAATTGTATGCTATTCTGCACATTTGTCATTTCATATTTGACATTCATATCATTTGTGTGCTGATTATTTTATTCATAGCCTTGTAATTTCGGTCCGGATGGTTATTAATACGTCAAATGATGTATTGATTTCTCTCTAGACCGGGATTATGACGGTTACTGTCGTGTTCTAGGGCCAGAAATAGTCCCAGAATGCGACATTTCTTCTCATCTATACCTCCCTACCAAAACTGAGCACATAATTGGTGGAGCTCTTGTCCCATATGTTGGGGTAAAAAATAATTGTTTATACCATAACTTGACCAACTACCTTGATCTGAATTTCTAAACCGGCTGCATTCATCAACTTTGATCTCCAACCAGGTTATTCTTGATGTAAGCAAAAGTATCATTCTTAGACTGACCAACCAACGTTGGGATACACAGGTATTTATAATGCTTTTGAACCACTTTCATGCCCAAGATTCCTGCCAAAGAGCGCTACACTTCGGGTGGGACATTGCCACTTAAAACCACATTACTTTTCTGCAGATTAACTTGCTGACCGGATGCCGCTACATACACATTCAGAACATCCCTGATAACCTCGCAGCCACCTTTAGAAACTTGTGCATATAACATACTATCATCTACAAAAAGTAAATGACTGAGGGCCAGTGCCCCAACACATACCTGGAGATCCTGCCACTAACTCAATGGGAAATAAGAGCCATGAAACCCTCTTTACCCCGTCTCAGTTTGTACATACACTATAAGAAGAAGGTGTTTAGCCGATGAAATAAAAAAACCGGACGAAAATTTTTTTTTTGTCGGCTAAGTTAAATAATTTCGTCGGCTAAATTAAATTTTTGTCGGTTAAAGTCAACTTTAGCCGACGAAATTTAATTTCCGTCGGCTAAACTATATTTTTTCATCAGCTATAGTCTGTGAATTTTAGCCGTCGAAATTTGAAAATTTTAGCAGTCAAAATTAAGGTATTTCGTTAGCTAAAAGTACATTTTACTTACAAAAATTGCACTACGGATATTTCGGTGTCCGATTGACTATTGTAAAACTGCAGTTTTTTGGGTTATGCCATAACATATTAATAAATTTCGTTAGCTAAAGTTAAATAAATAAATAAAATATAAGACACTTTAGCTGACGAAATTTATTAAAATTCTTCGGCTAAAGTTAAATAAATAAAATATATAAAATATAAAGCTCTATAGCCGACGAAATATACAATTTCGTCGGCTAAAGTACCCTCAAATTTTCTAACTAAATTTTTGAACTTTAGCCGACGAAATACCCTAATTTCGTCGGCTAAAGTTCAAAATTTACAAAATTCCCGCCGAAAATTTTAAATTTTTTCTATATCTTTAATTCTTCTTCTCCTCCTCCTCCTCCTCTCCTTCTCCTTCTTCTCCTCTCCTCTCTTCTCCTTCTCCTCCTCTCTTTCTTCTTCTCCTCCTCCTCCCCCTCTCCCTCTCCTCCTCTCCTTCTCCTCCTCCTCTCCTTCTCCTCCTCCGACCTTCTCCTCCCCCTCCTCCTCCTCTTCTCCTCATTCTCCTCCTCCACCACCGGTACCACCGGTGGAAAAAACGAAAAAGAAAAAAAATTAATCAAAAATACAAGAAATAAAAAAGAAAATAAAATAAAATAAATAACTATAACCAACGAATTTTAATAAAATTCGTCGACTAAAGGTAAATAAATAAAAAAATAAAATGACTATAGCCGACGAATTTTATTAAAATTTGCTGGCTAAAGTTAAATAAATAAAATAAATAACTACAGCTGGCTAAGGTCCAAAAATTCGTCGGCTAAGGTCCAAAAATTCGTCACCTAAATTCCAGACTTTAAGCGACGAAAAATTTCTTCGTCGGCTAAATAAATGACTTTAGACAACGATAAACAGTAATATCGTCAGCTAAAGTCTTAGCCGACGGTTTTTTCTCGATGACTTCTTAGCCGACAAAATTTTTTACTTAGCCGACGAAAAAATTTCATCGACTAAAGTAGTTGTCCTGGTAATGATATAATTAGCTAACTCCGCAGCTACCAAGGTATTATCCAAATTTAATCTTATAAGAACAAAAGCACTTTGTTCCAAAGATACTATCTCTGCCAGAAAAACTTTCATCCATTTTCCAAGACTTTGGATGCAATCTTATACTCCACATTACATATTGCGATAAGGTGTAATGCATTTATATGCTGGACCACTTTCACTTTAGGTATTAACATCATATTGAAATAATTCAAATCATGACAACCATATCCAAAATATTTCTGAAAGAAAAAGGCAACATATCATCCGGACCCGGAGCTTTAGACAAATGCATCTGGAACAAGGAAATTCTCACCTCTTCTGGAGTATACGGTGCCAAGAGACTTTGGTTCATCTCTTCGGTAACCTGAGGCTGTATGTTTGTAGTACTGTATTCTGAGCCTCAACGTTTGTTCTTGCCTTGCAAATAAATCGTGAAAGTAACTGATTACCTACCACATTCTCTATCTCTCCAGGTGTATTCTGCCACACCCCATGCGTATCAAACAAATCTTTTAGTTTGTTTCTCTTTCGCCTACTAGACGTAGTCCTATGAAAAAACTTAGAATTATGGTCAACATCTTTCAACCAAATAGCACGAGACCTTTGCCTCCAATTTGAAAAAAGATTATTTGCTCAACTAAATGCATTAATTAAATAGACGGTCGTTCATGAGGCTGTTAACTTTCACCATAATTGTCCATTTGATTGAAGCATTTGGTTGAGCAAACGATCATTTTTCAAATTGATTTTTTTTGCATATGTGATCTTGATTGGTTAATTAAACTTTTAAACGGTTAAGATTGTGATTTATACTGATAAAAATATGTAAATAAATGAAAATATGCACGCACGCATCAATACTGATGCAAGTATTTTTTTAAGAACCAAAAAAGAAGAAAAAACATGGAAAATTATAAAAACTGAGGGAGGTGGGTGTTGTGTGGAGAGGAGAAAGAGAGCAGAAATGGGGAGATTAAGAGCAGTGGCTGTAATCACTAGCAGTAGCGATGGTGTTCGAGGCGCTCTTCAGTTCGAGCAGGGGGGTGGCCCACATGAGCCGACCCATGTCAGAGGAAGAATCATGGGCCTCTCCCCCGGCCTTCACGGCTTCCATATCCACGCTCTTGGTGATACCTCCAACGGCTGCCTTTCCATCGGTGGGTCTTCTCTCTATTCTTTCACTTCCATTTCCATTTTGGTGCGCTCAATTTCACTTTGGGCGTTCAATTCTAGGACCTCACTTCAATCCGCTCAACAAGGGCCATGGAGCTCCTTCGGACCAGGACCGTCATGCTGGTGATTTGGGTAACGTCACTACTGGACAGTTACTGCTCGTCTTTGGACAGTTGCTCATTCATTTTTTGGGACAACTGACTTTTCTCCTCACTGTTATTTTCATCATAAGGCTTTTGCATAAGGGTATGGAGAGAAGCTCTCACCTCCTCCAATTCCTTTTGTTTGCCCTTAACTTTTGTCTGATCCCATTGAAGTAAAGATCTCCCAGAGTCTTTGATTTTTTGACATAGTTGTACCATTGGAATTCGAGCTTGAGGTGGTACCCAAGAACGCTTTAGAACTGCAAGAAAATTTGGATCACCACACCAACTCTCTTCAAATCGGTAAACTCGCTTCTCTTGATCACAGTTTGGCCTTTCTTTACGAACTTCCAGCAAAAGAGAGGTATGATACCAACGGCTGGAGCTAGTTATCCAAGCTGGAGTGCGAACTCCCCGGTCTAATATCTCTTTGGTCTGAGAGTTACTCCAAGTAAACCAACCCTCGACTTCACCCATATCATCAATATTACAGTCGAATAAACAATTACAAAACTCAGTAATTTTGTCTACATCTCGAGTTTACCCTCCTGACTTGTCTCTCAATCCCAATATCTCGTTGAAATCCCCGACTACCACCCACATATCTTGGTCCCTTCGACACAGAGAGCGCAAGAGATCCCAAGATTGTGATCTCTGCCCCGTATATGGGTGACCATAGAACCCAGTAAATCTCGATTGTTCATTCTCCAAATCAACAACACCAACATCAATAAAGTAGTTGGCATCTGATCCATGGAAAAATAAAGGAATAGAAGATTGAAATCTACTAATTTAGAAATCCACCAACCTCTGATTATCAATTGATGCAGCGAAAAATAAAAGGATAGGAGATTGGAATCCATCAATCTGTTTTTGATCTCGAATCGACGAGAGGTTCTGCAATCTACTAAGAATTGAGATAAACTCAAAGGATTTTTTATAAAATCAAGGTTAACGAATACAACTGATAGAGACTCTTTATATAGGAGCAAACAAACCCTAGGGCAACTAACAATGAAACCTAAAAGTTCATGGATTAAAATAAAATAAAGTCTAAAACAAATTAATTAAAATAAAACAAAACAATAAAAATAAAAATCGAAAAATAATTAAAACAGTTTTCTGGAAGCCCAACGAACTTGGATGTTCGGAAATAATTTGTCACGATCAAACGGTTCTCCAATCTTTATTTTTCGTCGGAAAGCGACCCTCATTCATTCTACATCAACATCCCTAACTGTAACTTCGATGGAGCCATCCTACAGAAGAGCAAGACCTCCTGATCTCTCGACCCGATTGAAGCATTCGAGATTTAGCCACCCAATCACCTTCAGAATGGATTCATGTTTTGTTTGGGTGCATTGGGTTTCCGAGAGGAAGACCATCTTAATCTATGGGTCTGGATGAGCAGATTGAGAGCATGACGAGTGCGTCAGTTAACGATCCATTGACAATTCCAGAAGAGAACGTTCATGGTGGAGATGGACCGTAGAGGATGATCCTTCCTGTCAGTCGGCGGCTATGCTGTAGAGTGAGACCCTAAGCGAAGGCGGTAGCCTTTGGGCTTTCATTCTCTCTATAAAACAAACAATGGAGAAGCTCAAGTCTTGAGGAAACTTAAGTATGTTTAATCTCAATGATTAAGTTAAAGATAGCACCGGGTACTATTTGAGAGTAATTCTGAGAGAGTCATTCTAATGAGGACTAGTTTATGACTTTAATTTATAGTTAAAAAACAAATGATCTCTAAATTAGATGAAACTTGATGAAGATGTGAAAATATGACTTACAAGTGAGCCAAATAAGGAGTCCCGCACTTTAATTTCAGAGCGGGATCTCTCTGGATAGAAACTATATATTTATGACATATATTGTTTCCTAGTCTCTTGAGTCGACTTTCGGTTATAGCTAGGTGTACTGGGTTTTGGCTGGTTCCACTCTAGAGACCTTCATGAGCGGTGGATCTTCCATCTTCAAAGGTCAAGACCAGTCAAAACTTCAGGGTGAGTCCAGTCTCCCCTGGCTATGCAATTTTGTTTTTAACTTGGTGATCTTATTCCAGAAACCAAATAATATTTCTGATGTAAAATGGTGTACTGCATGTGCTTCAATTCAGAAAATAATTATGGACAGAGAAGACGATAAACACACAGAGAAAATCAGTGCAGAAGATTTTAAATGTTCCTGGCCTTTTTCCCCATTTAGAGATATTGATGCTGTAAGCCTGTAACCCAATAGGACCTGGAATATAGTATTGCGTATGTCAGATTCGTTTGTTGGATCTGGACAAGTTGGTGTAATTGAATCCATGGAGGACCCCTTATTGCATCCAACATCGTCTACTCCATTTTCGTTTCATTATTTCTTTTGTGTAGTAGTGATATCATAAGCTCACCCCTAGCTTCCATGGTTAACCTGGTTTTCGAGTTCAGAATTATCAAGTGCTGCCCTGTGGGTTGTTTTCATCTATTAGGAAAGTGAAACTGTCGATCTAATCTTCTTGGACTCGTTTGGATACAGCTGGTTTTGTACTAGAAGTACGTAACATTGTAAAATTTGAAGCAAGGAATTCCAATTACTGCAATCAGTGATGAGTTTTTTGGTCGAAATTCATTATGAGTCGTGCAGAAGCATTATGATCAGATCGAACACAATTAATTTTCTGCACATCTTTGTCGCATCCCAGGACTATTTCCGGTCTCGGAACATGCCAGTAACCGCCGTGATCCCGAAGTAATGAATAACCAATACGTCATCTGACGTATTGACTACCTACTAGGCCGAAACCACAAGGCTAATATAAATAAAATGACATAAATAGGAAGAGCAGATGAATAAATAAATAATGATATATACAAGTGCGGAAGGTAGCGTAAAAGACTTAGACTACAAGATACATGACAAGTCCAACTCAGTAAATAAACAACATGGGCCAACGAGCAAAGTACACGTGGATAAAAACTCAATAGGTCAGAGTGCGCCAAATGCGTCCAAACCAACAGTCACGGAGATCGAAAAGCTGAAGTACCACGAAGGATGAAAAACTCCTCCAAGGTGATCTCGAAATACAGATGTTGAACAGCACGCACTGCCAAGCCCCTAGTCACCGATCCATCTCTTTTAAAGCAAGTCTACCGGGTACCTACAAAGTAGGAGTGAGCACTCGTCCTCGCTAACCTAAAAGGGGCCGAACCCAACCAAGATAGGGTTTGAAAACAAAGGTGTCGTTCTCATAAATAGATACTACATATAGTTTTCACCGGTGATTGAACAGTTCGTAAAATATGCAACAACCAAAAACTGTATTTGGTTTCCATAGGCAGATTTAAATAAATTCAATTTTCCATGTGCCAATGCTAACATCAATATGACTGAGCGCTCAAAGTAACAAACAGCCTGCAGGGCTTCATAGATCTGGGTGGCCGAATCTCAGGTTTGTCTTCACAGCAAACCAGGGCCAACTACCTATGCGTCTGTAAACGAATAGTAGCGAGAGCGTCCATTTACTACTAATGCCCAACAAATCACTCATAACAACACCGCACTTACGACTCGCTTAACTCTGTGCGAGACGAGCGTAAGCGGAAAAATAAAATAAACAGGGCATTGCCCTCCAAAGGTTCACGGTCATCGACACCGTGGGAAGCATAGTCTAAATACTAGGGCCCGTAGCTCTTAGTCCAATCACCGGAAATCAAGACAACGGTACTACTTTTCGATCCGAATCATCACATGTGTGTCTAACCTCGGTTTTCTAAACATTTTATGAAGCGATAAAGTAAGAAAACATATATCACGAGGCATCGACTATGCACAAACAAACATCATATCATAAAACTTTTATATCTTAGAGCACTACACAAATTAAAATGTCACTAACCCAGAAGTTACGGCTCACCCTACCTGTTATGGCGAAGCCGGAATCCTCGTGCTCCAAGCCTCTGTCCTCAAGCTCTGAGTGTAACCGAAATCCTGAATCTGGTAAAAGACAAGTCAACGACTAAACAAGTCGAAATTAGAAACGAAACGGTCATTCTATGTTCAACTACCCACTTTCCTAGTTTGACCAGGAAAGGTCAAAGGTTGACTTTAGGGTTGACCAAGGAATTGACCAAGTCCACTGAGTTGGTCAAAGTTGACCAAAATTCGATAAACTCCACAAACTTTCCGTTTATTTTCCCAGACACAAGAATTTAATTATTTGATGCCTCGATTCTCGAACCGGGTGAGAATCACGATTATTACTCATTTGGTACTTACGTCT
This sequence comes from Comarum palustre, assembly GCA_951800085.1. Taxonomy (NCBI): domain Eukaryota; kingdom Viridiplantae; phylum Streptophyta; class Magnoliopsida; order Rosales; family Rosaceae; genus Comarum; species Comarum palustre. The sequence continues at coordinate 6,660,015 of OX637585.1, read as the reverse complement.
TTCCGTCACCTAATTAATTTTTAAAACCTTTCAAGCATTTAACCGTAGCGATAAAACGTAAAAATTGGTCATCTACAATAAAAGTCAAAAGTCAGTATGAATAGTAAAAGTCAATGGTCAACTATGAATAGTAAAGTCAATGATGCATAGTAAAAAGCTAACGGTCAACCGATGAATATTAAAGGGCAAAAGTCAACTGATGAATAGTAAAAAGTCAACCGATCAACTATGAATAGTAAAAGTTCAACATATAAATAGTAAAAGTCAACTGGTAAATAGAGAAAGACAACCGATCAAAATTGTAAATAATAAAAGTCAACAAGTAAATAGTACAAGTCAACCGGTCAAACTATAAATATTAAAAGTCAACAGGTAAATAATAAAAGTCAACCGGTCAAACTATAAAATAATAAAAATCAACCGTTAAATAGTAAAAGTCAACCGGTCAAACTGTAAAATAGTAAAAGTCAACCGATAAATAATAAAAATGGTAAAACTGTAAAAGTTAAATGTAAAAATGGCAGGTTGTAATTTTGATAACTGACAGGGGCATTTTGGTCAATTCACCTCATGGTAAACCGGTAAAAAAGTAAATCTACCGCGGTAAAAACCAGGGCCTGCAAAAACAGCTTCTATACAATCCCAACAACACAATAGGACAAGAAACGAGAGAAAAGGTGGAGAATTTACCCTTGAAGTCGATTTTCTGTTTTTCTGACGGAGCTCCGCTCGCCTCTTCCTCGCTCTTAGGCAGCTCCTGGTGGCGCCTGGGAGCTTCCATGCTCCTTCGGTGGACTGGTTTGGCTCGATGGTTAATGCATAGTGCTTCGTTTCTTCCTCGACTAGGCGGTGGATATGGCAGCGCAGGCTTGGCTGGAGGTCGGAGTGTGTTTGCCAGAGCTTGGCGAGCTCGATGGTGGCGGCAGTGAGGCAGCATGCGCGCCAGTGGTGGAGTGGCTGGACTTTCTTCGTCGACGGGGAGAGAGAGAGGGAGAGCCTGTCGAAGAGGAAAGGAGAAGAAAGGGAAAGAAGAAAAAGTGGAAAGAGATAAGGGAAAGAGAAAGAAAAAAGTTTTTATAAAACCTTTTAACGGCCACGATTCGTCAAACGAATCCAACGGTCACGATCTCTTCCGACTTTTAAAATAACGAAAAACTTAAAAACGTTTTCTGTAAATCACACATTTGAAAAATAATTGTCAAATCACGTCCGTAAAACAGGACAAATACGTAGTGCCGGAAAAACGTTCCGTAAATACTCATACGCAAGTGGCGACGTTCGTTCTAATATTAAAATATTAGAGTGCATTCTCGAAGTACCCAAAAATAGTTGTAAATAAACCCTAGATATGTCGGAAAATTAATAAAATTAGTCAGGATCTCACAATCTTCACCAACCAAAATTAATAAAACACGTCATGATAATGGAATTTTCTATAATATCTGGATGTTTGTCATACCTTTATTTTTATAAATATTTTAGATCTTTAGATTAATAATATATCTAACGGTAATAAATATTTCTACATAATTATAATGAATAATTATGTGTTAACAAAATCATAAACGTTGTAACCTAAACACACCTTTTAATTTAATTATCTTTAATGCTAATTGATATTTGCTTATCAATTGATAATTATTCTCTACAATTTTTTCCTTTTAAAGAAGATTTTCAAAAAAAATTCTATCACACTTTCACATAATTAATAATACATATATAAATATTCTTACTGATTGATTATATCAATCACAAATTTATGTTACTGATTTAATGACTAATTGCTAGTAGTTGACAATTTTACTATTTCCTTATCAAAATCAAAAACTTTTTAATCTAGGTGTTTAAGAAATCTATTAGTATAATACAAATTAATAACATTGTTTGAAGTTTCCTTAATCTACTATTATTTTTCTTACATGCATTTTACGACCACCACAACTAGTATAAAAAATAGATAATATTTGTTTTAGATAATATTTGAACTATAATAATTGAAGTAAAAATAATAATTTTGTACTAATTGTGGTGATTATTGCACTTACAACCTATTTATTAATGTATGAATTATTAATAAGTGTGACAACAAGTTTGTTGTCAAAATGGTAAATTTTTATATTTTATCATTTACGAATTAATTACTACTATGACTACACATTTTTATTACAATCTATAACAAATGATGTAAAAACAATCACTTTTGTTCAAATTGCAGTAATTATTGATCGTAAACTAAAGTACTAATTTATAGACAATAAAACAAAGACGACAATAAGTGTGTTGTCAAAATGGTAAACTATTATGATTTTATCATTAAAGAAATAATTACTATAATGAGTACATAGTTTACCACAATTAACACCTATTAATGTAAAGGGTGTAACATGTTTGTAATTTGTAGTAATTAATTCAAAAACCATATCAAGAACTCAGTTTTTTAAATGACACATGTCAATTTGTAATTGAGTAACATATTAATATATTCAATATTTATAATTAAAAAATTAAAGGTATAATAGACGACCCCATGATAATATTATAAAGAAGACCAAGTTTTGCATATATAGGTGATCAAAGTGAACCATATTGCTTGCAGGTAAAGCAACATTACTGGGATTTTACATCAATGAAACACATAATTATATATGCTATGTTAATTTAGAAAAATAAAGGAATGTTAAAAGAACAAAATAACTAATGCAAATCAAGTAAGCAACAACAGAAATGGTGAGAAAATTTTCAATGAGCTGTTATTCGTAACTTTACGACAAAATTAAAAAAGAATATGACGAAATGAAACAACGCTTCACAATACATTATACTACAATTCTAACTCCAAAGAGAATCCAGTAGCATAAAAGCTATCTAAATTATGTGTTGTTAGGGATGTCCATGACATTTGTGTTTATGATGCTTACATTCTTCCAAAGTTGTATTGACGCAGTAGAAGTATGGAGAGCTAACCAGCGTTAAACCTCGGTAGATGAAGAGTTCTCAAGGGAAGATGTAACAACCCGAAATTTTTATATTTATTTACCTATTTATTATTTTGTTTTGTATATTGCATATATCTATTTATTTGTTTACATATATATTATATATTTATATTTGCTGAAATAAATATAGTTGTTTTATTTTATTTTCTTTTGGGTTAAGTAGCTAGCCCAACACCATGACCCAAAACCTTTAGCCCAAACCCGAGCCCAAATTGAGTTAGCTTTTTAAGAGAAACAAAAAAAAATTGTTGTCGGGCAAATTGCAGAAACAACGTGTTCTTCTTCTCCTCGCTTCATCGTCTTCTTCTTCCTCCTGCCGACCAAAGGTTTCCCAATCTAAAACCTTGACGCCATAAAACCCAGCAGCCGCCTTGAGAAATCCTAAACTATTGCAACCGCCATCGGCAAGCACGAGTTTCATAGCTCTTGGAGAACAAGTTTCAGCTGGATAATGATCGGGTTGCAGTGCTTAATTTCGCTTCCTTCAATCCTTTCTTAGACTCCACGTTCTTCTCTCTCCCTAGAGCCTATAAATAGAGGTGAGTTTTTGTGTTTTCTTCATTGTTCTTCCTAGACTGTTAAACACTCGAAGAGAAAGAGAGAAATGGAAGAGATGAATCGATGTTGTAGGAGATTGGTAACTCAGGTTCGATTCTATTTATGTTCTGATAAATTGGTCATGTTAGTCATGTTTATATGTTCTTAGTTTGTTTGTAATCAGAAGTTCTTATTTTGGTGTTATAGTTTCATTGATTTGAGTAATTGTTAGAATCTCATGTTTTAGACACTTTTGTTCAACCTAAGATTTTCGTCAGCTTTTTATCTCTTATGTGTCTGAACTTTGAAAAATCACAAGTAGTTGTAGAAAATTCCTTTTTCTGTGATTCCAATTCCTGATTAATAATTAGGTTGTCCCTTACAAATTTCATGAACACACCAACATCAAATTCCCAGCTGAACTATATCGTTTTTAGCCAAACATATTTTTGGTCAAAATTTTCAACAGTTTTTCTTCTCTACTGTATCTGAATTTAGAAAAAAAAATCATAGTTAATTGTAGATATATCATTTTTCTATGATTCCAGTTCTCAAATGTTGCTTAGGGTGTCTACTTCAAATATTATGAAGAAACCAACTTCAAATTCTTAGCCGAACCTTACTTTTTTAGCCAAAATTCTCTGCTGGTCAGAAACTCAATAAGTCTGTTTTCTGGTTTTGTTCTTTGGTTTTCAGACTTGGTGTTTGTCATTGGGTTTTGTTTGTCTTAGTATGATGTTACATAGGATTGAGAGTATGTTATTCCTAACATGTTATTTTGAAGCTAGAAAGCATGATTTTTATATTTCTTTTTAACTAAAACCTTTTGAAGTTAGGACTTGTACATGTTACATGTTGCTTTTTGTTAGTTGTCTTTGTGGTAATTTTAGTTAGTCTTTAAGTTGCAAGTTTTGAAGTGTTTATGTTCAGTTCCTAAGATTCTGTACCATTTAGTTTCTACAAGGTCAAAATCCTAATGTTTTTGCGTAATTTTTAGTATGGATGTGACTGCTGCAGTATGCTAGTTTGTGAAATTGTGGTAGGGTGGTTTTGTTAACTTCTATATCTTATAGATATCTATTTATCATTGTATTTGCATGTATTGAAAACATATGTTTGACTATATCGGTGTAGTTTCTTGCAATTTAGTTTAGAATTCTTTGGTCAAACTTGAAATTGAATACTGAGTCATACATTCTGCAATTTAGTTTTTCTAAGTTTTGGAGTCAGTTAATTTGCTGTGAAAAACTGTGCATTTAGATTGGTTATTTCAAATTGATTCCTTCATGAAAGTTGTAGCACACATGATCATCATTTAGGAGTTTGAATCTTTTGAAAAGGTTTTTTGTAGATAAGTTATGATTTTTACAAGTTAAGGTTCTGCACCAGGAATCACTGCATACCAGTTTTCAGACAAGTTGTCTATTTTGTAAAACTTGTACATTTCGGTTCATTGTTTGGAGTTAGTGTCTTCACAAAAGTTTTAGCATACATCTTAATGGTCATTCAGAACTGAAACCTTCTAAAAAGAAGTTTTCTAGATTAAGATATGTATTTTTGAAGTTCAATGTCTGCATCATCAAATTTCTGCATTTTGGTTACAATGTTACTGTTTGTTCCTTTGGTTTAAATGGTAGTACTCTTCTTTCAAAACTTATGTAGGTTGATCAGAAACTGAATGTAAATATTCATGACTTTTGGACAAAGCTTGTGAGACTATTTTCCAAAATGCATGTGAGATACTTATGTCATTATTGAGTCGGCCATTCACATCAAAATTCTTCACAAACTGCATAATGTTTTGGTTAGCTAGTTGACATGCACTTACCATGTTATTCTAATGACCTGCGATTGTAAGAACTATTAACTAAGACTTAAGCTCTATCTATATATACATGAAGTCTGTTCTTAAGGCTAGGTATTTGGTAGTTTTGTGTTTAAAATTAATGTGGTGCTTATGGATTGGAAATGTGAAATCTATTGGATTTTCACTTCTTATGCAGGATATGTGTATATGCAAATGCTTGGAATCCAGGTAGGGGGATATGGGGAACCTCGACTCAATTGTATTGTGTGCTTGCATGTTTGTTGATGTGTTTGTTTTAAAATGCTTGAGTATTTGCTGAATTTATGTGTGGAAGCATGTATTATAAATTGATGCATGTCATTCATTAGTGACAATTGGAGAATAAGGGTGGCGAATGAAATATGAATTGATCTTTTGCGTAGTTGAGTCCATTACCTCAGCAGGAACCATGTACCCATGTATGCCTGTGGTTATTGCTTAATTAAATATATGAATGATAAGGGTAATTCAGGGCTGGAGATAGGGGAATAGACAAGATGAGTAGCAAAAGAGGGTTAGGAATTGGTCATATAGTTGGAATACACTGAGTCACCTTCTTGGTAAAATACATGGTATGAGCCATGCAGGCTCAGTTTGTTCTTCTATGTGAATATGGAGTAGAATGTGCATTCATATGCATATCATTTATTGATTGTTTAATTGTCTTTTGTTTTTGAGAGGATTAGCTCCCTACTGAGTCGCAGGTTGCTGAGCCGCAGGTTGAGCTCATCCCTTTACAGTCTTGCAGGTTATGAAATAAGAGAGGCAAGAGAGTTAGTGATTGAAGTTATTAGAGTTAGTTGAAATTCTCTACGTGTAAAAGTATCTTTAGGGAAAGGTTCTCTAATATAAATTTTGATTTGAGATTCTTGTGTAGTAATAAAATTCCAGTATAGTATTTAGTTGCTCTTTTTCCAATTTCTTTCATATTCTGAATATGAAAATTTTATTTCAAATTTGGAATATGAGTTGCACCTCGGAAAAAATTATTTTTAAAAAAATCGGGGAGTGACAGAAGAACTCTATATGATAGATTAGGAGTAAAGCAGAAAATAAGAGAATAACTCTTAGAGTTTTGGATTAAAATTTATAAACTGACTGCATGCTACCCATAAGTGTGCTTATATATGTGAAACAAAACCTCCGGATGACTAAGAACCAAGCCCAAAAGCCCAATAATTGAATTAAAACCAAATCTGAAAATAACTAGAAAACATAAAATACCGAAAAACAAATAAATTGTTGTTTTGAGGCACAAGACGAACTCAAATGACCGAAAAATCTCATATGACATAAAAAAGCAACGAGTTTAACTAGTCTCAGCGTTCCCTTTCAACAAAGGTATAATAATTAGCAATCAGACACCGAACGTCATATCTGCAGCAAATCGGGTTTGGACCTGCAACGATCAATATGCTCCTCAATCTCCTCTGTCAACCGTTCTACGTCATGTATGCAAAGATGCAGCATTGTGTTTCCTGTGCTATCCACTCTCATGTTGTGAGGGTTCGATCCAGGAAGAAGAAGAGGAGTCGTGAGCCCCCTCAGCATTTTAGGTGCACTTGGTGGCATGATCATCTTAGGCTTAATGCACTTGGTAGACCTGGTCAGGCTCCACGCCTTGCCGCTGAAGCGGCAACTGCCCGTCCATCAAAAGCCACTTCTTCATTATCGAGATTATTTGACTTTGGAGGGCTATTTACTTTGATTGTTGCCTTGCATTATTACCATTTTGTTTATAATGTTTCTTGTCCTCGAATTAAAACTTCTATAATATAGTGTCATTTTAATTGGAAAGATAGCATGTGGTTTAGAAAGACTGAGTTTTCCATATGTATACCATTTTGTTTACAGTAAGTACGGTTTGGTTATGGAATGGTCCAACCTATTACTATGGGTGTCCATAATAATTTTAGAATATTTTATAATGATATCATGTGACGAGTTGAAAGTGAAGTAAACGCTGTGGCATGATCAGATTTGGATTAGTTTGTATTTAGTGAAACTAATCATAGAATTAGTCACGTATGACTATAAATGTTTATGGATAAACTCTTGAGTTGGTTTGACAGTTTACCAAGTTTAGAGATTTAAAAAGGGTACCTTGTTGACAGGAGGTTAGCGACACGTTGCTGAATTACGAGTGGCTTGATCCCTTATTTAGGGTACGTAGGCAGCCCGATGAAGATTGGATGCAGTCACAAATAAATAAAAAGAAGTTTAGGTTTAAACACGTCAGACATATACGAGTTCGTAACGAGATCTTATCTCGTTTTCGGAATTAGAATTCTCTTATCTATGTTTCGTTATTTCTTGTAGCTCCAGATTAGAATGTTACGTCATTTAGTTATGATGAGATGTTTTTAGCTAATGCTGTGGCTTGAGATGTGTGGATGAGATAATGGGGGGAGCAGGATGGCTCTCGGAGTTTAAGGGTGGATAATGTTTTGTTGAAGTATCTTTCAGTTTGCAGGTAGGGTTGTCCATTTTCAAAGAATGTTATGTCAAAATTTCGATAGAATCTTCTTTATTGGTGGTCCCCGTAGGATTCACCCCGAATTATAGGATGAAATCCGGGGCGGGTCCTGTCATATAGAGATTGCCTTCATCGTGAAATACTGTATTTGGCTTTCCGTGTCCCTATATTACTACTGGGATCTTTAATTGACATTACATCTAGCCTTTTTTATATATAACAGCAGATTTGTCTTGGATAAATTCAGGATAAGAACTATTGAAATAGAATTACCAGCATCGTGTGATAGTGTCTTCGGCTTTTCTTTGTCTTCCTCTTACCGCGGGGATTTACAGTTGTGCAAGGGAATCTGTGTCAATAAGGAGAAGTGAAATCTTTAAAGTTGAGGTTGGGATAGATTCATTAGCGATAGTTTAATACATAGTTGAAGGGATTTGATTGCTAGGGGCAAACTAATCATAAAGAGATAGCTGGTGTGGGAATTTTCAACCACTATGAAAGATTTACATGTGTTTAGTTTATAATCAAGATGAGGTGATGATTTATGGGGAATTTAGAGGTTAGGTTGTGTATTTGTTTGCTGGAGAGGGAAGTTTGAAAGAACTGGGAACTGTGTTGTTACTGTAGGGATATATTTTGAATGTGTTTGGGAAACGAGGAGTTTTTGGCAGTTGGGCTTGGTTTGAATAGGGAAGAGGTGGTCTAAACCCAAATCTCATGCATGTCACCACCCATTTGTTGATCCAAGTCTTTGGGCTTGAATTTCGGGCTCAAGTTCAAAATCACCAATGACGTTAAACTGATGAATGAGTATTGCGTGCTTTCGTAACCTTCCACACCACACCCATTTTTGCAGACCCCAAAGATGCCTAGATGTGACTTGGACCCGCATAGATGGGTGTATTTGCTTTACGACTTAACAGCTTGAACGAAACCATTGTATTTCTTACAAGTGTCGTGTGTCCACGTGTAAATACGTTTTCAATAACACGGAGTGATTTTTCAAGTATAACTATGAGAAAATGAATAAGCACAAGAAATGAGAAATTGACAAATTATCAGTTATAAGAAGTTAAGAAATGACAAGATATGATAAATTAAGAAACTGACAATTATGAGAAATTAAGAAATGACAAGATATATAAGAAATTAAAAAACTGTCAGTTATGAGAAATTAAGAAATTACAAGATATGAGAAATTACAAGTTACAAGAAATTGACAAATGACAACATTTGAGAAATTGAGAAATTACAAGATATGAGAAATTGAGAAATGAGAAAATGAGAAATTATGAAATAGCTAGTTAAGAGAAACTGAGAAATCGATCGAAAGTTATGAGAAATAATTAATTGTCATTTATGAGAAATTGTGAAACTAACAGTTATGAGAAATTAAAAAATTATCAATTATGAGAAATTGAGAAATGACAAGATATTAGAAATTGAAAAATGACAAGATATGAGCAATTGAGAAAATGATAGTTGTGAGAAGTTGATAAATTGTCGATCTTAAGAAATTGAGAAATAACAAGTCATGAGAAATTGACACATTGACAAATTATATATTATGAGAAATTGAAAAATGACAAGACATGAGAAATTGACAAATTATCAATTTTATGAGAAATTGACAAATCATCAATTTTATGAGAAATTGACAAATTATCAGTTTTATGAGAAATTGAAAATGACAAGATATGAGAAATTGTCAATTTTGAGAAATTAAGAAATGACAAAATATGAGAAATTGAGTAATGACAATATATGAGAAATGGAAACTGCTAGTTATGAGAAATACCAAGATATGAGAAATTGACAAATTATCAGTTATGTTAAATTGAGAAATGACAAGATATGAAAAATTGAGAAATGATAAGACATAAGAATTTGAGAAAACGCTAGTTATGAGAAATTGAAAAATGACAAAACATGAGAAATTGAAAAACTGTCAGTTTTGAGGAATTGAGAAATGACAAGACATGAAAAGTTGAGAAATGATAAGTTATGAGAAATTGAAAAATGACAAAACATGAGAAATTAAAAAACTGTCAGTTTTGAGGAATTGAGAAATGACAAGATATGAAAAGTTGAGAAATGATAAGTTATGAGAAATTTTCAATTGTGATAAAATGAGAAATCGTTAGTTATGAGAATATAAGAAATTGTCAGTTATAAAAAATTAAGAAACAAAAATATATGAGAAATTAAGAAACTGTCAACTGTGAATCATACTCTTACAAGTTAAGCACCAAACTTCTTTGCATGACAGCTTGTGATCCTCTTTGAAGTTTAAGCCAAACAATAAGAATCGAGAGCTGGATACACTTATCGTCGGCAAAACAAGCACCAAACATTCTTTGTATGCATATATATAGACTTTTTAGCTAATTTGCTACCCTAATTTTTATTATAGTGTTAATTTGTTACCTTAGTTTTTTTTCTACCGTTTTGCTAGCCTAATTTTTATAAATATGCTAAATTGTTATCTAACCGTCAAATAAACAACTTTTATTAAGTTCCCGGTCTGAAGACCAGCACGTGCTGATCGAAAAAGCTTTTTTTCTTCATAGACTCTCTCAATCGGAAGGTGTGTAGAAAGCAGTGATGAGGTTGGTGGCCACAGAAACTGTCTTATGTTAATCTGGTTGTGAAATTGGGTGACTTAATTGAGAAATTTTGATAAATGACCCACCTTTGATGTTCAAAATGATTTTTGACCTACATTTTAGAAACTAATGAAAATAACCTTTTAATCTGGTAAAATGACATATAAACCCCATCTCATTTTACAACCCCGGCCCAAACCTATCTCCATCTCATTTTACAGCCGCCTCCGTTAGTTCATCGATTATTTCTGCGTCCTATCGAGATCTCTCCACACCTACCCAGCCTGGGTAGATTACTTCCACTTTAGTTCATCGATTATCTTTGCCGAAACTGCGATCACGCCAGGAGGGCTTCTCCCTCTTCATCCAAGCCTCCAAAACTAAAGCCAAACTCCCGAGCTCCACCATGCTGCCCTACCTCCTCCATCGACCATAAAAATCCAGAAACTCAACAACCAAAATCCACCTCACCTTTAAGCATTGAAGCTTCGTCATCACCATCTCCTGTTCCTCTGCCGAGATCGTGACTGTGCAGAGGTGAGGTTTTTGGCCATCTATCGTCCTGCTGCCAGTAGCCATGATGAACAATTGTAACTTTCAATTTCAATGTTGTTTTGATTGATCTTATTTTGATTAAATTTGTGAAGCTATGGAGGAAAATATGCAATGAGTGGTCGACTGAAGTTTCGCTTCTTGCCGACAATTGGAAGTTTGTTCTTGCTGGTTTCATTTGTCAGGTTCATTTTTCTGTTGTTCAATTTGGATTTCTGTTCATATGAATAGTATTAGAAATTACTTCTATGTGCAATCTTGTATGGCACACTTGGATTATATGGATTGAGATGTATATTAGGTTCGAAGAATTTTTCGTTAAGTAGGATGTGAAGTACTGGTTGTAGCTGTTGTTTTGTAAAAAGAGAATCTTTTTTTTTAAATGACAATGATGGTTAGGCTTATATCATATATGTGCATTTCTGTGTTCATTGTTTAGTAGTGTGATGCTAAAGCCATGGCCTTATGCGTACAGAGTGATTTGTTCATTGGATATGAGTTTCTGAAACCATAATGATTTGTGCATTTCTGAGAAAAATTGTTCTTCTTTTTCACAATCATTTGAGTTTAGGTCTTAATTTGTTTAATTGCGTATGTGATAATTCTATGTTTTAGCAGATTTGATACACTGTCGTATGTGACCATATATTTCTGTAAGTATATGTAATAGCTCATTATCTGATGTTTAATGACCATATATTTCTGTAAGTCTGTGTAATAGCTCATTATCTATTCTCTTTTTTGTTTTTCTTATCAGAAATGAGTCAATTCATGATTGTTCTTCATTACGGTGGGAATTGGGTTAATTCACATTATACTGGTGATCAATCGAAGACAATGTTAGTTTCAAACCATGTTACCTACCAAGAGCTTGTAGAGAAATTATTTCATCGAATTGGTGTAAATTCAGATCACTATGGAATGAAAATGCATTATCAGTACAAGAGTAACTTAGGGGTCTACAACACAATGGAGATATCTGACAATGAAGATGTAGCTAGTTGGGTGTGTGACAGCCTTTCCATGCAACCTAACAAGATTCCATTATATATTACTTTGGAGCAAAGCCTATCGAGATCTGTAAGTGGAAGTAATCTAATTGAAGATCAGCATCTAATTGCATTGAGTTCCCAGCATGTGCCAGTAGTAGAGAACTCTGGGTTGGAGGAAGATGAGTTTCCACATTCCAATTGGGATAATGAGGCTCCAATGGATAGTCAAGAAATTGGAAGTGAGCAACCTGAGAATGTCAACGATGTTCCATCATCGTCTTGTCGTAGCAAAAAAAGGCGTATACAAGACTATGAGAACGTTGCATCTGTGGACACTAACGGAGATATTGTGGTAGGTCAGTTATACCCAAGCAAGAAAGCCTTGAAACAACATTTGGGTATGTACGTAATAAGAAAGAACCATGAGTTTAAAGTGAAAAAATCATCTAGTGATCGATTTGAAGTTGGGTGCATAGATCCTAGTTGTAAGTGGCGACTCCGTGCAATGAAGCTACAAAACTTGGCCTATTTTGAAGTGAGAAAATTTCATGATGAACATTCTTGTTCATTGGATATCATGCATCGAGATCATCGCCAAGCAAGCAGCTCAACTTCCAGCATATTGTGCTATGTTAGAGCGTCGAAACCAAGGTACAGTTACACATATAGAAACTGATGAAAATAATCACTTTCTATACTTTTTCATGTCGATTGGTGCCTCTATTAGAGGATTTCGTGATTCTATGAGGCCTGTAGTCGCTTTAGATGGTACATTTTTAAAAGGAAAGTACTTTGGAACTATGTTTGTGGCTGCATGTCAAGATGGAGAAAATCAAATATTTCCATTAGCGTTTGGGGTGGCAGACTCAGAAAATGATGCCTCATGGTCATGGTTTTTGACAAAATTGAGAGGGGCCATTGGAGTTGTAGAGAACTTGGTGTTCATATCTGATAGGCATAGAAGCATCGCTAAAGCTGTAGATAACATTTTTCCTGAAGCACATCATGGAGCCTGCATCTTTCATATATCTCACAACTTGCAATCGAAGTTCGGCAAAAAAATGAAAATCCTTAAGTTGTATTACACTGCAGCAAAGAAGTACCAAGTAGCTGAGTTCAATACTTTAATGGACGACATTCAAAAAATACAAGATGGAGAAGTCTGTAAATATCTTGAAGACATTGGGTGTCACAAGTGGGCAAGAGCTCATTTTATGGGGTACAGATACAACATGATGACATCCAACATAGCTGAGTCCTTGAATTCGAAGTTTAAAGATGCTCGAAAATTGCCAATTACTCCTCTAGCAGAACACATAAGAGAGGTGCTTCAACAATGGTTTGTGGAAAGACGCAATGCAGCAAGCTCCCTTAATACACCCTTATCCAAATGGGCAGAAGACAAAGTGCGGAAAAACATCAACAGTGGTTCACATATACGGTACGTATTCTAAATATAAGTGTCATAATATTTGTTCTTACTAATACTATATTAAATGAATTTTTGTTAAGAAACATGCTAACTTTGGTTTCATTTTATAATAGGTGTCTCCAATTGATCTTTATGCATTTCAAATACATGATAAAAGTGAAACATTTACAGTGGATCTGAATAACATGACATGCAACTGTCGCCTGCAGAACTAAAGGAATATCAATGTATAGCATGTGCTCCCAGTATTACACAGCGAATGCACTTTTGTTAGCATATGCAGAACCTATTTGGCCAGTTGGAAATAAAAGTGAGTGGGATGTGCCTGAAGATGTGCAAAACAAAATTGTATTACCACCAGTTAGACAAATAGTACCCGGAAGACGTAAGACGGTACGAATTCCATCAGTAGGAGAAGATACAATCAGAAAAAAGTGTACAAGATGTGGTGGAGGAGGTCATAATCGTGCAACTTGCCGAAATCCAATTCTACTTAACGGATGAGATGCAATATTTTATTTAGTTAATGTGTTTCAAAATTTAGATTACAAGACAACTATATACCTATGTTGTTGTTGAATAATTATTGCTTTATCAGATTATTTATTAGCATGAAGTAATTATTAAAATTTTGTTATGAGTATTGATGTGTTCATCAGGAAATTATGTGACTACGCTTGCTGCGTTTTCTGTTTTGTTTTATTTATATTATGTTTTTCTTTCTTCTCATATCCAATATGAGCTCCTACTGCATCAGAAGGCCTTCTTCTAATTCATGATCTGGTAGCACATCAAGACCGCAAATGCGCCTAATGTGACAACTATATGAATAAGCACGAAGATGATCACACTACTGTGTTACATCATAGAGGTAATTGAGAAATCTTTCGCATTCTTCATACATATATTTAGTACCCACAGACAGATGTGAACCATGAATGATCTACGCAGGCATAGGATTAGGATAATTCTGGACAAGAGCCTCTTGTTGCTGACTAGCATTCAAGTCGTGCCATGACCCGCACTTGATCCTCTGGTCAGCGATCTTCCTCCTCCTGAACGGCAAAACACAGCCTAGCAATTTCCACAGCCTAGCAGGCAGAGGGGTTCTATCTTCTTTTTTGATTGTGGGCTAAATATGTGAGAAGTTTGATTGTCATTGATATGAGTAGAATGAACGATAGAACAAGATTTTATTTGTGGTTTTGTTTTTGTTTCTCTTTGTTTCCACTATTTAATAAAGGGTAACAATGACTTTTTACACTATCGTATGGTTATTTTTCAACTAAATAAAAAAAAGGGTCAAAAATCAACTTAGGAAACAAAACTGGGTCATTTTTCAAAATTCCTCGACTTAATTGGGAAAGGAAGAAAGCGAGCAGGTCGGGTAAGTGTTATATCTATTGCTGGCTTTCATCTCATTCTTTTTCAGGCATGCTCATCTATCCAACTACACAATTCAAAGTTCAAATTGAGGACGATGGCTTTTCTTATCGGTTTTGGAATGATTCTGGTATGCTTAAGTTTCGAGCTCTAGGTTTTGACCAGATCCATGAGAAAAAAGTAGACTATCTCATATCTGTATCAAAAATGAAAAACTCTTTCTTCTCCTAATCATCGAACTCGCACACCTTTTCCAGCTCCACCTGCACCTCGCCACAAATCAATCCACTCCCTTATCAAAAACCACTTATCGAAATCAAACACGAAACCCAACATCACTATACCTATTCGGTGGAGAGGATGGGGAGAATCGGTGAAAATCAACTCAATTTTCATTAAAATCTATGTTAAACGAACGAGGGCAATGGATGTCGATCTTCTACTATCTGATCTTCGGAGTGCTGGCGGTGGTCGTTGGCAATGGCGAGCTCAACAAAAGCAACAAAGAGCACCTCCTCGAATTTCAATTCCTTCATGGGTGAGGGGGCGAGCCTTTTGAATCGATAACTCTCTCTCTCTCTCTTTGAATTTTGGATCAATGAGATGTAAATGAAATTACTCAAATTACTGTGTTAGCTTTTGGATGGAAAAGTTAGCAGAAGATGGCTATGTTACAGTGGGTAGCAATTTGGTCTATTTGTAAAAGTTAACATAGAAAAATGGAAGAAAAAATAGTTAGAGTAGCATATTGATAATATAATGAAAACTATGATAGTAAATTGGCTAAAAAGTCATATATATACCAATAAGTAGGACAGAGCTACCCTTTAGCATGAAAGGGTCTAAACCCCTAAGCTTGTTTAATTCTCACATGATCACTCTTATATCATATAAATTGTACTGTAATTTCCTCTTAATTTAATCACTAAAACCCTTAAACCAATCATTATTATGTGTTACGTTTATCTCAGCTCCCTTAAGATTTAATTTCTAGCTCTTTGCTTGTCGGTTTTGCGCTTCACATTTGTTTGTATTCTGAAATCCTGTTTTGCAAACCAACACAAGTATAAGACAGAATTTTGATGTGTTAAAAACCCAGACAAATGAATCCTGCCATGCATGCTTATTGGATCTATCCGCCTTTAACCCCGGACCATTACATGCATAAGTAGCAGAGAGGCCGTTTGGTACGGCTTTTGCACCGCATTGCTTTGAAGCAAAGCTTTAATTGGTGTTTGGTTTGCACCGCATTGCTTTGAAGCACCCCCATTTTTACTCAAAAGCCGAAAGTCGGAGCCCCCCTGCTTTTGAAAGCCCAAAGCGCTTTGAACACTGTAGCGGAGATTTAATGAATTTTTCTCCGCCCGGTTTTGCCCCTCCTCGCACAACCTAGACACATTCTTTTCATCAGCCGCTCTCGAGCTCGAGAGCTCCTCTCCCTCAACTCTGCGTTCTCACCTGGAAGCCATCACTCGAAGCCGAAGGCAGCCGCTCTCTCATCTCCTCTCCCTCAACTCTCTGCGTTCTCACCTTCCGCAGCCAACGTTTCCATACTTCTCAAAGCTGGCTTCCGACTCGGTCTCGAGGTGCTCTGCAACTGTGGTGGTCCTCCGTCGTTTGGTCGTCCCACGGCGCACCACCGGTGGTCACAGCGTCGCCTCGTCGTCCCCGTCCTCCTTGCGATTTCAATTCGAAAAGACAAGTTATGGTGAGAGAGAAAATGAGGAGAGAAGGTGAATAGGTTCCGATCGGGTTTTCTGATCTGGGTCACGGCGGCGAGCACGGGAGGTGTTGGTAGCTTCGACTAGAGTTTGTGGACCTATCTGTGTTGTTGGTTTCGTCAAAGGAGGCTTGAGGAGGGAGATTCGAAGAGATGAAGCTGAAGGAGTTTCTCGGCCATGGTTCTGTGTCTTCCGGTCACCGGCAAAGGCAAGTGAGGTATGAAAGACGATCCACTCTTCTAGCTCTATGCTTCTGTATAATTGAAATTGTTTGGATGAGTTTTTGGAGATGATGGATTTTGGCAGAGGACCACCGTGTGGTTGCTGACATGGTGATTCACGGTCGTCGATTCTCTGCAGTTTACATCTTTGGTTGCATTCAGGTATGTTGTACCCTGTGACTATTGAATCCCCACCATAATGCAGATGAGAATAACTAGCTTTTATTGGACTCAGGTTTTTGCAGGATTTGTCCTGGCAAACCTTTCAGACAAGTTTTCAGAGTTGTAATAATATGAACAAATCTCAGAAGTTTTGCAGTATGTATATATGCTACATGTGTAAGATACATCTACTGACAATCGTACTTACCTTGTATTGTAGCAATTGTTCAAAATGTGATATGAATTCTGGTTGCTTCTTTTATGTTTGATATTTTGGTTGTCTGATCTTACATTCTTACTGGTTGATGAAATTTTCTATTTTTTTTTGGGTCAAATAGTTGATGTCCCTCTGGTCTGCAGAAAATAATAAAGTGTGCCAATCCTGACGATGTTTCTTGTATATACTCTTTTCAGTATATGATCGGTCACTTTATTTGGTTTCCCTGTTCTAGGCCTTTTATTTGCTTATCTGATGTGTGGCTTGTTCATTTTCAAACAGAATCCGGAGCCTTCGGTCGAGTTTGACACTGTTGCAAATGTAAAGCAGCAGCATGAAGTGAATGTTGGTATGAATCCCATACCTTGAAATCCCTTTGCATTTATGTTTCTGTTGTAAATACGCTCATTACTTGGTGTATCCATTTTTCAGCCATATCAAATTCGTTCGGATTTGGAGGACACAATTCTGTGGTTGCGTTTTCTGCATTCAAGCCTTGATCATCCAAGTTTGTCTACAAGTTTTGTACACTACATCAGCCATGCTTAGAGGAGATCGTAACTGTATCTGAGGCTGCTTTCATTCTTATTTTTGGAGCCAGTTGTAGTGAAATAATCAAGGGTTACTGTATTTCAAGGACAGTAGTGGTAGTCAGTTAGACAGTAGTGATAAATGACAAATTTGTGGCAGTTAGTTCTTTTCTTTAGCTTACATGTGGGTCTGGTCCCCTGAATGAAATCCAAAAGTTGTTCTTCAGATGAGCAAAGCCAGTATTTTAACAAAATTCCATTCCTTTGTTTTTTGTTGAAAGTAGACTAAAGTGCTGTAATTAGAGAGAGCAAGAGTTGAACTCCTACCGTATTTTAACAAAATTTCATACCTTTGGATTCATGAGCAATTATGTTATAATACATTACCAAATAAATAAAGCAAAAATATATTATAAGGTTAAACTGGTAATTTACAAATTTAAAGCACTTTTAAAAAGCTAGTTTACCAAACAGTTTACCTTTGCTTCTATCATTCACAACACTTATAAAAAGCCAGTTTACCAAACACTCAGCAGCTTTGCTTGTCAGCTGCTTAATTCTCAGAATAAGCCACAGCCAGCTTATTTTTGAAGCCACAGCTGTACCAAACAGGCCCATAAGACATGACGAGTATACCACAATACAAGCCTAAGTGTTATTCTCATCTCGTGAGTGTAAATTGCACGTATGAAATTTTTGCATAAAATCTGATTTTATTGTCCTATGAGGTGGCAGAGTCTAAATCGCATGTTGAGAATTAGGGTGTGCATACAAACGAAGTAATTAATATGCAATTTCAGCTTTTTATTTAATGTAGACATCCACTTGTCACAATCATCCTTACTCTAATCTGATCGGAAATAAAAATGCCAGATGATGGACTTGGGGGTTCATAGTCTTTATTTTATTTTGATAGCTCAATCACCTATAACTTGTACATTGATAATGCAAGTGTATCATGGTACGTATGTGAAATCCACTCCAATTTGAAAATGATTGTGAAACAAAAAGAGTTGTCGTCTCACTTTTGATGTCATTAGTGATTGGATAATTATATATAGCTAATGAGATTCTTCATCAACATATTAAATCAGTTCATAGAGTTCAAAAGGTATCTGAAAAAAATCATATCAACCTACATCAAATAAACCCCGCTCATGTTTTCTTGTTCCCCCGTGATACGAGAATATATGTCTCCAGATTACACTTGCTTAACACACAAGACTAATCGATCGCTCGAACTTAATATTAGAATGGCATTATCAGCTTGATTTTCCTCCCACCTTAAAATGCATCAACTCGATATCCACTCATGTCCTTTGACATTTGATTCTCCATCTAGCTTTCTCTCTGGCCTTGTTTTCCAGAAAAAAAAAATCATGCTTTCTAGAGCTGACCCCCTCAAAAATATTATTGATCATGATTAGCTTCTTCTTATGTGCTCCCCTAGCTTTCTCAGACTGATATAGACGTAACACCCTGCTTGCTCTACCCCCACTGTCACCTACCATATGTGACAATTACCCGATAATCAGTAAATTTTATTTTGGTCTTATTTTGACATTACATCTAGAAAGTTGTCCCATTGTTCATCATGAATTCATGATAAACTTGGGATAATCATGGTCAAGATCGACGGAAAGTAAACCAAAGTCTAATCCAACAACCATTTTATACCTGGAGAGCATGATGGCACACTCTTTATATAACTATCTTGCCAAAGCCATTTGTTATTTGGTGGGGCTTGTCGGCGAATCCCTCAACGCAGTTAGAATTAGTGGTTCTAACCCGTTAACTAATATGTAATTCGTGCATTTCAAGTGTACATGTAGTATAGGAAGGGCAGTGATAGAGGGCCTTAACTATATGTGACGGTAGGAAATGATATGTTTTAACAGTACCCCTTGGTGTTGGCACGCCCGCATTCAAAAGAGACAGTTCTCCTACACTGAAGTTGGCTACGACACCTTTAACCATATGGCAAGCTAGAAAACATCAAGGATTTGGAATCATACTTTAGTATAGTGCTTGACTGCTTGTATAAAAATTATCTCATCTTTTCTCTATAAATTAACTTGCACAGCTTCTTTGCTTGTGATCTTCTACATGTTTGATATTTGTTACAAAAATCCAAAATTAATTATATAGATTCCCGTTAGGCCATAATTAGTTTGAAATGCATGTAAGCTACTTTAATTGTTTGAAATACATGCAGTTTGAATTTGAATAAATTTGATAAGGGAATGCAACTATATATTAGTCTTCGATCTTCTCTTTTTTTGTCTAGAAATATAACTATTTGTTGGTCTGTGTAGATTGTCCTGCGGATAAGATGTTGATAAAAAGATCTGTAAGCGTTTTGTTTCATTATTTCATGAAAAAAAGATGATGGGAAATTGTGTTCCCCACCATGCAATTTCACTCAAAGACAAGATAAACATGAAGAATGAATTATTTTACCACATCAATTTGGTTGTCGTTTTTGCTCCAAAGGAATCTTTTCCTGTTCTAGTTTCAATTGCAGGGAACTGATGATTGAAGTGATCGATTTTTTTTGTTCCAGAAAGTGATCGAATTTTTATTTTATGTGCTAGAAGAATCTTTAAAGGAGTCTCTAAATATGACTTCAGAAAATTTCTGAAGAAAATGTAATCGTCTGCTTGACTACTGTATGTAAACGTTTTTAAGCGAATTGAAAACAGAAAGTAAACGAGAAAACGAAAAAGCTGGGTTTGATTGGGATTTGGGAGTAAGAGGATTGCAATCAGTTCGCCCAATCAACGATCAATAATGGGAATTCTGTGAAGAATTATGATTAATCTTGCAGAAGCAATTTCATTCTCAGAATAAGTTTGATCAATAACGTAAGTCTGTGTATGAATATCAAAATATATAACAGTACTTCATCACAGTTCCAGTTTCAATTCGATCAAAATAATCTTTTCATGAGATTATTATGTTTCACTAAAGAGTAACATTCCACAGATAAGGAACAAGTAATAGCATTTGTTTAGGAAAGTTTTAGCAAGATAGTGTATATTGTATGTGATTAGTGATAATGCCATAATGGTTATACGTCATGCTCTGATGTTCTTCTGTGTTTCTTTTTCTTTTGTACTGCAGGTGATGATAGTATCCTTCATTTGGTTTTCTGGTCTTGTTTCTCTGAGGATCGATCATAAAGAAAAATATAAGTGGACAACGGAAGAGACAAGCTAGGGAACCTCAAACTCACACAGCCTGGGTTTAGTTTAAGTAGCAGTTGAGATACGAATAGATACAGAATAATTAGTTTACATCTTAACAAACATATATATATATATATATATATATATATATATATATATATTAGCTTCGGGCTCTGTCACTGGTCATAGCAGAAAGAACATGTAAACTAATTCTGACATGTAATTTACGTTAACGGAATACAGACAATAGAGGAATGCAAAGCTAAAGAACTGACATATTTTACAACCCATTTGAGGACTTCACACTCAGCAATGCGATCACCAGTTTGAGCTCACGACACATCAACTATAATCTGAGGAATGAACTTGTAAGCATAACAAATATGATGAAGCAAAGGAAAAGAACACCATTTTTTGCATCAAATGGGCTTATAATTTACAATGATTGACAAAAATGATTAACTTGTATAAGCAAGAAGCGTAGAGATGGGAGAAGGGAAGAAAAATTTACATGAGATGACGACAATAGCAGAGAGGTAGAGATGGGAGAAGAGGTTTTTTTGTGGAGAAGTTGATCAGTGGGAGACGTAGAGAGTAGGAAGATGCGTGCAATTATTATGGGTAGTGTAATTTAACTGATTTGTTTATTTGAATTTTGAAAATTTTATCTTAGATGAACTACCTTTCAGTTCTCCTCTATGCCACATGATTCTCTTTCGGTATTTTTGGGTTTTCTGATTTGGTTGTTTACATTTTCACCCTTTTTCTACATTTTGAATTTGGTAGATTGAATTTCATGCAGGCCAGGGGTAAATTGAGGGTTATTGAATGTTTAAACTTTGGTAGTTCCATAAGCCAAATTGGCTTAATTAATATTGATATATGTATCTGTATGACTGTATGTACAGCAGAAAGCTCTACTTGTGCTCTTGCATGCATTTAGGGTGTGATTAATATATGAGACGCAAGGATACTTAACTATTTGTTTCAGGACACAGCTGCAATCGATTCGAACACAACTGCAGGTCAATTGATCGAAATAGAATCGATCCTCTATCGATCTAGCTGGTCAAGTCGATTTTCTGAGATATAATGCATACATGGATATGAAGGAAACCTACGACGACCTAATTCTCTGGACAAGTTTATTACATAATATCAAGACAAATTATATATAGAAGAAGTCATTCATCTTTGGACTCTAACCCTAAACTCTAAATTTAAACTTTTCTAGCCTCAGATACTTATGAATTAGCTTCACACGAAGAAAGCAAAAGGCAGGCAATAATAGTCACTCAAGAAATAGGGGAAACAAAAATTTAGCTACCAGAAATTAGGGTTCGTAGTGGAAGGTCGTTGTCAGGTATATATAATAAGGACGTACCCACTCATACGTACGTACCCACTCATACGTACGTACCCACCTTATACGTACGTACCCATTGCTTAGTGGCATGGCCTAGAATCCCGCTACATGTTTGCATTCACGGTCACCATGAGCTTTTAGTCCTCCCCCTTATTTATTCATGTCTATCTTTCCACTCTAATTTTGGTTGTTGATTGCATGTTGCATCCTACTATACAGACGGACCTAGGATTTTACTTTTATAAGAATAAGATTGGATGTTAATATAAATTTTACTGTAAAATTTATAAATGATACATGTATATTAATATAAAGCTATAATTATGTGTCAAAATTCATTTTAAAGGGTGACTTTCCATTTTTATTGAACTATTTCATGACTAAATGTTATAGAATGTATGTTAGTCATATATATATATATATATATATATATATATATATATATGCATAAGAAAGCAAAACTGAATGACGGCTACACTAGCCAAATGCTGGGTCCCCAGTGTATACAGATATGTATAACACAATTATGCCTGAATGATTGCATGAAGGTACGAAATACATATATAGCTAGGGTTACTGATCGATCAGTAATAAGAATATGAAGCTCAAGGCACTTGTGTTCATGGTCGTATTGATATATATATTCCTAGAAAGAATTGGTTTTCATAGTGATTGTCTTTCATCTACTTATCTCCAAAGCAATTCAGGATGGTTTTTTTTTCTGATCGATAATCTGTTTATTAGGTTAAACGTTTTAGATTTATAGTTTGTTGATTGAAACATACGTATAGATTGTTCAACATCAAGAATATAACTAAAACCTCTTCATATAAACCAGACTATGAAATGAAACCTATTTTTCCTCGAGTGGGTAAAGCTTGCGTTTCAACTTTCGACCTCTACGACTCGATTAACAAGTTGACTTGGTAAAGAGTAGGGAAAACCTGCTCTCTCTGTCTGTCGATCTTTATCTGGGTTAGCTGGTTTTATAATACCAGAAACCCTTGAGTCTTGATCGATCACAGCAATGATCAGAGTTTATAGTGCTGCGATTTTGTTGAGCCATGGACTTCGCACCTAGATCCTTCAAAGTTTAAACAAACAGACAAGCCACGTGAACCAAAGATAACAATTGCCGATGATGATTATGTATATATGGTCCATTTAAGCACCTACTTGATCATCTTAGAAGATAGAAAAGTTAGAACAGCTATTATTGAAGTTGGGAAAGAGATAATCATGATAAAGGTCTTAAAGTTCTTAAAAATCGAAAGTTTCGGCAAAATTTCGTCAAAATTTTTGTTTTTTAGACCATGAAAATATCTTTCAAATTCTAAATTTTCTCGTCCGAAATTTTCGAAATTTTCTGATATTTTTCGAAAGTTTCTGAAAGTTTCCAAAAATTTATTATTTTTTA
Source organism: Comarum palustre (assembly GCA_951800085.1). Lineage (NCBI taxonomy): Eukaryota > Viridiplantae > Streptophyta > Magnoliopsida > Rosales > Rosaceae > Comarum > Comarum palustre. Next base: position 6,636,373 of record OX637585.1, on the reverse strand, counting down.
TTTTTTCCCAAAAATTTCTAATCCATATATAGGTCAATTTACAACTATTTGTATCTACACTTCTTAATTCATATTACAACTATTTTACCTACATTTTAATGTTTATCCATAAGTCAAATGTTTATAATTAACTAACAGATCAAAAGGCTCATCAAGTATCAGAGGTGATGATAGTAGAAGTCACGACGGTGGTGGAGGTGACGATGGAGTTCATGGTTATAGTGGAAATCAAGTTGATCATATGAGTCCATTCACTAATGAACTACACTTCACACATGCAACACAAGATGAATATCATGGAAGTAGGAGAGCAGAAGCCGACATCGGTGCTATAGAAAAAAACTTTATACCTCATAGGTCTTCTGCGTGGTTTTAAAGTAGTTATTTAATTTCATGTAAAATGTATCATGTGTGTATAAGGCGTGATGACCTAGCCTTCCTTTGGGTTTTCAGCCATAAAAAATGTTTAAAGTAAACTTTTAAGCATTATTAACGGTTCAACACTTACTTTTTTATTTTAAATTACTACAACTCTCTATAGATCAATATTTATTCAAGTTTTTATTTTCAAATATAGTATATAACATAGTAATTAAACAAACATCTCTTAAAATTTCATTTAAAATTTCCGTGTTTTTCTTCAAATCTCCGTCAATTTCCTCAATTTTTTTACTGCAATCGATATTTTCTCGAAATTTCCGTCGAAATATCAATTTTCAGGAGGTCGATATTTTCATAATTAGCAAAATTGAGTCCTTGCCACTAAGAGTTGTATACTACTGTCACATAACACAAATAGAAATTGAAACACAGAGACCATTTTTCATTGAAACATCAACCTTTATTTATCTTGCATATATTACCAAAAAAAATTTAGTATATATATATACTTACGGTTATAATGATTCTGATGGAACACAACATTTAGTCTTAATCTACAGAATTTATTACAAAGTCACTAGAACATATATATATATATATATCACATTTTTATTAACAGTGCGACTGTAATTATACTCTCCTGACTTTGGAATTTGGATTCGAGCGGGGTAATGGTAATAGATAGATAATAGTAATCCCTTGTATTATTGTATAATGGGTTGTTCTGTTATATAGGAGCATTCGACACGTGGTATAATTCGTCGGAGGATGACAAAGGTGATGATGATTGCAGTTTTGCAGCGGCAAAAGTACTCCACAGGTCGATTTCGTTGGTGTAGTAGTCCTGGTGTGTGGCATGGTATGATTTGGTGGATGAATTCGATGATGTTGACGATCGTAGTGTGCTTGGTAATTGGAGTTCGTTATCAGTGGTGGTGCTACTGCAAAATGCATTAAGGGTGGGTTCGATAAAGCAAGCGAATTCCCTAGACGACCCGATTTCCTGGCCGCCATTGAGTTGTGAAGCCACCAAACGATCAAGCGCTGCCCAGTTTGTGAGGCCTGCCGAGTCTTCTACGTACTGATAACGCCGATGCTGGTCTTCATTCTGAACTATGACCATGTCTTCATGATTATTGAGAATAGGCTGGTAATAGTTCTGGCTGTTTGTGGAGTTTGGGCTTTCGAGACTTAAGAGTTTCAGGAACCTATCATTATGATCATGGTAGCCATTGATGTGATGATTACTGATACCTGTGTTAATGGGATGAAGATGATGATCAGTAATCTCTTCCTTGCAGGTCTTTGTTCCTGTGTACTGAAGCATCTCCTCAAAAGCTCCCTCGTAATCATCATCATCAAACATTTGGCTTGAACTTCTTATTGGAAGTTCTGCTGTGATAGATAAAGAAATAGTAGAACTCAGAATCGGGCTATTCGAGCTTTTGTGCAGATTTTTCTTCTTGAAGATTCTGCAAACCACCCATCCCTCCTCTGCTGCCTCTCCCGCGACATTGATCGAGACCTAATTATAATAAAAAAAAGAAAAATGTTCAAGAACGATAGATCGAAAAACATGTCTCTATATAAGTGTGTGTGTATATATGTATATATAGATATAGACTCAAAATGTCCAGTGTAAAGTCGAAACGTTCGTCCGCACTTGAACATGTCATGAAGAATGGAACTCTAGTTTTGAATCAAATGACTTACACTAGTTATGCTGCTGGTGTTGTCGTCGAGTCTATACTCGTGCATGATCCAGTCTGATTTTTGGCCGTGGGGAGCTCGGCCTTTGTAGAACACAAGAGTCTTCCTCATACCGATCCGCCAGCAGTTGCTGCTTATCACCTTATCACGGCCGGTGGCCTTCCAGAATCCGGCAGCCGTTGCACGGTTTGTGCGAGTTCCGGTAGGGTATTTCTTGTCCTTGTGGCTGAAGAAATACCAATCATTTTGCGGTGTCGTTCCTATCTTACAGTTCTCTGCAAAAACCGACATCAAAACTTGGATTAATTCATACTGATACATTTGAAAACCAACATCATCAAATGTTTTAGCAGTCTAATTTATGTACGTACCTTGTATATCCCACGGCTCAAGCTTATTGAGATCAACATCGCGGATGACATCAAGATCAATCCTCTGATTCGAGACCTTCTTCCTTAAGTAGTACTGCAACAGCTCCTCTTCAGTTGGATGAAATCTGAAACCAGGAGGGACTTGAGATTGTCCGTTGACAGATATACTCACGTTTTCACTCATTTTGAACTGTAATCAGAAATGGTAATCAGAACTGTAAAGATAGAACAGTTCTGAACCTCAGAGAGAGAGAGAGAGCTGGTGAACAAGATGTTGTACACGCAAAAGGAGTATGTAGGAGACGACTATATATATGAGTTTGATGTGAGAGAAAAGCCAAATATGCATGAAATAAGAGAAGGGTTCATTGGTTCACATGCGATACTAAAAATCTTTTGTTTAGTACGGGGATTGTTTTCACTATGCTACTCCGAGAAGACAAACCCATCTCATCTACAATATAACATTACAAAATAGATAAATAGATCGAAGTAGAAGGACTATGCATGATGTGGGTATCAATAAAGAGCTCCAACCGGTTAGAAATGCAACCTACAAGTGTAAGAGGGGAAGCTCACATCCACAGAGACACTCGACCTTAAACTCTCCATTCAAAATCACCTCTTAAACAACCATGGACCATCTCTCTCTCTCTCATGGTGCAACCACCGCGACAGGAAAAACAGATAGTGGGGCACGTAGGGATTGGTCTTTCATGGTCCGTTCGATATGAATCGGAGAAAGAAAAATGTGACAATGGGAAATGACACTGGAGAAAGAAAGCCATTGTACTTTTGCAGAGAAAGAAAGCTATTGTACTTTTGCAGAGAAAGAAAGCCATTATAGTGCCGGAGGGCTAACCCCGGTCGGCTTCTGTTTGAGAGAGAGACCCACCTCACCTACAATATCACATTACATATTTGCATAACCAGATAGGCGCAGAAATCCGCAGCGCTCATTTGGTGTGTTTATTATATGTAATCTTTGTTATGTGACAACCCAATACTACGTACATAGTAGTATGGCGTCCATATTTCAACCAAGAAAGGAAGAAGCTTTGTGAGGAATGAAGGTCTCCTGGTGGGACTAGGAAAGCTGAAGTTGAACTGATTTACTACAGTAAACTTGCAGTAAAACTAGAATTGATTTACAAAGGTAAAAAGTATGTTTCTTCCTTGTTAATCTGACAGATTGATAAGAGATATCAATCGAGGTTTTTAAGGAAAGATAGGATTGTGAAATCATATTTGTTAATGTTTTAAATACATATATGTTGCAAAATCATTTTGACTAACTTGAAAGGGATTTTTCAAAACTAATCTTTTATGCACATCCTTAGCCGAAATTCATGGAAATTGTCTTGAGGGAGATCTCTCTATATATATATAGAGAGATCTCCCTCAAGATAATTTGGTTGTTCTCCGGATATAATTTGGTAGTTTTATGTACTGTTGTTTCATGCAAGCACTACCAGAGTAAGTACTTTAGCCGATGAAAAAAAATAAGCCGACAAGGTTTTTTTTCATCAGCTAAATTACACTTTAGGCAACGAAATTTTCCTCCGTCGCCAAAAAAAAATTTCGTCGGCTAGCCAACGAAAAAAGAAATTTCGTTGGCTAAAGTTTTTTTTCGTCGGCTTTAATCTCTATATCTTAGCTGACAAAAAAAAGAAATTTATCATCGGCTATAATATAATAAATAATAAAAAAAATTAAATACCATAGCCGACGAAGCCCCAAAAACTCATCGGTTATGGTATAATAAGGGTTTAGGGTTTAGCTATGATATAATAAATACAATTAAATATATTTAAAAATCATAGCTGAAGATAAAACATTAATTGTCGGCTGTGGAATAATAAATAAAATTAAAACATATTTAGGGTATTCGTCGGCTAAGGTTTTGATGTTTAAGGTCAAGTCCTTCCACTGGTTTCGTCTCATCAATTTGAAACTATTTTGTGTTGAAGGTCCGGCCAAAATACGTAATTTAGAAAATCAAATTATCGTTTTCGTGCGTTTAGGGGTTTGACTTACGGGATTGACCGTCCGGATCAAGCCCATAACTTTGTCGGATCAAGTTGAATTGTTTCTCATACATGTACGTATTTTATCATGATGGTAATATCAGTGTGAGGGTTCTTTTCGAATTTGATAGTGACTAGGCCAAGATTAACCTAATAATCCAATTAATGAGAAATCTTGTATGTGATTTAAACAACAAAATGAGCTTGTAGCATGAAGCATGGTGTGAGAGCTAAGGACACATCATAGTGAGAGAATTGGGTTGATTTTGAGGATTGGGGTTTTCTGAGAAAAAGCTGGGTTTCAAGAATAGAAATTAGAGAATGGCTATTTGTGTCTTGTTTGCTTGATCGGATGAAGGCATGAGTGCTTGAGGGCTGCATTTTGAAGATGAAGAATAAGGGTTGGAATGAGGAATATGGATTATTGCTTGAAAGTATGAAAACATGAGTGTTTGGGAGGTTTTTCTGGGTTGTTGGATGATGATCTCCGCAGCTCCAAGCCCCTCTTTTTATAGGGCTCAATGGTAGGTTTTCTGGGATGAGTTGTAATGTTTTAGCTGCAGGGTGAAATGAATTCCCTTCTTGAGCACATAACTTCAGCCTTAAAATCTGGGATGAAGATGGTTTTCCATTGTATGGAGTTGTGTGAGATCAGGAAAAGTGAAGAAAATCTTTTGTTGACTACTGAGTAAAGCTGCGGGGATCAGGAAAAGTGAAGAAAGTTTTTTGTTAACTGTTGGGTAAAGCTGCGGGGGATCATGAAAAGTGATGAAAGTCTTTTGTTGACTGATGGGTAAAACTACGAGGGATAAAGGTTAGTGAAGAAAGTCTTCTGTAGACAACTGAGTAAAGTTGCGGGGATCAGGAAAAGTGAAGGAAGTCTTATGTTAACTGCTGAGCAAAGCTACGGGGGATCAGGAAAAGAAATTCTTCTATTAACTGCTCGTAAAGCTACGGGGGATAAGAGAAAGTGAAGGAAACAGTGAATATCATCAACTTGAAAAACTGCTATGATTTTTGTTATATGCACAGGCTTGTTGGTTTTGAAAACTGCTGCAGGGAGGCTCACCAAAATGATTTGGCGTTCAGTTGAGAAGAAAGATTTCATGCCTCAAATCCAAACGACATAGCAAAGGCTTGTGGGCTAGAGTTGGTGATCATATTAGCTCAGGTAAAGTGTTTTGCATATAAGAAGCTTGTAGGTTGCAACATAGAAGCTAGCTTGTAACAATTTCCACTTTAATAGTAGATGCATTGGTCTGCTTGCAATATGATTTCAATTTGACTTCAGCAAAAATTTGGCTATTAAAACTGTATTGTATCAATATTTGGTCACTGTAATAAAAAGTGAGAACTTAAGGCATCTAAGAAAGGCTTGAAACATATTTGACTAGATTTGACATCAGACTTGTTTTGGTACACAAATGAGGTCTTGGTTGTTGTATTAGGAGCTATGTGAATGTGACATGGTTTCAAATGGTTTAAAGTGGTATGCTGGTTTTATTTTGGCACAGTATTTGCTTTGGCTTGACTTCACAATGATGGTAACTAACTAGGCTCTGGCTCTCAGTGCTATTATGTAAGGGGGTTTATTTTGTGTAAGTTGATCATATGGATGAGGAAGAGGGTAAAAAACAATTTCTTCAGCCCCTAAGTGTTTCCATCAGTTGACATATACGTGTAAAATATTACACAATTAATGTCTTAAACCACAAAATCTGCAACTTTGGACTAAGCATGTTTGCAGGGCTAAGCTGTCATAGCCGCAAGGCATGTTACAGCAGTAGCAATACAAATACTTAGAGCATAAAGCACAAATAATCATGGAAGAGAGACAATGTTTGCTTGTCTATCTTGAGCAAAATAGATCCAAGAAGTTCATATTCTTGATTGCTTATAGCCTGAGTGTGAGTTAGGCTTGTTTTTATGGCATGATAAGCTATTGTGACAAACAGTTGCAAGGTGTTTAATTGCAACGATTCAGACATTTTCTTTTTTGAGGTTTATCAAGACCAATCATCTATATATGCAAGATAAACAATATATGTTTGTATACACTGAATATAACTAATTAACTAAGATATGATCATCTTGTTAATTACAACTCGCATGTGGGCTAAATGAGCTTACTTATACAGATGTATCTTTGATTTTGGTAACAGTATACTGCGATGCAATGTATACCACACTACCAATTCAATCTTTCATACTCTCAAATATATGCCATAACAATAGAGGTTTTATTAAAAATTAGGCTAATAACTTTAATTGCAAACGAGGACTTGACTAAGAGGGTAAAAACTTCAGCTATAGCATTTGAGAGTTTGTAATCTAAAAAAACTTGAAACAATGATTTATGGTACAATATCTTGACTATTGCAGTCAGATACTACTGTGATGACCCATCAATGGGAGGGAATGCTATAACAACGTGCAGAAGAACCTTGCAGCAAGAACTATAATCTCTTTGACATTTGGTTTTGGAATACAAAACGTTGCTTCCATTAAGGCTTCTGAACATATTGACATGACTATAATTAAGAAAGAATCAAAAATTCGAGTTATAGCGTTGGAGTCGAAAAATCATCAGCAAAGAAACACAACATCTGTGAATAATGTCAAAACATGTAGCCCCTTGTTACCTGCAGCAATAACAAGTATGAATAACATAAGCATGCTTGAATTGGAGGACTGCATCATAGATCAATTGTTTGAATCGCAACCTAATCTCGTCGCCAAAATATAAGGGTTCTTTTTGAATTTGATAGTGACTAGGCCAAGATTAACCCAATAATCAAATTAATGAGAAATCTTGTATGTGATTCGAACAACAAAACGAGCTTGTAGCATAAAGTATGGTGTGGGAGCTAAAGACACATCACAGTGTGAGAATTAGACTGGTTTTGAGGATTGGGGTTTTCTGAGAAAAAGCTGGGTTTCAAGAATAGAAATTAGAGAATGGCTAAGGTATGAGAGTTTGAGTGTTTAGAGAGATTTATGTCTTGTTTGCTTGATCGAATGAAGGTATGAGTGCTGAGTTTGAAGATGAAGAACAAGAATTGGAATGAGGAATATGGATAATTATTACTTGAAGGTATGAAAGCATGAGTGCTTGGGAGGTTTTTCTGGGTTGTTGGATAATAATCTCCGCAGATCCAAGCCCCTCCTTTTATAGGGCTCAATGGTGGGTTTTCTGGGATGAGCTGCAATGTTTTAGCTGCAAGATGATAGGAATTCCCTTCTTGAGCACATAACTTCAGCCTTAAAATCTGGGATGAAGATGGTTTTCCATTGTGTAGAGTTGTATGGGATCAGGGACAATGAAGAAAGTCTTCTGTTGACTACTGAGTAAAGCTGCGAGTGATCAAAGAAAGTCTTTTGTTAACTACTGGGTAAAGCTGCGGGAAATCCGGGAAAGTTAATAAAGTCTTATGTTGATTGCTGGGTAAAACTGCAAGGGATAAGGGAAAGTGAAGAAAGTCTTTTGTTGATAGCTGAGTAAAGCTGCGGGGGATTAGGAAAAGTGAAGGAAGTCTTATGTTGACTGCTGAGTAAAGAAGTGGGGGATCAGAAAAAGAAATTCTTCTGTTAACTGATTGGTAAAGCTGTGAGAGATAAGGGAAAGTGAAGGAAACAGTGAGTTTAACAATGATGCTAAACAAATGAAGGGTTTAGGCCTTTGTATAGGTTTTGGGCTGAGGAAAATAAAACAGGGTCTTAGGCTTGGAGAGAGAAGTGGTTGGGCTTTTAGGCTTAGATGTTCTCTTCTAGGTTTGTGTTGTAGTCTAATTCTCCTTTTCACTAATTTCGTCACCGATTTACATCGTTGGGCTTGAAATTAGGGCCCAAGACCGAAATTATTAACAATGTTAAATCGATAAACGAGCCCCATCCGTCTTCGTAACCTTCCACACCGCATGTAACACCCCGTCCTAAAAATTTACCCTTTTACCGGGACCAGACATGTTATAGAGGGTTGTAACTGCGTTGTTAGTTCTCCCGAATTATTAACGAATGAAATAACCTGGAAATTTATTTGTAGTATTGGTGTGTATTCATACCTACGAGAAGAGTGTCAAAATGTTCGGAGTCAAGGGACGCTCGGAAACGACTTAATTAAAAGGGTCAAAGGTTGACTTTTTGCTACATCGAGTTTCTCAGAAAACTTCTTTCACGAGAGTTGTAGTGCTCGACGATACGAGTCCGTGGACATTTCAGCCACAAATGAATTCCTTCATCTTACTCCACTCTATAGGGAAAGAGTCTGCAATAGGGCATTTCACAACAATAAGAGCTAACAAGCTCGCACACTAACTCCTGTGTGCTTAAGTCCTGCCTAAAGGACAAGAGTTCAACCCGAAATCTCCTTCTTCATGAGTGGGTTGTCTGATTGCTTCCATCCAACTATACTTAACACAGTACTCGAAGTTTCGGATCCAACTACAAACGAGCCTCCGACACGTCCACACTTGGCCACCGTCGTCAGGCTATCTATAACTCCTTAGTTTTATCCCCCTGCGACAATATCTCCGATAGGTCCTCAGCTCTTAAGGCCAGGTTCACTTTCCACACGCCGCTACTACACCTCGTAAATTCTTCCGGATCAGCCTTCTTTCTCTGGTAACTATCGTATGATGATATCCAATACGGTGTGCATATGCCGCTGTTCTGACGATATAAGCTTGGTGTTTTGATGGGTGTTCTGTAGGGGTTTAGAGGTAAGAGATGGTACAGCTCATGGGGGTTAAGCTCTTCGTTGTGTCGGAGAAGTTGAGCCGAGAGGTCGTCATTTCAGAAGATGGTCTGGCCGAGGTAGTCATCGGTTATTGTTCTTGCGGTGATCGGTGCATTGATCAACATGATGACAGCATTGGATTTCACGACCGTCACAATCTCTGCCTCAGCTCCAAACCCTTTGCAAACACAGTTGCCCATATGATCAGAAAAAATAAGTGACAAAATTAGGATGTGTCTGATTATGGAAATGAATTATAAATGCAGAGGATTTCCTCCCATTGCCAAAAGGCACAAAACGATTCCTACCCGACACAAGAATGCTTTAGCCTTTTCGTTAGAAAAAAATTTAAGAACAATACATCAATTTTGTGTTACTGATAATTAAGGGTTCTTTTGAAATAACACATTAGTATATGAATTAACAAATACTACATTATATTTATACACGTCGTTAAGTTTTACGTTATGTGGTATGTTAAATGTCATATTTTGAGAAAAAATTGGTTCGTTCAACTATTCATGTATTCTATTTATACATATATGGTTACGTCATAATTCCAAAACTATAATAACTGTCCACAATAATAGGTACGAGGATTAAATATCATTTTAAATTTTAATACAAAATAATATATCCATAAAAATAGAGTTATAGTGTCAAAATACTATTTACCCTCATATATTTAACATCGTTACAGAAAACTTAACGTCGTGTACGAAAATGTTGTTGGGTTCGTTATTTCATTTAGTAATGTGCTACTTTAGAAAGTTAAGAAACTTTAATTAACAATGACGCAAAGTTGATATATTATTGTTAAAATTTTTTTTTTACCAATCCAAAAAAGGAATGTGTCATCTATTCTGTTCTTATAGTGTGGCGAGACCTTACCTATATTATTCTTAAGGAATTAGGACAATTCTGTACATTTGGTTTACCTACGCTATCTGCAAAGTATAAATTATTGAACAACACAGTAATCATTAACCAAATAATTGAACTACATAAAATGTTCATTATTTAAAGATAATAAAAATAATGATAGTATGCACCTTATCTTGCTCAGTGTATCCACTTTTCCGTAAGTGTTCAATTGCAGCATAAAATCCACAAAACCTACTCACTTGGAAGCTGATTTTTGACCAACGGTTTGTCAATAATTTTTCAGTTCTTTCATCTGCCCAAGTTTTTTTTCTTAGAAGTATTAATTAATCATTTTTCAGAATTGGTTCTTCTTTTGATCAGATCCTTTAATCGGGTCTAAACTCACATTCAGCCATGCAGATTTGAGAAGTCTGTCCTCATCAGCAGAAAAGTTTATTGTTCTTTGAGATTGTTTTTGTGATTTCTTGATGCTAGATGCCTCATGGTCAATGTGAACTTCAGTAGGACATGTCTCTTCACAAGTAGAGTCATTAGAATGGTACTGACTCGATGGAAAATCATATGTCAGATGAGGTTCATTGAGATCATCAAGGGACGATCCGTTGTCGAGGAGGTCGGTAAAATTCAAATCCAAAGAACTCATTTGTACGTTTAATATAGAATTAATCAGATGAATATAAATATACATAGAGCAGCAAATATCGGAAAGTTTGCATCTCACCAGGAAGAACATACCAATACATAAAGTAAAAGATATACTCTATCACCTTCATATAAGCAAATTAACTCATAAACTACACTAATATACAAATATATATCTAGTTCTAACTTTCAAAATATGACACGTCTCCTTTCCACACTTTCCTCTTAAGACACTTCTAAAACTCCTCAAAAATAATCTCCAAGGCTTCTGTATTTGAATACCTATCAAAAAAATTTCAATACAGAAAATCTTCCAATCCAGCTTTATTGTCAAACATAATGCCCGATAAGACATCTCCTATCCTCAAATTCTCCTTAACATGTCTGAATCTAATCCTCAAACTTCCAGCTATTACACTTCCAAGGATTAACCTAAAATAAAGCCTGCTTACACTACCGGAATAAGTAGTTTGGCCGACGAAAAATTTTCGTCGAGTTGTCGTCGGCTATGACTTTAGCCGACGAAATAAAAGTCATCGTGGGCTATAGTGTCACACTTAGCCGATAACATATTTTTTAATTATTCGTCGGCTAAAGTAAGACTTTGGCCGACAAAATACATTGTCGTCGGTCTAAACCTAAGACTTTGGCCGACGAAATATAAATATTTCATCGGCCAATTTAAAACACTTTAGCCGACGAAATGCACTATAAATCGCCGGCTAAATATTTTAAAAAATTAAAAATTAAAAGAATATAGCCGACGAAATATAGTACATTTCGTCAGGTTAAATACAACTATAGCTGACGAAATTTACCATATTTCATCGGCTTAACGTTGAAAAAATAAAAATAAAAAATACTATAGCCGACGAATTATGGTAAATTTCGTCGGCTATAGTACTTTTTATACTAAAAAAACTACAAAATTTCTAAATTACCATCCAAGCAAGCTGCAAATTACACAAATAAATAATTTGATATAACCAACAACATACACCATCAAAAGTAGTCTAAACGTTTTGCATTAAATTATTAATTTATAAATTGTTCATAAACCTATAAAACTAAATAAAATCTATATTATCTAAATCTATATCCGCGCCAAGAGGAGGTTGATGTTGAGGAGGTTGCGGCGGTTGAGGTAAGGGAATAGGCGTAGGCATGGGCGGAGGCGGAAGTCCCTGAAGCTGGGCAGCTGAAAAATCTTGCAAGTACTAGAACATCTGTTGCTGTTGTGCCTGGTTGGTGGCATATTCTACCCCATTATTCTCCTGTAAAGCGGCAGTATATGTTGTCTGGGCGTCTGAACTTCCGCCTCTAGCTGAGTCGTTTTGCTGCTGGTCGAGGCTGCCTTTTTTGAAATCCGGGAGTGATCTTCAGTACCCCTTCTCCCTTCTTTCCTAGACCCCGGCAGTAGAAGTTATTTCCTCACGACGGGAATGTTGTGCCCATGATCCTCGCCCAACCTTGAGATCCGAAGTGTCGATCCGAGACATGGCTTCGGACATGTCTTCCTCTTACGTGTCTGGTCATATCTCCCTCACTATAGCAGTCATCACCTCGTCACTAGCCTGCCTCACCCTCGCCTAATTGAATAGGAAAAAATAATTAATTAACATTTTGAAATATATATATATATATAAATATAATTTAAAAAATTTTAAAACGTAAAACGACTTATAATATCCTCCTGGGCATCAGGATATGTCTTCTCGTACGTATAGACGTACCGGTTGACTTCTGGATGTTCTCTGGCAGTCTCATCCATCACCGATGCAAACGGTCTAGAACCGGCATGATGATTCCTTATGTTGCGTTGCCGATTCTGAGCGTTCGCCCGAAAAACGGCCTACAAAAGAAAAAAAAATTAGTAAAATATTTTAAAACGTACTAATTAATAACAATACAAGAAATTATTATTTATAATTACCTGTTTATGTGGGTTGTTGAATTCGGATATCAGAAGCCAACGCCACTCGTATTCCCTGAACTGGAACTCAAGGGGGGTACTAGAACTTTCATTCCCATGCGTAGTGCAGTGGGTCGGTAACTCGTTCTTCCACTCCTTGTACCTACAGATACGACAAAAAAATTATAAATATTATTAATTATATATAATTTTGTTTTTTCATTAACTTTGCAACGTACCTTCCTCCATGCTCAACGTCCGCCCAGGTGTTCCTCAGGTGCTGGGGCACGTCAACCACACCTACATTAAAACGTTTATTAGTTTAGTTTTTCATAAATCTACAATGTAATAAATAATGTTAAATGTGAATTTTTTATACTTACCGACATTGTGTTGTGGACCATGTCCTTAACCTCCATTGGGACCTCGCCCCAGTCTGACCACAACATAGGGACTCTATCTCTAATGAGCGCTCCCACGCGGCCGGAGTACATCCTCGTCTTTCCGCCCGATACTACGTTCCCATCCCCGTCAGTATCAATGACGATCCTTCCCGAGGTACTCACTGTCTTCTCGAGAGCCTTCCCTGTGATGGGACCTCTCTTCTTCCTTGTCGGCTTGGCTCCATAAATTGATTATTAATAGATTATTTGTATTATAACATTATAAGAAAACAAATTATTTATATATCATTACCTGAGGGCGTTGGGGCGGACGCGACGGATTCCGACTCTGTCGCCGATGATGATACCCTCACAGAAATTAAATCCATACCAAAAGGCACGAATAGGTACGCCGCTGATGGGGTCACCTGCGGGGGCAGTGGATAAATCGGCGCCCCTGAGTCATCGACTGCAGGTAATGCTTGTATCAACCGCGGAAGGTAGAGAAAAGACGGAGGCATCTGTACCCCAGAAGACTCACCCTCCGAAACAATAGGGTCCGGAGTCGGTGCCCTGTGTATCTCAGGCATACGTGGTGCAGACACCTCCACCTGAGTCGGAGGCCACAACTGCCTCGAGGAGTGAGGGACGCTCGGCTGCCTCGAGCGAGGGGCGTCCGGCTGCCTAGAGGAATGTGTGGCCCCCGGCTGTCTCTGTGTCGGCTCTAGAAGAGACGCACTTCGGGCTGTCATTGGGCCCTGAAATGACGCCCGAGGGTTGGTAGACGTTCCCTCAGACGATTCAGACCTTTGGCCCTTTGAACTCTTAGATTTACTAAACAAGTCTTTCATCCTGTTTATTAAATAATAACAACATTATCACAAATATAATAAATATATCAATTAATAATTTTAATATAGCAAATTAATAACAATTAATATTTTTATACTGAAATATACCAAATTAAAAGAAAATAACAACATTATCACAAATATATTAAATATACCAATTAATATTTTAATATACCAAATTTATTAAATATATCAAATTAAAAAAATTAACAACATTATCACAAATATATTAAATATACCAATTAATATTTTAATATACCCAATTTATTAAATATATCAAATTATAAAAAATTAACAACATTTATGCAATATTCATAATTTCAATAACAAATATACCAAATTAACCAAAATTTCATATAATTCAATATATACATCAATAATTGAAAATAGTTATATAATTCAATATAGACATAGAATTGCATACCTTAATTGTTTGGGAGAGGGCAGTGGCTGTGGGAGGCGGAGTGGAGGTCAAGAGGAGACCAAAAAATGCAAAGAAAGTCGAGAGGAGAGGGAGAAACGCAATGGAGGCCGAGAGGGAGAAGAGAAAGCTATGGTTCTATCGCTGGGTTCACATATATAAGAAGAATTATGGCCGACGAAATAAAAAATTTGTCGGCTAAAACTATCTGTTTTCGTCAGCTATATTTCCGCTTTATCCGACAAATTTACTAAGATTTCGTCGGCTATAGTACTTTTTATAATAATTTATTAAATTTATGTCCAATTTATATGTTTAATCTTGTGAAACTAAAATCCGACCGTCAGATATCATCATTATGTTGAAACATGTGTGGGGGTAAATTTTCAGCTTGATCCGACAAACTTAAGGACTCGATCCGGACGGTCAATCTCGTTAGTCAAACCCCTAAACACAAAGAAACGGTAATTTGACCGTCTAAATTACGTATTCTGTCCGGACCTTCAACTACAAATAGTTTCAAATCGATGAGACTCAACTAGTGGTATAAAAATTACAAGAAAAATAACCATCGGAGATAAGACGTCCTCTAGGGAGAAAGAATGAAAAATGCAATGACCGTAACTATTGACACCGAAACTTATCGGAATTACGTGATTTTTCAACCGTAGACATATTTCATTGTTCCGGTCATATCTTATTTCACGAATTTCTTTGCCGACGAAATATGATGTATTTCGTCGGCTAAAAATGAAAAATAGATAAAAAAACAGGTTGTTTAATGTAACCATACCAATTTCCTGCATATATCACCAAAATTAAACTAAATTATGAATTCAACAGCTTGTAGCATATAAAACACACATCAATTTGTATTACAAATTCAAACTAAGAAGGCTCGTAATCGGAATCATCCGATGAGTCTTCTTCGGTGTCAGAATTAATTTCTGGCAATCTATGCATTTCTTCATCACAATAGTCATCGTTTGTTTCTTGATTTGGATCCACATCAATAAGCCTTGCATCTAAATCGTGAATTCGAACCGAACGACCCGCTTTAAAATTATTAAGGCGAATTGTAGAGGAGTCATGAATACCTATTGCACTGGGCTCTTGATACGCAACATCTTCTTCCTCGTCTTCGGCCTCTCCAAGTGTAGCCGCCTGGTAAATATTTCAAGGGTGCACAAGGTTGACGACTTTCCACGCGTCACCCTTAACAAAGTCATCAAGATAAAATATTTGTTTTACTGATGTCGCAAAAACGAACGGGTCATCTTCGTAACAGCTTGTAGCAGTGTTCACCGATAAAATTCCGTACTGATCAATCTTCATGCTCTGTGGGCTTCTAGTATCAAACCATCTACACTTGAAGAGGTGCACTGTCATGCCTTGCCCATAAACGAGTTCCACTACTGAATCAAGAACACCTTAATAATCAACTCTATTCCGCCCATCATGAGCCATCACCCTAGAATTTTGTGTTCTCCATCTGTTGTCTCTCTGTTCACATATAAATTGCACGTCATTCACCTTACACATCGGATAAACTCTTGACATTATCGGCTTCATCGCTAGAAGTCTTAGTTCGTGCGACCAATTTGGGTGACCATCGAATTGAATATGGTTCATCTGCAACCAAATATTCAATGTATTGTAAATATGAATAATTATGCAATGAATTAGTCATGAACAAAAATAAAGACCTACATACTCAGCCGCCAAAATAGTTCGCGAACTTCTTGTTGTGGTAGTCGAGATCACCTTGAATGTCTGGACAGTATAAATGGATATCTTTCCAGCATTCAACTTCTCGACAGTTAATCAATACCCACCAATGGGCTATGACTAGCTTATGTGGTTGCAACTTGTAGGAGTTTGGTAAAATTCTATAAACTTCAGCATCATTAGAGACTATGGAAATGTTGAACTTCAGTACATCTACCATCTCCTAAATATAACTTCATGTAGGTGATGCACTCGTGCGCAATATATGCTTCAGCTATACATCCTTCAGGCGCAGATTTGTTAGCCACATAAGCTTTGTAGTCTCCAAGTTGTCTATATATAAATAAATTTGTTGTAATATGTTATGATTATATATTGAACATGTAGAATAAAAAAATTAGGTGTAAAAAACATACCTTTCCATAGGATACATCTAAGTATAGTGTACTGGACAGGTAAGCAACAATTGCTTAGGAAGATGGATCATCATGTGCGGCATGATGTCAAAAAAATTTGAAGGAAATATCCTCTCAAATTTACACATAATATAAATAATGTCCTGTTGCATTTCCCGGAGATCAGATTTTGTCACTTCCCTTGTGCATAACTTCTGGAAGAATCTTGACAACGCTACTAACGGCTCCACCACCTGACGGGGAATGAACGGTCGAATGAAAATAAGAAAGAGACGTTGTAGCAGAATATGACAGGCATGAATCTTTAACCCGTACATTTTATTTTCCCGAATGTTTACACACCGGGCTATATTTCCTGCGTAGCCTGAATGATACTGATTCACATAACTCATCCACCTGAAAATTACGTTCTTCTGGTCAGGCTTCACGGTGTAAGGAGCTTGAGGCATTTTTTTCTTCCCTTCTTTCAACCACAAATGTCTTCGTATCTCCATTTTTTAAGATCAATGCGTGTCTTAAGACTGTCTTTCGTCTTTCCCTCCAAGTTCAGCACTGTTCCCACCACACTGTCGCACACATTCTTTTTTATGTGCATCACATCTAGGTAGTGTCTGATCAACAACTTACTCCAGTGTGGGAGTTCCTAGAATATGCTCTTATGTGTACAAAATTTATACCTGTCGGGTCTGTCAGGTATTGCCGCCATAATATTGGGATGATTGCTGAGCTGTCCAAAATCATACTCATTAAGCACTGCTAAAATTTCTTCCCCCCGTCCATCTTCTAGGAGGCACACCATTTCTACAGTCTCATCAAATGTCTTGTCATCGAACCGCCATTCGTGATCATACGGAAGGAGAGTACGGTGACCCAATCTGCATATATTGTTGCAATGACTACTACTTCCCTCATCACTAAGGCACTCTGGACAAGCTTTGTATCCCCTAACAACGTTGCCCGAAAACATCCCACGGGTAGAAAAATCACTGATGGTACCAACAACCATGACATGCATCTGGAACGTCTCGTGCATGTACTTGTCATAAGTGGGATAACCAACGTCCTAAAAAACGTAAGCTCTTCAATCAAGGGTCTAAAATACACATCGAGACACTTCCCTGCATAACAGGGTCCTGGAATCAACAAACTCAACATATTGTATTCCTTCTGCATGCACATCCATGGAGGAAGGTTGTATGGTACCAAAATCACCGGCCATACACTGTATTGAAGACTCATGTTGCCAAAAGGATTGAACCCGTCAGATGAGAGCACGAGCCTCACATTTCAGACCTTTGACGTAAAATGAGAAACTCCCTGTCTATATGCTTCCAAGTCTCCCCGTCAGCATGGTGTATAAGGGTATCTTCGTCATGCAACTCCCTCCCTGCCTCCACCTTGATCATAGCGTACCACCAATCCTAACCAAAAGGTCTTCTGACGAGATCTAGTGAGTGAATAAGGGGGTGTAATTAGTAATATGTGAAATATATGTAAATTATGTAACCAACGTTATTTTAAAAATTTGAATGGAGGTCAAGTAAATGTTTGTATTTAAAAGTAAATGAGAGGTGTAAAGAGCATAAGAGATATAATAAACAAATTTAATGGTACTAATAGCCGCACTCCTTTTTTGTAGCCGCACTCCAACCTTAATATGAGATCATCAACTCGATCAATACAAAATATATACGTTACTGCTTAATTTAACATGGAGTATTACTGAGGCTACTTGTGGTTGTTTCGTATATACGTAATGCATTCGTGCAATTTAGTCGACTTAGCAAATTGCTTTTTTATCAATTGGCTCTAGACCTGTCATTCGATCGGTTCAAATCGGTAATGGGTGTTATCAAATCGGTATTGCTTTCGGTAATAAAATATGACTACTAAAAACCAACCAACTTTTTCAGTATGAGATAAATCTTACCAAATTCGGTATTTCAGTTTTCGGTATTACCAAACTTTACAACAAATATATTTTCTAAATATAACGAAATAATAGAGGAAGCAATTTTTTTGCAAATATAGTCATTGACACCATAACGTGCCTATTAATATGATGTAATTTATTTAGTAGGTTAATTATATACAAGTGTACATCTTTGTGAACCAACTGTATAGAGTATGCAAAATTTCTGAAAATATTATTAAATAGGATATGATCAATATGATGAAAAATAACTATGGAAGAAAAATCACATATTGCATGTAACGTTTGGGTCTTGATCAAATCAGTCAACATTATTTCTTCTTATGATTTCCCATGGGGAGCCATATCATTGAGATGTAAATTTTCTAATATTTTTACATCAAACCATTACTTCTCATTCATACGAAAGGCTATGAGAGGAAGTATCGATCAAAATAAGACATAAAGGGCTAAATAATAGCGTTTTCGTGTAATAAGTGATATCATATTAAGGTTGAACGCATTGATCAAGTTCTAAACATTATCGAAAATATGTGAAATTTGTTCCATAGTCGTATTTAAGTATACTGACCAAATCGAACGGACAAATTTTGATTTTATAAATTTCAGTGTTAGAAACCATAATATGTCTACTAATGTGGTATAACTTGTTTAGTAGGTTATTTGCAAGTGTAGGTCTTTATGAACCAATTGTATGGAGGAAGCAAAATTTTCGATGCTCATGTGAAATAAGATATGATCAGTATAGTGAAATACGACTAAGGTAGAGAAAGTACATATTTTTGGTAACGTGTGTGCTCAGATCAAAGTGGTTAACTTTATTTGCAAATATAAGTGTTTAAATAACTAACATTTTGGTAAATTCGGTATTTACCAAAAACCAAACCAATTTTTTCAGTATTTTTCAGTTTCGGTTCTTTCGATTTCGATTACTAAATTTCGGTTTATTAAATCGAAAATATTTGATCGGTTTTCGATCGGTTTAATATTTACCAAACCAAATGACAGCCCCAATTGGCTCATTTACTAACTGGTAGCCGACATCCATTAGTTCTCAGAATTTTCCATGTGACACTCAATCACGCCATGCGCAATTCACCTTTCGGTGATACTCAATCAATTACGATTTCAAATTAGTTTTCCATTGTGATGATTGGATTATACACAGTTCAAGTATAGTTTGCTGAAAAACTGTAACACTAAAGTAGCCGAAAGAAAGTTTCCCTAAAACAAGGAAGGTTCTGAAAAGTTTGGATCATGTGACAGAAAATTATGATTATCAATATGGTATCGATTGGAAGGTGATGCACCCTATTGCAAGATAATGGTGATGGTCGGTGACTAACATATAAGATGACAAATCAAAACTATACTGAATATAAGCCTCTTTTTTAGCTAGTTAGGCTGTGATTGTAGTGGCTAATTAAGCTGAAAGGATCTCGGACTCTCACTTTACCATATCGATCATTAATCGATTGGCAGTAGCTCAAATGGATTCATATAATTATGATGTTGCCTGCAATTACTTGTGCAAAAAATAAAATGCATGTATGAACACAATGGTCTGGTAAAGTTGGTCTAGCTATTTAATTAGTATGAAACATCCATGTTAAAAGTTCAAGTCTCAATTTCCACCGGTTTATGGCCAGCAGGTTTAAGGGACATTTGAATTTGTGCGCATGCGGCGGGAGATTAGTCCAGCTTTGTTAAGATACTCGCTAGACCTCGATTTGAATATTAACTAGGTGAGTGTATGTATTACTAATTTGCTAACATAATCGAGATAACTTACTATCTCACTTTCATTTAATCCAAAATCACGAATATTTATATTCCTTGTATATTTGCTCGGGTCGGCTTTGATTAAGAGATTTAATCTATCATAATTTCGAAACAAACTCTTCATTCAATCACGTTCTCACATGTACAACCTGGTGATGGCGTGACAAAGTAATCCCAGGTATGACTTGACAAATTTCAGTTTGGAAATTGGTTATTCGTACATGCATGTAGAGACTTGTTATCGTAAAATAGAGTCTGTATACATACATATATGAAATAATGACGGTTAGCTGATTGAATGCCTAGTCAAATTCAAATCTCATTCACCCAGTATATGAATCAAAGACGATAAACTGAGAAGGAAGAGAATAGAGAACAGGATGTAAGCTAGGGATAAGGCAATACGCTGTGAAGTCTTGGTCAAGTGTCAAAATGCGATCCTGCTGCTGGAATCTTGATTCCATTTGACCAAGCAAACCAATGTGCATGGGATCTTTTCTAGCTTTTAAACTCATCATTTTATTCAGGTCATGCACACGTTTATATTTCACATAATTTCATTTTTGTTCTTTAGCATTATACAAAGCCCTGGCCGAGCCGATTCTAGGATCCTTTCAAATGTGAAGCATCTTCTATGTTCACATATTCAAGATCGATTTGACGTCAATCTTTCTCGATCAATCTTTCTGAATCCATGCTTGTCAGATAATTAATAAGGGTTTCACTCTTACGTTTGTGATGACTCGAACTCATGACTTCGTCAATAAATAATAGATGCGCTTACCACTACATCCATCGTAATTTGAGTGAAAATTCTTGAACAAATACGTCAAGGTAGAGGTGACAAACGGGCTGATCTAGCCCGTCAGGCCCGTTTAATCGGGGGTTCAGGCCGTGCTTGGGCCGGCCACGTCTTAACGGGCTTGGGCCCGGCCCGACCCATTTACTCAAATCTAAGGCCCAGCCCTGCCCAAGCCCATAACATATTAGGTCGGACCGGGCCCATTAACGGACCCGTTTGTAGTTAAAAATAGAAATTAGTCTAAAATTGATATCATAGTATATCAAAACAAAAACATTTAAAAACTAATTCATATTTTCTATCGATCATTTGTTTTTTTGCCAACCAACTAAAGAAATATATGATTATGAATCATATGATCATTATTTATACTGGGTAATATTTTAGAATCAAAATGAATAATTATTAGTATTTATAGGTTATTGTTCACACTTAAAACAAATTTTATATTATTTATAAATATATAATCTTTATATTATAAAGAAAATATATATTTTAAAGCGGGTCGGGCCGTGGGTCTTAACTTATCGTGCTTGGACCGGGCCGGGCCTATAACGGGCTCGGGCTGGGCCCGTGGGTTTATTTTTCTAGGTCTGGCTCGACCCATTAAGATAACGTGTTTGGACCGTGCCGGACCGATAACATGCTCGTACCGTGCCGTATCACTTTTAAACGTGTCGTGCCCGTACTTTACGGCCCGTTTGCCATCTCTACTTCAAGATGTAAGTATTAAGCACATTTAATATGCAATTTTCTCTTTTTATTTAATCTTGTCATCCACCATATCATGGGTATATGCGAAGGCCTTTAATCAAATTGAAATTTAAAAAACTAGTCCAAATATTTTAAACACAGGAGGTGATGACCCAAAATCAAAGAAGTTATGAGAACTTAAACGTATCGAATCAAAAACTAAAAAGATCAGAGGAAGAAAATTAGGTTTTCTAGTCTTTGATATATCTTCGCATCTTTAATTGGATGACTTGCTCAATGATGATGCAAGTGGACATTAGTATGTGAAATCAGCTCTCAAGATTTTGGAGTGTAAGCCTCTACACACTCATGCAAGGGTTCGATCATAGATCTGCAGGGAATGTTGACTGTATGTATGTATCTATCTATCTAACGTGGAATGTATACCATATATATATAATTGCATGATAATGTTGCATAAACTACATGGTCAATGGATTAATAATTCGAGGTTCGAGTTAATGAATAACTAACCTAGAAGCCACCAACATACAAATCAAGCTAACTATGGTCTACGGGCTGCTGATCATCATTGACGAAGACTTTGTCAGTTTTGGTGTAACTAACTACGTACTAAACCGAGCACCTCTCTTTTCGATGTGTATATAATGCAGAATCGATGTTGCTTCTATATCCAATAACCAACTTAACCAGAACGATACACACAGTGATCATCCACTCTTTCAGTCATCGTTTTAATACCCGCAAGCGCAAAGAGCTAGGTCGAATTACGACTGAGCATCAAAGCTTGATAGACACAGGAAGATGGGAAACTTTTTAGGGAAGGTCGATAACGGCGTGGTGCACCCGGTTGATGAAAATGAAGGAGCAGTTGATAGAACGCCGTCGACGCCGAACAGTTTGTTGAGAGTTAAGGTGCGTATGACTAAGAGGCAACTTAAGGAGTTGATAGCGCAGGTGGACAAAAACAAACTAGGTCACCGGAGTTCTGAGGATCTAGGCAGCGTGATCCTGAAGGAATGCTTGAAAGGCAGGCTTAACGCTCGTGTTGTTGCTGCTGCTTCTGAGAGTGATTGTAATAAGGGATCCAGATATGAACGGGGTTGGATGTTGAGCACCATTTCTGAGGAAGAAAAAGAACATCAACATCTGTTGTGATTAGATATAAATGGTACGTAACTCTCACAGCAGCACTATATATTTCATTTGAACTACCATTCTTTTCTAGGAACGAAATTTTGTATATTATTGCTTTGAAGATTCTTTTATTGTAATTGTGAATCTCATTGTTCCAAGTAAACAATACTTGAGAATAGAGAGATAGTTCTAAAAGTTCATGGGATCGGAGAAGATTAAATTTTTATTACAACAAGAATCAGAGAATTGTATAAGGTAAACGGATCATAAATATAATCTTTGGGATTGACTATTTTATATCTAAAGACTGTATAGGAATCATCTACGGTACTATCTTGTAAATTGTCCATATATTAGTACATATGTTGTAGGTAGAGTAATTACTACAATTAGAACAAATATTATCAATTTTTTATACTAATTGTTGTGTTTGTCATAAAATGCATGTAAGAAGAATAATAATTGATTAAGGAAACTACTAACAATATGATTAATTTTTATATAACTAAATAATTCCTCAAAAGCCTAGGTTAGAAAGTTTTTGATATGGAAATATTGAAATTGTCAACCATACATTGATAATTAACCATTAATCAGAGACATTAATTTGTGATTGACAAAATTAATTAGTAAGAAAATTTATATAACTAATAGTAATTAGGTGATCTATGATGATTTTTTCAAAAATTATCTTTAAAAGGAAAATAATGTATTGATGAATTATCAATTGATAATCAAATATCAATTAGTTTAATGACAATTAAACTAAAAGATGTGTTTAGGTTAGGACAGAAGGTAACGATTTTGTCAACATATAATTGTCTATTAATAGTTATGTTCAATATTTAGAACCGTTAGATATATTATTAATCTAAAAGTGTAAAATATTTATTAAAATAAAAGTATGACAAACATTCCCTTACTATAAAAATTCCTAACATACAATAGTAGCTAGTGATCTTCAACAAAGTAGCAGAAGTGTGGAGTCACTTCCTATCTAACGCAAACGTTCCCCATTATTCTTACATGACAAAGTAAACTTCTGTGTAAGCCCAACCCAAACACGTTCCCTAATGCAACGCAGTGAAAGTAAAACATCTCGGATATGTGGTCGGTCTCTTGGTGATTCAGTAGAACACCTGATACCAATTCTAAAGATCTCACTGAAGCAGTTTTCGACTTCTTCATCTCTTAAGCCGACGATTCTTGCCGCTACTTTAGTTTCTCGAACAAGCAGTGGATCAGCAATTTTTGTAATTCCTTTCGACAAAGCAGCCTTACAAACACTACGAAAGCTGGAGCCGCGACAGAACCGCTCATCAGTGGGTTTGCTCCCTGAAAAAATCTCTAGCAAAAGAATTCCGAAGCTGTACAAATCACCAGATGGTGACACTTCACCTTCAAATTCATACTCTACAATTCAAAATCACATGATATCATTCATTACTTATAATTGCAAATAGCTATAAATTAGCTTTCTTAGTAAAATATTTAAGAGCAAAGTAATGTAATTAATCAGCTATAATAAATTAATAATGAAGAACATATATATTACCTGGCGCGGCATAACCAACAGTTCCTCTTAAACCGATTGCGAACTCATTTTCTGTTCTGGAGAGAAACCTTGCTAGTCCAAAGTCAGATATACGTGCAGTAAATTCCTTGTCTAGAAGAACATTGCTTGGCTTGATATCACAATGAACTATTGGAGTTTCGACTTGATTATGAAGATAATCTAGCGCACAAGCAACATCAATTGCTATGCTAAGTCTCTGGTGGAGATTTAAATACTTAGGTGCACGTCTTACCTGTTGTGCTCCAGAAGTTGAATGCAACCATTCCTCTAAGCTCCCGTTCTCCATGTACTGATACACCAGAGCTTTGAAGTTTTTACCATGGAAATCGAAACTAGAACATGCACTTACAATCTTGACCACATTTCGATGTCTTACATATCTTAAGACGTTGCATTCGGTTGCGAAACTCGTCAAAGCTCCACGGCGTGACATTTTAAACACCTTCACAGCAACAAGATGAGCTGTATCATACTTGATCGAATAGACGTAAGTTTTATCAAGAGCTGCCTTGTAAACGGACCCAAAACCACCAACACCAATCAAATTTCCCGAAGAAAAGCCATTAGTAGCTTCTGAAAGAACACTATATGGCAGTGGCAATGGATCCACCCAGCTCAAAACAGAAGATAATATAGCATGATTCTTTCTTCTCAAACGAAGAAATGACAATATTTTGCTCCAAACTGTCGATTTCTTTTTCGACGGTCGATGAAGAAACCCCAAAGAGTGATCCATAGATAACTATTTTTAGAAACCCGAAGACTGCCAATCTGTATTGAACTCTGAATTCCATCAGTGAAAGCATGACAGTCTAATTTATAGAATTATAGTAGCTAGATAGAGGAAGAACTTTCTCAACACCTTCTGCTTGACTTGCTTTACGACTTTATATATCCAATTGGTTGTGAAGCTTAGTTCGAGAAGCCAAGTATGATTCTTTGAAGCCACCGCCTAATTTCCCTGAGCTTTCTTCTAGCTGGGACTGCCGACAATTAAAAATCAGAAGTGATCATGAACACGGAGAATCATTACATCAACCAAATTACCAAATTAAAGTCGCAAGAGCTTGTCCCACAATTCTAATGGACTCATCAAGTGTTCTATAATAGCGCAGCTCTCAATCTGGCCATCATTTTATACCCCAAGCCAAGTCCAATGGGTTGAAATTGCCCGGACAAACACAGAGGCCCAATTTCAGGGCGAATACTCCGAATAGCATTGCATTTTTTTTCTATTTGACGTAGTCTTCAGTACACGAAGTGTAGACACACATTACCACACACGTATTTGTTAGGAAACCGTTGTCTTGTTGTTTTTGGCATAGGTATACATTTATGTTCTTGTGTGAGGTATTGTTCCACTATTTAGTTATAATTTATTTTATATTTTTCTCAATAAATTAAGATTGAAGAATTCTCCACTCTCTATTATAGCCAAAAAACAAACAAACATTACCACACATGTATGGTTAGATCAGATAAAATAGGTGCATTGTGGTTTTCATATATGAATGATATTGCTCTGTATATTTACACACGGTGTCTGCATGAATTTATGTCCAATCTATGGATGGGGTAGTTCTCGGGGTCTTGATGGGTTGGTGAATCTTACTTCAAAACATGTTGGGTTTGATGGTTGGTACTGATGTGATTCTTGCAGTGCACAGTTTCTTTGAACAAATCTTTTACTTCCCCATTTTAATTCTAATTTGCTTATTATGATTTAGAAAACTCTGGAAGCTGAGGGAGTTACAGATTATCGACCAGTCGCTCTGGTCAATTTTGTCTTTAAAATTATTACCAAGTTATTGGCAAACATGTTGAGTCCCATTATGGCCAGAATCATCTCGCCAAATCAGAGTGCTTTTGTTACTAGTAGATCTATTGTGGATCCTATTATTCTAACCTCAGAATGCATGAATCTTCTAGATCATAAATGTTTATTAGGCAATATTGTGATCAAGTTTGATACAACCAAGACTTTTGATACTGTTAATTGGGCTTTTCTACGTGTGCTTTCTTCTTTTGGGTTCGGTGTCACCTTTGTGCATTGGGTTCGATGTATTTTGCACATTTGTCTATCTTAGTTAATGGTCAATCCTACGACTTTTTCATGTGTTCAAGAGGTGTGCGACAAGAGAATCCTTTATCGCCAATTATTTTTTGCCTTGCAAAAGAGGTGTTGAGTAGAGAGATTCTACAAGTTACTGCAGATTATAGTATTGAGCGCCTTGTAGAGTCGGGTTGTTGTTCTCCTCCATCGCATGTGTTATTTGTGGACGACATCATGGTTTATATGCAGGCTAGTTCAAGTGTTCTTATTACTGTAAATGATTTCATAGAGGAATATGCAGCTAACTCAGGTCAGAAGGTCAATAAAGATAAGCCTAAAATGTTTATGGAGAAGTATGTGGACCCACAACAATATGATATTTCTAGAATTTTAGGGGTTTTGTTGGGTGTTTTGCCTTTTAATTATTTGAGTTTTCAATCTTCTCTGGGGATCTAAGATGTGACTATTTTAGACATATTGCGGATAAGGTGCGTGCTAAATTGAGCTCTTGGAAAGGAAAAATCTTCTCACATGCCGCTAAGCTTCAACCAATTGAGTATGATATTCAAAGTTAATTAATCTACAGTTTCCAAGTTTATACTTGGCCAAGGGAACTAATTAAGCGGGTTCGAAGATGTATTCAGAATTTATTTTGGAGTGGAAATTCGTTGAAGGGGTGTTGCATTGGTTGTTTGGATAAAGTTTGCATGCCTAAGGCATGCAATGGCTTGAATCTTAAGATCTTACTATTTTGAATCAAGCGTAGCTTCTAAAGTGTGGATGGGAGGTGGTTTCTAGGATGTCACCCTCTGCTTGTTTTCTTCATGGTATGTTCCTTCTTACTGAATTGCAGCCTTGGAATTGTTATAAGAAGTTTTTGGTGTGGTTGGGATTGAAGGTGTGGCATGTTCTATTGTCCAAGCTGTGGTGGATTTTAGGTGATGGGAGGAAAATTCGATTATGGAGTGATAATTGGATGGGTGCTGTCTTAGGAGAGACCTTTAATTTGGATGCTCAAACTTTGGCTCAATTAGACAACAAACTAAGTGACTTTATTTTGCATGGGACTTGGAATTTGCCTAATTTTTTGTGCAAATGTTTCCTGGTGTTGTCGAAGCCTTTTAGTCTACTGGTATTCCTTTAGAGCCTACTGAGGATAAGGTTGTTTGGGCTGATTCCTCCTCTGGTAATTTGACGACAATAGATGCTTATACGTCACAAATTGATCAAGCTCCCTCTTTGGAATGAGGGTCTCTTATTTGGATGTTTATTATTCAGCCTCGCAAAAGCATGTGTAGTTGGAAGGTTTTCATAGAAGAATTTTAACTGAGGGCAGATTATAAAGAAATGGTGCTCAACTTTGCTCACGTTGTCTGCTCTGTAGAATTAACTGTGAGAGTGGTCCTCATCTATTTTGGGAGTGCATTGTAACCTCATGCCTTTGGGATTCATCTATTCTGGGAGTGCATTGTAACCTCATGCCTTTGGGATTAGAGTTTCCATATGTTTCGTGATACTAAACCTCTTCACCTTGCTTTGCCTGAGATCATCTCAAAGGCCTTACTTTCCAGTTGACAAAATCTTATAAACTGCTATGGAAAATCATACTCTACAATCTCTTATGTTGTATTTGGTCAGACCTGTAATCGTATGATGCATGAGGGAGATACCTTTTCATTTGGCATACTTAATCATTTTTTTGTGGTTTCATTAAAACAATCTGCTAGTCTCATCTTTGCCTCTTCTTTCTCCCTTTTTGGTATATCGATGTTTGGATTTTTAGGGCTCTCACAACTCAGGCCAACATCCCTAAATTCAAATTGGTGGTTTGGCAACCTCCTAAACCCTAAGGATTAAGATTAATACTGCATGTTCTTTTCGTAGTTCTAAGCTTGCAGGCTATGGTAGAATAGCTAGGGGTCATATGGGGATTTTTATTCACACTTTTGCAACATGTGTTCTTGTTCTGAGTGCCCTTGATGATGAGATTCTAGCTTTTTAGAAGCAATTTGTATTATAAGGCTATGTGAATGACACTATTTATACATTGAAACTGATTCTATGATGGTGGTATGCTACTTTCAGGCACCTAGTTTGGTGCCATGGAGGTTGCGCACATGGTTGTCAAATGGTATGTCTTTTGTCTGTCAGTATCATCTCAAAGTGACATATACATTTTAGGAGGGTAATGCGTCAGCAGATGCATTAGCTAATTTTGGTGCTTCACTAGATGGTGATCAATTTTGGGATGTAATTACTCAATTCTTAGTCTCTAGTTATGTTCGTGACTTATCCTTCATGCCTACATACCGATGTAGATGAGCTTTCGGCTGTTGGGTTGCTTGTTATACTTTTCTGTTTTCACTTTATGTCAGTGTATTCTTTTGTTCTCATGTATATTGTTCTTTTGTTTTGTTTTTTGTACTCTGGTATTCAAGACTTGGTATTGGTATAGCCTGTATGTCTTACTATATGGTTTTTTGATTATCAATAAATTTTCAAGTTAGGATGATGAGTTAGTCTTATGCCCGCTTACCAAAAAAATCTGTAGAAAGATCATGAAAAGGGTCGGACATTCAAACATGCAAACACTACTAGCAAGAGAAAGTAAAAGAGTCTTAATAATATGAATTGGGTGTAAATCAAAACAAAATATAGAGATAGAGTTTTCCTTACTGATAGCTTCATTTTTTGAGTTTATTTTTAATTTTCTCAAGAATTAAGTTGGTCAGAATATTTGTTCCTCTATATATATGTGTGTGTGTGTATATATATATATATATATATATATATAATCTGTAGAAAGGGTCGGACATTCAAACATGCAAACACAACTAGCAAGAGAAAGAGAAAGTTAAAGTCTTAATAATATGAATTTGGTGTAAATCAAAACAAAATATAGAAATAAAATTTTTCTTACCGGTAGCTTCATCTTTTGAGTTTATCTTTTGGTCAGAATATATATATATATATATATATATATATATATATATATATATTCTTGTTATCAACATATCATTAAATTTGTGCTTGAGATATAAGCCAAGCAACCATGCGACAACATCAGCCAGTTGCTGAAACAACGTTTTCCTAATTGCATGCAAAGAAACGGGAAAACGTACAGAAGACAAAATTTATTCGACAAAACCTGCTAATTACAGCGTATGCGAAATTCCTTTCATGAAAGTTTAGGCTAAATGATATATACTTAATTGCTAACAACATTCTTTAGGTACATATTTTAATTTATAATAATCATTGAAAGTACTGCATGAAGAATATTTTCAAACAAGAAGGCAGGCTGAGATGACAATGCAGACCATCCAGAATTTTCTGTGAATGTATACTAATTTGGTTGATAGTAACTAGCTATATTCCCTATTAACTTGGAGGAATATCAATTTCGACCAGTTTTTTGCAGTGCTATGAGATTTGTAACTGATGATAATATCCAACCATAATATATATTGTTGAAAAGACTGATATTATGGTCTTTACAATCTTTTCATGGTTATCTGTGGATCGCCATTTTCACAAAACTGATCTATACGCATGCATAAGCTCAAGGAAATAATTGAAAGCTTTCATGAATCAGGAGCCTGATAACCTAGCTACCAAGTAATTGTTGTTCATATTCGCCAAATTATTTGAAGGATCTATCCATCTATGATATGATATATCCTTTCAGAGCCTAATTTTGCTTACTAGTCGATTAACGTTTTGTGAATCCTTGACCAACCAAATTAATGGACATGCAGATTCTTATGCCAACTGATCATCGTGCAATGTAATATCACTGCAGACAGCATAAAAGGAGAAACACGTTCTGGAAATGCATGACATATATCAGCCCTCGTTAGCTATCTAGGGCTGTTTCTTCTCTATATATACTTGTTCAACTCTACATTCTTTTCCATCCAAAGCAATACAATACCTTCATACTGCTTACACCATCTTGTCTATTCCTTTACAACACTTCAGTTGTTATTTTATCCCTTTTATTAGTTCTGATATTCATACAACACCCAAGCAATTCATCAAACATGAAATCCGTACGTTGAGGTTTTCGTTCTGCTAGCAATGTCCATGGCTTTACCCATTCCTCTCTTCGAAACACCATATGAAGAAACCTCTGTGGCTTTTCGCATGAGGGGAAGAAGCCGCTTCCTTGCCACTCAGACTCCTCGAGCTGTGACGTCGCAATGTAGCCTGAAACCTGGGACTTGTACCGCTAAAGGGAACTCGGACCAAACTGCTACAACAACAGATGTGTTAATATGGCGACAGACGAGAACAACTGCGGATATAAATGTAAGATAACATAGATATGCTGCAAAGGTCATATTGTGAACCCAACGACTGATAACTTCAACTGCGGGAGCTGCTTCAACAGTTGCAAGGTTGGCAGTTCAAGTGAAAATGGGATGTGCGACTACGCATAGATTGACATGAAACATATAAAGTTCTACCCAATAAGCTAGGATTGGTTGAAACATATTATGTGTTCGCTTTGGAATCCAATTTCATAGGTATACTTTTTATGACCGATTCAGTAATCTATATTGGCTGCTGTTTGGTTTTGCCTTCAATACGTACAATTAAATGAATTAATGACACTTTTTTTCTTCTGAACGGTAAATATATTGCTTAAATAATACCCAGAAAACACGTTACATCATATGCCGTCTTCTTTGTTAGGTATGCTAAGCAAGGCTACAAGCATCATGATTAGTACCTTCATTGATGACAATTAGGTTCGTAAGAGCCTGTAGTAAAAGAAGTAAACATCTCGTTACGTAACCATCACTTTTTTCCACTTTCCTCAGAACAAACTTGAAACCTTAATACCGAGAGACTTACGGTGGACATGAGGTCAGTTAACAGTGGAGATCAAACTTGGATGGATTGGCCAATACAATGGTACTTTGAGCAAACTATTGTTAAATAATCAAACAAAACAAGAATGTATAGTAGTATAGTACATCATATGATGTTGTGTGGGCTTCACCCACTTTTTTCTTTCTTTTCTGTTTTTGAAAGCATAACTGTATTTGATTGGTTAAAAACTTCACAAACACTTATATATGAGTTATTAATAAAATATTTAAAAAACACCTTAATTTTCATTTCCTTTCTTCGACTTGGCGATGTCGAAGTCGGAGGAGGTGGTTGGTATCAAGTACTAAGTACTAACTGGGACTCGGTCTATTTTCCTTTCATGCATGCCACGTTTTTGATGATGACCGTATATAAGCTGACTTCCAAGCTCGCAGTTTCTGCAGAAACCACTTGTGAATGCCAGAACGCAATGGGGGGGCTAACCACGTACATCTCTGGAGAACATCACCGACGTCACTAAGCTAGCTCGGTCAAACAAGACCATATACTTACATATATACTCGTATATGGATTGCCCTATATACGTACCTTAGTTTCCTCAACTGGGAAAAGCTTCAAAAAGATAGAGGACCATGGAATGAGGTTAAGGGTTCGATGGTAATGGGAAAAAGATAGGCAGCAAGTGATAAGAGAAGCATGTGCTTTGCTGCTGCAATTTGCCTCCCTGCTGGTTCTGCAGCTTTCTGTTCATGTGGATATTATAGCCTAATACCATATACACGACACACTCCATTTTTCTCATGCTCCACATCCTTTCCTCTTAGCTACCTCTTTCACTTTTCCTCGTGGATTTGATCTCACTAAGCAGTCTCAGCTAGAGCAAAGCTCCATGATTGGCTTGCATGCTTGTTGTCCTGAAGCCAACCCAGCTTTCTTTAGCACGATTTCTGATGCGGCCTATCTGTTTGTAATTTCAATCTTGGAGTTACTTTGTGGAGTTACTGATTAAACAACAGTGAGAACCCATGTGGGAGTTGCATAGCATGAAGTGGATCTTAGCTAGACAGCAGCACTGTAGTTACATGTGGGTTGTGATCTTTTTCTTACGAGGGCATGTGTGACACTATCATTTCAAAACTCCCTGTGTTACTGCATTGGAAGAGCTAGATTAATCTCATTGTTATTTGTATACCAAATACTATATAGACGTCTGATAGATAATGATGCATTTTCAAGCTAAATTGTGCTAAAAGATTACAACAACCGCCAATAATGGTCAAATTTCCTCACCATCGATCAATCACATTACCATCGATTAATCGCATTCCCTTCTCTCACATCGTCGCTTGTTCAAATAAAGAATGAGGTGTGTCCCTCTGGCCTTTAGAAGACGATTACAGTAGAAATTATAAGGAAAAAAAACAGAACGGTGTTAGGATGCATCCGAAGCTATATCAAAAGTCCTAAACTTTTTATGGACGTACATTAGGTAAAAACCTATATGAATTGGAAAAGATATATACATTCTTCTTTCAAATTGAACATGAATTTATATATGATCGTTTGATCACATTGCATGTCATCATATGAAAGTGATTCCCTCTTCCTAGCTTAGTCTTTTTGCATCGCTTGTCGGGTTATCCATTAGTTAATTACCTAAATGCATATCTCAAAGGGATGCACACCCTAAAAGGCGCATAGAGAAAGGAATTAGGGCCGGAAATGTTGGCACGTAACGATAACAATGTTGGTATTAATGGAGCACTATATACCAAAGCTTTGGAATTGACCTATATTGCACTTTGTCAAATGAGACCATTAAGATAGACAAGAAGAGGCAAAAAACCTCAGTATCGCTCATATTATAAAAAAAAGATAAGGGGGTGAAACCAAAACCTTTATAGAAAATTAAGCACAATAAAGAAAAACTAACTAATGAAAGCAGAACTGAGAGATACCTAAACTATCACTAGTGCAAGCCAATACAATAAAGGAATGAATCACATCCTACTAAATTAGATCAGTTAAAGTGGTATCATAATTCGTTAATAAATCAGCAACCTTGTTATATTCCAGAAAGATGTGTGAAGATCTGAAATGTATTTGAGAAATGCGGGTCAAACAATTTCACAATTGTACTCTAAGTTGCCATAGCACCAAATGAGGAGATTGAGGAAAATAAGGAACAATGGAGGAATCAATTTCCAACCATATATGCTTCGGATCTTAGAGCCAAGTTAACTCTATTTTTTTAATATTGTCATCACATATGCTACAACCCATCTAGGAATGTCTAAATTTAATGAAAAATAATAATAAGAAAATTTCCTCTATAATCACAAAAACAGCCGCATAACCATGATTGGAGACCAATTTTTAATCTCTTGGTTGAATATGACCTTCTATGCAATTCATTTCTTCATGTCCACTACTTATGATGAGCGAAAATAGTACTTGTTTTGTAATCATGGCATCGCCATGTGAGGTCAAAACTACAAATTGATAAGTCATCCAAAAAGATTAGAGTTTCGATCGAAATTCAAATTGACAAAGAGATAAAAGAACTACAAAAGAAAATTAAACCTACCAATCCTGAATTTCTTAGCTGATTTCATACATATCGTGATCATTACGTGCTAAATAAAAACGATATGTATAAACAAGTACACGTACTTATAAAAATAACACAAATCAAAATATATAGATAAACAATAAAAATGTTAGATATAAACTTTCGACTTTTAGAGACTATAATATAAATTTTCACACCAACTTAATGAAATAAAGACTTAACTAAAACCGTCATAAGTTGGCAAAGCAACAGGTTTACAAAGTAAATGAGATTATCCAAACTTAGTTTCCATATTAACCCAAAATGGGAATAGGTTTAGTGTCATTTTCATCTCATATAAATAGGAAATATGGAAGATCTTATCTTCTATGTCAAGCATTGTGCATGGTGATGCTATTCCCTCAAGCCAAGCTGAAACCAAAAAGACTAGCCGCCAAGAGAGCCGACACCCAATAAACCCAGAAAAAAGTTGAATGAAATAATAAATTAAGAAGAAGAGCTTTGATCCTGTTCAAAAAAGAAGAGCTTTGACCGTTGTCTGCGTCCCATGACGACGGATCCAGGATTTTACTATAGGAAGGGTTATAATTTTTTTTCTTTAACAAATACTAAGTTATGTTAGAAACCAGTTAAGTTAAATAATATGGACTAAATTTAGAAATTCTGTGGTGGACTAGATTTTATATTTTAACATTTTAGACTAAAATTTAGCTAGAAAATGAATGTTTTTTTAATTTGGGATGTGTTGTAGCCCATCAGAGCTTGTATATAACTGCGTCATTGTCTTCGTTTGTCCAAAACCGTTGTGCGGTGGAGATAGTCATGATTCGGTTTTGCAGAGTTTTGAATTGTTTTTATCTCTGGTGAGACCTATTTTAGTAAATTCACTCACTCTCCCAGTTTCCCTATTTCGACCACTATAAGGCATCGTTCGGTTCACAAAGAGGAAGGTAGTTTCATCCTCTCTCCATTGGGAATGGAAAGTGAATGATAATGGAATTTCTTAAAAAATTTTCATTCTGATATTTGGTAACACAAGGAAAATCATCAGGAATGTTGTTAGAAAATATAATAAAATATTATAATACGAGTAATAAATATTAGGAAAGAACTAAGGAAAATGGTTCTTTTGGATTTTGGAAGGATCCACTTTTCCCAACTTTTTCTCATCAAAAGTCTTTCCTTTTAATTTTCTTTTCAAAACGCTGGAAATGAATAATTTTCTTTTCCTGATGTCTACTTTCAACGAAACAAACGAGGCCTAAACGGCGCTTCTGCTTCTTCTTCTTTCTTAATCATATCTAGTACAAGATTAGCAACTACTAATTAGATGGTGGTGCCCTAAGTAGTTTGATTCCTTCTCAAAATACTATGTTTCCCTATCTGCATGATCAACCTCAACTGGTTTTAGCAAAGAACCTAAACCCCTTCAAACCTAGCTAGCTATGAGATTGACAGTCTGTGAGTCAATGGCATTGAGAAAAACTAGCAGAGCTAGCTGATATTATTGTGATGCAACAACTAGTCCTGGCACTTCTTCAACTACTTAACAATGATCCATCAGTGTTATAATTACACAACAACTGCTTAAAACACTATGGCAAGGTTTTATCTGTTTCCGTTCATCATGAAAGATAAGGTAAATCTGGACAGCAAAACACAGATAAATGGACCCAAGGTGTCAAAATAGGAAAGCAAAATTGAAGAGGATCAAGTTTTAGGTAACTCTGCAATGGTGGGAATTATTGGAGTTTTATGTGATCTAATAAACCCAAATTTTGTGCTAGATAATTTTGACCCACCATTTTCTGTGATATATTTATTTATTTTTTGAATTTTGCCATTAGTTGCAAGCTTGGAGACTCAAGGTATCATATCTCAGAGACCCACAAAAGAAAATGGCCATAAACGTAGTTCAAACAGAAAGAGGAGCACAGGAAAAATAGGAAGGTTGAAGACAGCGAAGCAAATGTTGATCCAAGACCCACCTTCCCACAAAACCAAGAAAATAAAAATGTAATCTTTATGCATTTTGATTTCCAATTCAGAAATTCAGTGTGTTAAAAATCCATTCTAAGTTTTTGTATTACAGCAAAGAAAAGGTAGTGTTGGTCTTCTGGCCTTGGACATTTTCATTGGACACCCTATTGTGTCGTGGGTGCCCACTAGCAGCTTTCTTGTCTTCTCCCTTTTCTTCTTTCTTCTTCTCCAATTTTTTTGTATTTTGATTAATAAATTTCTCTGACTCTCTCTCTCTTAACTCTTAAGCAGTTTGATTTTTGCATATATAAGTATTTTGAAGCATTTGTTTTTTCTTCTTTCCCTTTCCACCCTCAACAGTAATGATTTTCTCGTTACGGGTATCATCCTTGTTGTTGTGGAATCTGAGGAGTTGTCCTAAAAAGAGAGAGTTATTATCATCATTATTATACCCTTTGAAAAACAAAACAGAGTCATAGAAGGTTAGAAGCAGAAGAGGAAGAAGAACAAGAAGGTTAGAAGAATAAGAATCACAGCTCTGCACGAGTGTGTTTCTTTTCATTTAGATGTGATATCCTTAATCTGCATATAAAAAACCCCAGAAAAAGTTGCCAAGTTTGGTTCTTTCTTATTCTCTCTCTGTTTTTGGGGTTCTGGGTTTTCTGTCTTTGCTTTGCTTTGTTGGGACAGACTTGTATTTGTGTTAATGTCTCAAGCAAGGCAGTTTCAGATGGTGGGAGGTAACAACAATATTCCAGGCCATCAGTACAATGACACAACTTTTACCAAAATCTTTGTTGGGGGTTTGGCTTGGGAGACTCAGAGGGAGACTATGAGAAGGTACTTTGAGCAGTTTGGTGAGATCTTGGAGGCTGTTGTTATTACAGATAAAAACACTGGAAGATCCAAAGGCTATGGATTTGTAAGTCTCACATTTTTTCTTTTGAGGATTTTGGTGTTTTTCAATATTTGCATGTATCTTTTTCTCTGAGCTTTTTCTGGTTTTTGGTATCATAAATTTTTGATCTTTTCTTAGGTCACATTTAAGGATCCAGAGGCAGCCATGAGGGCTTGTCAGAACCCATCTCCTGTTATTGATGGAAGAAGAGCAAACTGCAATCTTGCTTCTCTTGGTGCACAGAAAACTCGTCCACCAGCTCCTCAACATGGTCTCTGTCTTTGTCATACTAAAAGCTCTCTCTTTTTTCATTTGTGTTTTGAGTTTTTCCATCACCAAAATGATTCATATCCACTTTTATGAACATGTCAGTGATCCCCTGGATCATATTCTCAAAATCCATTTTACAGTTGCTGTGTTTGTTTGGTAGTGAATTGAAGTGTTGATCTAAAATTGCTAGGATTGGATTGAAAAGAAAATGATGTACTTTTTCTTTCATTCTTTCATTCATTTATTTTGGCAATGCAGGTTTAGGAAGGTTTAGACCAGCACCTGGTTTGGTAGCTCCACCTGCTGCTTATCATGGTTCTTCATCCACTTACATCCATCAACTGACTGGTCAATACACATTTCCTTATTCAGCATACGGGTAAGTTATAAAATCATAGGGAATGATTCATCCAAATCTTTCTTTCTTCCCTGCATAATTCTGTATTTAATATATGAATTCTTCTGGGGTTTTTCTCTTACAGGTACTCTGGATATTCACAAGATTCCATATATCCCGTGGTAAAATCATCTATCATTTTCATAGATTCCCTTCTGTTTTGGTGTTCTGATGCAGCATTGGTTCATTATCAATATTCATAAACAAATGCATTAAACAATGTCATTCTGTGTTTCTTGCAGAACTATTATAGTGTTTATGGTGGTCAACAATTCTCACCTTACTACACCACCACAACAGGAGCATCAGGACCAGCTGGCATGTACCATAATTACTACCCTTACTATCCTTCTGCTCAATATGCACAAGCTAGTAGTAACCAAGCTCAGGGATTTGGATTTCAATATCCCCAAATGGTGCAATACCCCTATATACCTCCGCACTATGGCTCTTCAGCTGGGATTCTGTCACTTCCTTCTTCAATTCCAGTTACTACTACTACTACCACTTCTACCATCACAGGTAAAAACAGAAATTACCGTAATCCAGATTCTTTACTGCATACCTATTTGGATGATCACAATAGGATTTGATTACATGCATACTCTTGCTATAGGTGTAACAGCAGCCACTGGGGTAACTGGAGCTTCTGCAGCCAATTCGGAACATAATTCTTCCAGTTAATAGATGATTAACCACATTGGTAGATGGGTTACAGTTTATCAAGTACAAACGTGAAGGGAAAATGTTAACAAGGAAACCACATTAGTCAAAAGGGTGCCTTGCTGCAGGTATATCAGCATCCAGAAGATTAGAAGAAAAAGGGTACCGCAGTCTGCATTTTAGAGAAGCTTGCTTGCTCCACTAACAATCATCATCATCATCATTGTCTTCAATCATCATCATCATACATGTTCGGGTCAATTAGGTGAAATAGGAATTAGTTATTTTAAGTAGTTGTTAGCGTTCATTAGAGAAGAATTTTAAGGATCACATGACAGTCATTCATGTATTGGGTGGCATTGCATGGAGGTAGAAGCTCAATATTGGCTTTGGATTCTACCTCAGATACTAATTTACCAGATGATTGTGTCTAGGATGCAGAGAGCATCCAATGACATATACCCTCTTGTTTATAGTGGTAAAGTGGAGGGATGAAAAAGATTGATTTTTTATCTTTGAATCCCAAAGCTAGGAGAGCTTGGCCTAGTTAAATTGTAATTTTTTTTATTTGGTCCATTATTCATGATTGATACTTTTTAAGATCACAGGTTTAGTTGGAAAAATAGAAGATTTGTCTCTTATTTCTCTGTTTTCTTTTGTTCTGTTGGTAGATGCTGCTACTGTCATTGTGCTATGTTCACTCAGTTTGATTCAAATTCTTTTTCATAACCAATCTCTTTCGAGCTTTGAACAATGTGTTTGGCATCCAAAGGGGATCTCTCAAAAGTTGTCATGCTGGTTTTTCAGAATCTGCTTGTTTTTAATTTGGGGTTTAGGCTGTTGTATTTTATGGTTTCATTAATTAAAGCTTAAGAACAGCCGCGTTGGTCATTTTTTTTTAAAAAAAAAAACTTGTAAAGTTTCGAAAGCAAATTAGAATTGAGGTACTTAATTGGGAGGAAAATGTACAGAGATGAGTACTGAAACCTTCTTTAGCACACCCTCAGATGATATGAAAATTGAAATTAAAGACGAAGTATGAGAGGGAATTTGGGTCTTCAACAAAATTTAGCTTCCTAAACTTCTAAATAGTAGATTAGAACAACTAGCAAATTTGGTACCTTTTCACCAGCAAATTGTTCTTAACAAAAAATAACAGGCACAAGGGTGTTGTCACAGTACGTCCCTCACGCAGCGGAAATTTTTCTTTCGGTTGTTGCCGACTTTGTTTCAGGAACTGTGATGGCACTAAGTCACCTACTCGTAACTTAGTTCAGCCTTCTCTCTAACACCCTCTAAGAGTAAAGGTGCTTCGACACCCAGTGTTTTTCGTCAACAAACAATCACCAAGCAAATGAGGCTCACAAACAACATCTCCCAAACTATTTCACACTTAAAACTGGGGCAGTAAATTAAGGGAACTGAAATTCCCACCCCCAAAACTGAAATCCACACCCCCTCTGATTTTTTTATTAATTTTTTTTCCCACTAACTTTTAGCTTCCAAAATTACCCTTAACCTTTTTTGACTCTGACTCGATCACACTCACACCCCCTCATTCTTCACCGACTCGATCGCTCTCCACACCAGACATAATCACCTATGCCCTAACTCCGGCGCCTGAAATCCTCCTAGATCTGAGCCGGTCCGCACCCGATGGAAGAAGCGCTTGAACTCGCACGCGCCAAGGACACCAAGGAGCGCATGGCCGGAGTGGAGCGCCTCCACCAGCTTCTCGGGGCTTCCAGGAAGAGCCTCTCCTCCGCTGAGGTCGCCGCCCTCGTCGATTGCTGCATGGATCTTCTCAAGGACAACAACTTCCGCGTCTCCCAGGGCGCTCTCCAGGCCCTCGCCTCCGCCACCTTCCTCTCCGGCGACCTTCTCAAGCTTCATTTCAATGCGCTTGTCCCCGCCGTCGTCGAGCACCTCGGCAATGCTAAGCAGCCTGTTCGCGACGCCGCCAGGAGGCTTCTTCTTACTCTCATGGAGGTCTGTTCTCTATGTACTTTCTACATGCTATTGACTAATTCCAAAGCCGAATCGATATATGTTGCTATTTTTGTGATCGGAATATAATCTCGGGTAGAAGATATAGTTAAGCTCTTAAATTTTGGGCAAGATGATCCTCACATGATAGGGATAGTGGTAAATAGTCTCATAGGAAATGCTTTAGGTATGAAACGCATAGATTCGAAGCAAAATTTTTAATCAT
The DNA here is from genome assembly GCA_951800085.1 of Comarum palustre. Taxonomy (NCBI): domain Eukaryota; kingdom Viridiplantae; phylum Streptophyta; class Magnoliopsida; order Rosales; family Rosaceae; genus Comarum; species Comarum palustre. Next base: position 6,596,083 of record OX637585.1, on the reverse strand, counting down.
ATTGCTGTTATACATTCCATGTTCACTGTTGGATTACATCCAGTATGTGCAATGACGCATCCCATGCGAGATATGATATAATGCCCAATTATGATGATTAACACCAGTATGTCCTCCTTGTCCTACTCATACACCACTGTTTTTCGCAAACAAAAAATTTTCAATGTTGTTTTCACCAACCCAGAAAACTGGGCTTAAGTGGATTTAGCTGGAATTCATACCCCACATCTTTATGTTGGTTCCATTATGTTTTTGCTTGTCCTTATTATCTACTGTTTTTGCATGTTTTCAGACTTATTGGAAGGTGCATTGAGGTCTAAAATGGTTGTTTCTTTGTGGATTTTGGCTGCAATTGAGGGTTTTTGAAGTGGAGCTCTAGTTGGAATTGTCAAAATAGTTCTTCTTGCTGCAATTGGGGGTGGGACTTTGGCTGCAATTGGGGGTTTGGGGGTTTATGAAGGGGAGCTCTAGTTGGAATTGTCAGAAGAGTTCTTCTTGCTGCATTTAGTTGCATTTTTGCAGTTGGTATGTTTTTATATATATTTATAGTAAAATTATTGTTTTCTTTGTGTTGAATGAGGGATTGTGGAATTTTATTAATTTCAAATGCTTATCTCTTTAAACATGAACTGGTACTGCTTAAAAAAATTATCTTTAGTGGATATTATTGCAAGAGGATGAACCTTAGACATTTAAGAGAGCAAATCAGTGATAGGCTCTTTGGTTTTATAAGTTTGATGATGAAAACTCAACATAGTATACTTGTTTGTATTTCTATTGAATGTACTGGTAATTATATTATTTTGTAGGTGAGGAATCACACGTGGCTATTGAAACTAGTGACCATGGAGCTCGGATTGGCTATAGATGATGGTGCATACCTCATGGTAGGTTTTTGATGCATCTGTGCATTCAGTTCCCCTTTATGTTTTTGAGGGACAAGCAGCTTGCAAAATGAGTAGATTTGGAAATGTATAGGCACACTTGATGGCATTCGATCTCTTTATGCGCTTAATGAAATTTGATTATTTCATGAAGACGCTCTATTAATGTTCACATGATGGATGGTATTTGATGATTTATATGATAAGATCTATTAAGAAGTTATATTCCATTGTCAAATTTCACATATGATTTTTTTTTGGATGATAATAAAAGCTTCCTTTATGCTTTTTCGATAGAGTTCTTTGAGCTGTGTATCATCTGAATGTTTCTTTCTCTCTGCTGACGTGGGTGAGAGACCTTCTTGGAGTATCATGAATGCATAGTCACATCTTTCTTTTCTATTCATGAAGCTAGTTAGTTTTGGAGAACTGGAAACAGGACTGCTTGATGTAATTTTTTTTTTGCTTGATGTGAATTCCCCTACCAGAAAGAAAAGTAAGAAAAAGAAGGAATAGAGTCAAGTCAGCCAACAGTCAAAAAAAAAGGTTAAGGGCAATTTCGGAATCCAAAAGTCAGTGAGGAAAAAAATTAATAAAAAAATCAAAAGGGGTGGGGATTTCATTTGTAGGGGGTGGGAATTTCAATTCCCTAAATTAATTGCCAATCAAACCGATACAATGTACAGGTAAAACCCAACCTTTATTATCTCTTACTTAACAAAGGACTTTGCTGAGCATGAGTAGACAAACTCCGAACTTGGAAGCTTCATCTTAGATCTTGCGCGCGCACTACTTTTTATGGAGAGTAGCACTCTCTCTGAAGTTGACAAACTCCAACTTCCCTAGGTACATGATTCGCAGACCCATGATTTTCTCTATTTATGATAGTGTCAAACAACACTACCAACTTCCTAAATAACTTCCTTAATAAGTTAGGCTTATCAAGTTGAAAGGAGGTATTAGGTATCAGACATCCATTAGAGGATCAATAAAAGTTTAGAAGAGAGTTTAATTATACTAAATCATCATCATCAGAGCAAATATGTAAGCCTGTATCCTCAATCATGAATAACTCACAGTGAACATGTGTCATACCAGCCTCCAGCTATGAACTTCCACATAAGCGTTAAAAGATGCGCACCAACGAAATCTGCTAGCAGTAGGGGTCAAACTCTCCATCACAAGCCTGCTTGTTGGCGCATATATGATATCCTTTGTTTTCTTCTTTAAAGATAAAAAAATCATTTACATTGGGGACCAAACAAATTACACAAACTCAAGCTTATATATGACCTGATTGAATTTTATAATTGGGATTAAGATTTCAGATATTCTCAATCTATGAATATTATATAGCTTGTATACGCTAGGATAGTACATAGGTTGTCAATATAGTTCTGGATCCCCCACTTCTTAAATAACTTCCTTAATAAGTTAGGCTTATTAAGTTGAAAGGAGGTATTAGGTATCAGATCTATTAGAGGATCAATAAAATTTTAGACGAGAGTTTGATTATACTACACCATCATCATCAGAGCAAACATGTAAGCCTGTAACCTCAATCATGAATAACTCACAGTGAACATGTGTCACACCAGCCTCTAGCTATGAACTTCCACATAAGCGTTAAAGGATGCGCACCAACGAAATCTGCTAGCAGTGGGGGTCAAACTCTCCATCACAAGCACGCTTGTTGGCACATATATGATATCCTTTGTTTTCTACTTTAAAGATAAAAAAATCATTTACAATGGGGACCAAACAAATTACACAAACTCAAGCTTATATATGACCTGATTGAATTTTATAATTGGGATTTAGATTTTAGATATTCTCAATCCATGAATATTATATAGCTTGTATATGCTAGGATAGTATATAGGTTGTCAATATAGTTCTCGATCATCATGCTTCACTATTTGGTGAAGTTGATGATTGTGTCTATTTAGAGCATCTTTCATGGGAAGCCAAATTTAGCTTACAAGAGAGAAATTTTTTGTGGAATCTTTGTTTAGCTTATCAGTCTCCCATTATAAGCTAAATCTTTAGCCAAAATTATAGCTTTTTTACTTTAAAAACACTCCCACCATGAACTAAATTCTAAGGTAAAACTATTTCATATATATAAATGTAATTTTATATTTCTTTGCAAATTATTTCTTTTTTAGTCATATATATTATAATATGTATTATAATATATATAATGTTTATTTATATTTATATAAACCATGTAATATATATGTGAATATGTAAGTATATTGATAAGAATTTTGAACTACTGATGAGCATGAATCTAGTAGCTCGGGAAATATGTCACATCCCGATTCTAGAATTATTTTACGGTTAGTTACTTTGGGTTTTAACCATTTAAAGTAATTGTTTGACCGTAAAGTTGACTTTTCGTAAAGTCGAGAATTTGGAAAAACTTTCTTCATGAAAATTGTAGAGGACGTCGATACGAGTTCGTGGACATATAGCACGCTCAAATCGAAGTTCATATGAAGAAGTTATAATGGTCCGAAGTCAGGACATGTGAGTAATTTCGTAAAAAAAGATATAAATAGCTCAAAAACAAGAAAATCGGGCAGATTTTCTGTCGGACCTTCTCGGCGTCGCCGTCGCCGATGCAGGCCACCTCAGATGGTGAGGCCGGTCCCATAAGGAGCGTCCCTGAGTCTACTTCAATTCTAGGTAAGCTTTTCGACCTATCTCTTGATGGTTTAGGAGAAATTTCAAGTTGATTACCGAGTGTACAGTAGAAGATCTAAATCGGATTTCTCCCTCCTCATGGCACTAATTTGTGAGTTCTATATATTGTTAGAATGAGTTTTAGGAGTACTACTCATCCCTAAAGTTTGGTGAATTGATTTGGAGTGTGGAGGGAGAATCAAAGATTTGAAGTTTAAAAACAAATTTCATATTTTTACATTTTTGTTTGATTGACATAGTTAGAGGCTGAATTGGTCTTCGAGCTGAACTAGAAAATTGTTCAAAATGTTGAGCCGAAGCTACTGTTATAATTTGGTAGCGATCGGAGGTCGCTAGAATTTCTGCCGGCGACGGAGCTTGCGGCGATGCTGTCACTTTTTGGGCAGTTTTTCATGCCCATTAAATAGTATAAAATGAGAGGAGTCTATGGTTTAAATTTGATAACTTTTGGAGGAGTTTTGGTTAGGTTTTGGAAATTTTCAAGTTTAATATTTTTTGCGGATAATAAAATATTATTCTAGTCATCGATTATTGCCGGTTAAAGTTAAAGAAATATTTTAAGGACTACTAAACTTTTGTTGAAGGTCAGGAATTTTTGTTGATTAAGTTTGAGAGTTTTGGCCGAGGGTAACGTTATTGCCAATTTTAAATAATTATTCGTTTGATAATTAAGATTTATTATTATTCGTTGAACTGGAGATGAAGAATTATCGCTTGAGAAACGATCCGGATTTCGTCAAGCTAAGGCCTAAGCTTGTGAGTGCATCTTTTGTTTGCATTAATGCATGTCGTGTTTTTTTTTATGCTAAACATGATTTTTTATTAATTTAATGAGCCAGTGGGGCTAGGAAGGTGGGTTGCTCCCCTTCCGTAAGCCACTATGTTATGTTGGCTGAAATCAGCATTATATTGATTAAATTTGGAATGCATTGTTTTATGGTCATAGTTTTGAGGACGGTCAGAGAACAGTGTCTTATGCATGAGATGCATGTTTTAATTTACAGGGGAGGAGTCATATAATAATGACTTTTCGTATTTGCTTGTTTTAATCACCATGAAGGGTTGTCATATATATAAAGATGCTAGCTATCCATACGGCCTCCTCACTTTGGAAGTGGAGCTGGGCAATAGTAGCCCTAGAGGGTTCCGACTCTAGCTTGAGAGGCTTATTGTCATGGTGGAATCTCTCCACCATGAAGGGTCGTCATATTACTTAGTAGCCTTAAAGGTCCCGACCTTAGTCTGGGAGACTCTTCGTCATGGTGAGACATCTTCCCCTATTTTTAATACTAAGTTTTAAGCCAATGAGATTGGCAAGTAATGTTTTGTTTTTCAAAAGGAAGATTTGGAATTCTTTCCCAAGGAGGCATGTATAAATGATTTCTTGAAAGAAGAGGGAGAACATTAGATCAAGATATTTTCTCACACCTAGATATTATTTTTGTCCACTGACTCTATCATCATGTTTTTAAATGTTTTTCCCTGGGCCATTCGTTTTCAAATGCCCAGTATTGCATGGTTGCTAAGAGGAGGTCATGCGTACTGAAGACGAGACATAGTCAAATTAATCCGCTGACGCTAATGTGTTTATTTAGGTAGCACTTCCTGGTAGATTTGTTCTGATTACCCCAGTTTAGCTTAGTTTATTTTATTGGAGAAGTGTATATGTGATTTTGGGGGCAAAGTGTCTCCAGGTGCTGGGAATTGAATTTTATACTATTGTGGAAGTGCTTAGTTGAGTTGCAGGAAGGGTTGTCCATTTCAAGGGGGTTTCGGTAAAAAGTTCCCTTGAGATTGTCCCCGCGGGATTTACCTCGGTTTAAAGGGGTTAACCGGGGGTGGGTTCTGACAGTTGGTATCAGAGCATTAGGTTATCGCTTCCTGTTACTACCGCATGTACTTAGTGTCTATAGAGTGATGGTCCGACCGCGGCGGATCCATTGACATTTTATGCTTGAGACGCTTAGTGTTTACTAAGGATATGAGTTAGTACTTCTTAGTCGGTTTATAGATAGGCCAGTTCCATAAATATTTAAATATTCAAGACTATGTCTCAATACGCCGACCTTTCAAAGAGTTCCCAAAAAGAAAATGGTAAATAAATGGTGATTTCTTTTTGTGTGTTTGTGGGACTAATTAAGATTTGGAAACTCGAGTTCGGAACTCGTATTAATTTATGTTGGGGCATCTTGTGCTAATGCCCAGAGAACGAAGCATTTGATTCATGCCTAGGAGACTGTCGTGAAAGTTGGCAAGGATAGAGTTGTAGAAGCCTAAGGCGAGGCCTTGGTATCCGAGTTGCGAGACTCTTAGAAGTGAAGAGTCAGAAAGAATATTAAAAGTGCTTTAGTTCACGTAATGGAAAAACAAGTTTTATATGCCTTTCCTTATGAGTTTCAAATGTGTAAACGAGAAATTGAATTGAAATACGAGTTGGGATCTCGTTAATGAGATAGTTATTTGGGCTATGGTGAAAATGTTAAGTTGGACATTTGATGCCTATTAGTTGTGTTTTAATAACATAATCATGTCCTGGAGTAGTTGTTGTAAACCATGAGTAAAGGAAGAAAGTGCTTGAGTTGGAGAATTTTGATAAACGATTCAAATACTATTATAAGTGGCTCATAAAAATGAAAAGTCGAGGGAAATGAGAGGATAAATGATATAGTAATCGATGAATAATAATTATTGTTATTTCTAACTAAGGGCAGACATTACAGTTGAGTAAAGCCTTACACTACGATTTTAGTATTTTTATTCCTCGAGATTTAGGTCGAATAAAAGTTGTTGGCCCTAGCATTGTGACCAATGGGATATTGTGGTTCAAATGAGGAATTTTAGTGATTAAGTTGTGTCACTAAATGCATGAAATTTTTGGGTGTTTATTTGATTATTGAATTATAAAATGGGACTATTAAAGGATGTTGATTATGAAGCCTTCGTGAGATCTCCAGGATAGTTGGAGGTTAGGCTTCTAAAGTTTTGGATGTGGCGTAATCCAAGATTTTGAGAGACAGGATGATGTCACTTGATTGCTTTGGGATCTCAAGCTCTGCTTGAATCATTAGCGATGACTGTGGTTATGGTATTATAATGGTAAGACCATTCAGGGTCCTTTAGGATAGTCGTGTTGGAAGTTGGTTCTGGGTTTTGTCGAGTGTTCTTGGTAAGTTAATAATTGTAAATGGTCCTGAATAATAATGATAGATCGGAACAAGATGGTTGTGGCCGTTTCGGCTGGATGACAACTTATGGAGGATTTTAATGTGTTGTCATGGAGTTTTTAATTATATTCGGTTATATTCAAGTAGCGATAGAAGTAGTAATAGTGGTGCAGTGAAGCCCACTGTATCATAGAGTAAGAGAGTTGATGTCCATAGTTAATTCAGGATATGTTGCTCTCAGATTATTCTTATAAGCCTATAATTTGTGATTGATAAGCAGATTACCAATAAAGGCTGACGCTACCTATGTGTACGATTGTGTAGTGAGACCACATACTAATCTCTGTATGACCTGAGAGGTCATCACTTTTTGAGTATGTGTTCATCAACCAATATTAAGGTAATTGGCTGAAATCATTACGTGGATGAATGATATTTCCTACTGGTTGGAACTGAGTTAGTAACAAGAATTGCAAAGGTGCTGGCTTCATAATTAAAAGTTTAGATTCTGGATGGTTTGTTGGGTTCCCGAGGAGGGAGCAGACTTGACTGTTGTGCGGAAGATAGAGGTCATAGATAATTAAGTGGTGATTCTGTGTGAATCAGGATCCGACTAAGTGATAAATCTTGAAGCCACAAGTTGTAATGCAGCGAGAGAATTGTGGGGTTCAGTGTATTAGATGTCTTATTTGCAGTGAGTATGAACTGTGGAAGTAGGAGAAATGATTTCTTTATTGACTCAAGAAGTGTTATGAGTCAAGAGAGTAGTGATCTTTTTAGGGATCGTATTGGGTGTGATCCCCTACTGATCCAGGAATGAGATATGAGGTCATTGTTGGTTGCGGATTGTGCCCTCAGTCTAGGTTACATTTATTAGGCCGAATTATTAGCTGATATTTCCTAATTTATCCCTGAATCACCATAATGACATGGATAAAATGTGAATTTTATATTTTAATCTATGTGTAAATTCATTAAATAGGGCAAACTAAATAAAAGTTAAATTATCATTAAAATTGTTTCTTAATCTCGGTGCAAACTTCTAAAACGACATATATAAAAAATCGGAGGGAGTACAATTTTTTTTGTTTATAGTGAGTCAAACACACATGCTTGATTCGTATAGCTTAATTCTTTTAACTACATATGGAGACGCCAAATTTGTACCAGATGATTTTCCTAACCTCACTCACTGCACTGCACTACCAAGTGATCTAAAATCAGTTTCGAGTTCACATTCCTTTGCTTTCCCTTTCTAAGTAGTAGTAAGCTTGATCGTGTAAGGTCGTCATGATGCCAAATGAATTTAGGGAAAAAAAAGTAAAGCTGAAACACAGTCGTTTTGAGTACATCGAAATAAACGGGTTAATTCTTCAAATGGGCTTCGGATATGAGGGGAGGCCCATTGAAGCGACTTTAAAACCTATACCTGCCCACAAATTCAGAAACCCTAAAGCACAGGCAGCAGCCGCAGAAGCCTCCGATCTCATCTCCCTCAGGTAAGCCCACCTCCCTCTACCTCCCAATCTCCCAAAGGTTTAAGCTTTTTGATTAGTAGTGTTCATTTCATCATTGGTAAATAGTCTTAAGTCCTGTTCTGGGTTTTGGGTTTCATTGCAGAAACCATGTCTGTCTCAGAGATTGCTTGCACTTACGCCGCTCTGATCCTCCACGACGATGGCATCGCCATCACTGTAAGCTTATTTTCCTTCTATTTATGCTTAAAATTTCATATAAAGTTTACATTTGTATGAGTTTGTGTTGTTTAATTTGTTGCTTTTTGAGTTATTTGTGCTGTGTTAGATTGTGTTTTGTTTAATCTGTATTGGTTTGAGTTTGTGGGTTGTGTCTGAGGCTGTTGTTTGAATTGGTTGTGTTATAGTCTGAGAAGATCGCAGCTTTGGTCAAAGCTGCCAATGTCTCTGTGGAGTCCTACTGGCCTGGTTTGTTTGCCAAGCTTGCCGAGAAGAGAGACGTTGGCGACCTCATCTTGAATGTTGGTACTGGAGGTGGCGCTGGTGCTGTTGCCGTTGCTGCCCCAGGTGCAGGCGCTGGTGCTACCCCTGCCGCAGCTGCTCCAGTTGAGGAAAAGAAGGTATTGGAATCGTTCTTCTATGGTTACGTAGTTTGTTAGGTTGAGCTGTTGATGCATTGGGGGGGTTATCTGATGTGGGTTTTGTGTATTTGTTTTTTACAGGAGGAGCCGAAGGAAGAGAGTGATGATGATATGGGTTTCAGCTTGTTCGACTAGGAGCTCCCTCTGAGAATTATAAGCAGTAATTTTATGTTTCAGAACTTGTAGTACTTTTGAGACTATTTTACTTTTAATTAAATCTAGTTGGGTTTCTCCCTTTTGGTTTTGGAATTGTGTATTGGTGAAGTCAGATTGTTCAGAGAGTCATGGTTTCTGAGCATTCATCTTAATTTTGAGTAATTGCATTTGTTCTTATTATCTTCCTTATGTTGATATGTTTTGCTTTTTCTCAATGCATCCAACTTAAATTGTTCAAATGCATGTTTAAGGTTCTCTGTTGGAGTTACACTTCATGGTCTAGTGTGTCTGATAGTTGCAGGATTTTGATTGTGTGTAGGTTTCAGGTTTTCTGATGGCGTCTAGAATAGTCTAATACGGATAAGCAGTGTATGTATGTGAAGACCCTGAACCCCAATGTTCAATGAGTTGGAACCCCTGACTGTTTTACGGTTTTCTTACGGTTTTAAGTCGTTAATTTCATAAGTTGTTTAATGGAGTGTGGTACTCTTGCTGCGTGTGTAGGTGTAGGTGTAGGTGTAGGTTTAATGAGATCACTATATACTGTTTGATGTATTTTTCTACCAAAGTTCTACAATAAATTCTTTTTTGGTAAGTTTTAAAAGTAGTACACTAAGTTTTTAAAATATTAAAGTGGTACATGAATTTTTAATTATAACTAGATTTTAATTCATCTTGTCACTTTAATCTTTGTCATTATAAAATAAGTTAAGAACAAAAATATATTTGCCAAAAAGGAGACTATCTCAACTTCAAACATAAAATAAAACGTGTCATTATTGTTTTTTGTTTACAATTGCTGCTAACATATATGAATACAGGGGTATTTTTTTCTTTTTCTTAGAAGAGAAGAAACTCATATGTTGGACTCTTGGTTACAATTAAATAAGAAAAGTTGGCAAGAAACTCAGTAAAGCCTGTCTGTATGAATAGTGGATTAGTAGGGAAGTCAGGATGTGACTAATTTAACACTCAAAATACGGAGTATTTTTAATACACGGTTTTGTATGTACACGACACATATGAACAGTTGAAATTAGAGAATATAATATTGATACATGGATGATCAAACATATGAATTGTTATGAACGATTAAGATTGTGTCGTGTATATACATGACCGTGCATACGATTTTCCCCTCAAAATAGGGAAATGACAAAAAATAAAGCTCTTAATGTTTGAAATAACAAGATGTATGAAGTTCGAATTAAAATTCAAAGTTTATGTATTGTTTTGATATTTCAGAAACTTAACGTATGAAAATTAAGCGATTCAAATTTGATATACTATTTTTAAAATTTTCTTAAAGATAAAAAAAGAACTGTCTTGAACAGAAAACATGACGTGTCGTTCCTTCCCTTTATTTTCCGATTTTAACCTCAACCCAAAAAACGACGTATCGTTCTATCACAGACACTGACGGAGTCAGCAAACAAAGAAGACGAGGCAGCAGCAAGAGCTTCAGCGATGACCAAGAAGCTCACACAGTCGGAACCACCCCAACTCGCCATGGAACTCGACCTCGACTCCTTCCTCACCTCCCACATCTCCTCCGACTCCGACTCCACCCCCCTCCCTCGCCGCACGATCGACCAAATCCTCAACGACACCGACTCCTCCACCTCCCCATCCTCCTCCCCTCGCAGCTCCTCCGCCTTATCTCACTTCCTCGCCTCCGATCCCAAACCTCCCCAAACCGACGGCGCTTCCGTCAGAACCGAGGCCGCGGCAAGGTCGAGTCACTGCGAGGCGGTCCGGCCGGCGTTGAACTTGTACAGC